>CM057338.1:805838571-806281593 GCA_030015575.1 Agapanthus africanus | reverse complement strand
TTCTCGAAGGCCTTGGATTTATGTTTCATTAAGAAAATATATCCATACCTAGAGAAATCATCCGTAAAAGTAATGAAGTAGGAATAACCACCTCGCGCATGTGTAGACATTGGACCGCACACGTCACTATGTACGAGTCCCAAGAGCTCGCTCGCTCTTACTCCGTGTCTAGTAAACGGAGTCTTTGTCATCTTTCCTATGAGACAAGATTCATAAGTAGCATAAGATTGATATTCGAACGGATTCAAATATCCTTCTCTATGTAACTTAGTCAACCTTCTCTCATTGATGTGACCTAGTCTACAATGCCATAAGAAAGCCTGATTTAATTCCGGAGACTTTCTTTTAAGTGTGTTCTGGACACTGAAAATCTGAGCTTGATTTAATACGTATATTCCGTTTTCTAATGTACCTGACCCAATCAAATCTTGATTTAGGTGGATGTGAACAACATCTCTTGTAAAAGCAAAATCATATCCTTCCTTAGAAAGTAAGGGTACAGATATGATATTACAAGTCGTACCTGGTACATAAAAACAGTTACGCAGAATCAATATCTGCCCAGTTGTCATTCCAAGATGATATTCTCCTACGGATTCAGCGTCCATGCTCATTCCGTTAGCAACTGTGAGGGTCATATCACCTATCCCGATAACCCTACGATTTCTCAGAGCCTGTAATGAATTACAGATGTGAGTTCCTGATCCGGTATCCAATACCCAGGAAGTAGGGTTAACTGACATACAGTTCTCTATCATAAACACACCCGAAGTCGAAGCCACAACATGCTTCGTATCCTGGTTACTGGCTTCTAAAGCCCTGCAATCTTTCTGCCAATGTTCATTCCTATAACAATAGGAACGTCCCTGTTTTACTATATCCAGTCCCAAAACTTTTGCCTTTCTCTTTCCTTCTCCTTCCCTGGTTTCCTTCAGGGTAGAAGGAGACTGTAGAATCAAGTCAGTGTTTGACTCATTTCCCAACACGGTCTCCAGGTCCTAGAGCTCATCAATACAGCTAGTCATTGTAAGGACGTTGTCCCTTACAGATGACCCGTCAGCTAACCTCGCTTGAATTAATTCGTTCGAGCTTTCATATCTAGTGATATGAGATTGCTCTCCATATAGATCTTTATTATGGAGAAAGATGGAAACTAAGTCTATCTTCTCGTGCTGCTTCTGGTATACACCATCAACTGAAGCTAACACGAAGCACTTAGCTTTCGCTTTATCTTTTTCCCTTGTCTGACGGATATCCATATCCGCGACAGTGGAAACTGGACCTGAGACGGCAGGATCTGGAGTAGTAATAAGGTGGTCCAGCTTGTCATAGCCAATGGACATCTGGACAGACCTTTGCCAGTCATATAAGTCAAATTCAGTCAATTTGTTATCTAGATGTAACCTATGTATGGTCACAAGGTCGCTGCAATTAAGAGAGAGAGAAGAAAACATTTTAGCATGATGCTGTTGCAAGTTTAGATTGGTTTTTAATTTATCTAAACAGGATGGCTCCCACTGTTTCTCGAATCCCTCCTCAAACCATAAAAGAAGAATTAGCCAGGACTATTCTCACCGTACAATTCTTGCTTAACCGTTCAGCCAGGCTAGTGTCGATACTTCGAGGAGGTTTTCCAACGCTTTCGCGAAGTTCCTTAATTAAATAACCTCTTTTCTCTGGGGGCGTAGCCCCGCTGACACCTTTCTAGGCACCTACTTGGTTTATAGCATTGATCGTTAAGTGATGAATCTCCTGATAAGTAGCATGTACTCACAGTAGGATCAGGATCCAAAATATCATCGTAAGATAATGTTGAAGGAATCCTACCAACATTCATCAAACTCCAAAATGGTATGCATCTCTCTGCAAATTTCAGTTTCTTTGAAACTCCCGATATGGATTTTTGCCCCATACTCTTATGACCTTAACTTTGGCTAAAAAATCATAAGTCACATGTCAAGTTCTACCCGTCATTATCCAGGTTAATTTGAACCATCCGTACATACCCTTGACTTTGGCCAACAAAGCAGTACAACTGTCCCAAACCAACTCATCTATCTATGTTGCATATGAATATTCAATAGCTACCAAACACTGTGCCTTGACTTTGGCCAACAAACACAGCTTGAATACTATTGAATACCCAAATGAAATGACGGAGGGCTACGAATGGTTTTGGCAAAACCGTGAACGTAGTGAACTTGATATAATCGAAGGAACCTGATACTTTTTAAAAGGAGTGGCTAAAGCACCGCAATTAAAAATTCTGCTCTTTTAAAATAACCGAGTGGTTTCTTTTAAATCTGTTCCAACGATTTAATCTTTGGTTTATTTTCTTTGCATTATAATAATGCGTCCCATCTTTAATCTTATCATTGCAGAAAACAACGAAAATACCACGTCCTCTTATGCTATCCGCATTCGCCACGGGGTCCCGTCATCACCCATTAGGTTACTTAACTAACGACAGAGCGGGGGCTGGGCTAGCGCGGGTGTAAAACATAAGTGACGTCTAAATAGCTATCATATATAGATATTGTACATTCGTCAGACGCAATAATATTCATTCCAGATCACAGATGAACTTTATTGGATTTGCAAGCAATCCGTGTTTGTTTTGAGCCTGCAACAAAAGACGGATTACACAGTTGTAATGAATAGCCATTACCCCACCCAAGACCCCTACGGGTACGGCAAACTACCCGCCCGACAGTTTGTGCACCCCACCTTAAGTCTGTCCTAGGAGCAAAAAACAGTAAAATGAAATAATACAACGGTGGCTACAACGGTGGCTACAACCGCAACCTGGATGTGCCCCGCAAAATAATATTACAACAAATTACATTTACATCAAAAGAATTAAATAATAACCCATCACATAACCTGGCTATACATCACAATAGTCCAACACAGTTCATATACACAAACAGATAAAATCCATTACAGAAATGTGCAACCCCCTGCCAACCGACATACTAGCAGTTAGGGGAGGTTTACGAACACATTATACAAACACAGATATAATCCAACAAGCAAATACCGTATAATTTCGATCGATTAAACACATTTAATTTTGCTCCAATACTTCTCTGTAAATCTGAAACCTGAGCAAAAATTAAAAAATTCCAGAAAATACCAAATATCATAGAGGACCCACACAGGAAAATTGGGCTGATGAATCGTCTAAAGCGCGGCGGAATCGCGGGCGGATCGGTGGGATCGGCCGCGGTTCCGCGGCGCTTTAGTTCGATTCATGAGCAAAAATTTCTTGGTGTTCTTATACTATCATTTAAGGCTTTCTGAAGGTCCCTGAAAAATTTTTGGACCTCATTTAAAAATCGACAGAAAACTCATGATATCGGGGTTTTCCGGTTTGTTTTTTTCCGTTCGAAATTCATACAATTTTGCAAGTGAGTTATTTATTGTTTAGCGAGACTCTGATACCACTGTAAGTCGATGTGCAACACCCCACGACTTGCGGGGAGGCGGAAATATGAAAAACGATCTTGTTCTTTGCTTAAACATCGACTAACCGCATGAATCGAAGCTAAACGATAACTAACAACAATCTTAAGAGTTCTAAACTACTATGTGAAATGATTATACCTCAAGAACCGTGTCCTTCGGGTCTTCATCGCTGTCCTCCACTCCTCGTAGGCTCGTTGGAACATCGGCAACTTCACGCCTCCTCGAATCGAAGACGATCCACCCGAAAGTTCCTACGCCAAGCTTAATCTCAAACTTGAGATAACTAGGTTGCTTAAAGTGCTAATCTAAGCTACCTAGGGGATATAGAGTGAGGTTATGGATGTATTAATCTATCTAACCCTTGATCTCAACACATGAGAGGTTAGGGTTAGGGTTTCAAGAGAGAGTGAGCTTGAGGAGAGAGAAGGTGAGAATGATAATGAAAAGAATAATGAACTCATATGAATATATCAACCATAACAATAAATCAAATAAATAATATAAATGATTTATCATCATGGTTAGATTCATTCATTTAGTGTGATTCATCATATGACTCACTAACTCATTAATGAATCATTTAATACAAAGCATGAATCACACAAATGAGTCATTAAGTAATTAATGCTCATGCCACTTAACCCCTTAGTCACCACTCTTCTAGAACCTTCCCGACAAATACGAGAACGCCCCTCCAATCCGTGAAAACACGGAAAAATTTTAGACTGTATAAATCCAATAACCCGATACTAGAATCTGGCTTAAACCAAAGCCGGCTAGTAAAAACTGTCCGAAAAGTCGTACGTGCGTAAACACACGTACGCATCGAACCCTTGTCGTAAAACCATGCGACTCTATATCGTTTCGCCTGAGCAAGGAAACTCTCTGTGTGGGACTCTAAAGACTCGACACTACGCTGGCAGTGGGTTTAACCACAGACCGCAAGCGGCACTAGCTGTACGTAACGGTCCCCAGGTAGATGTCGATAAGAAGGCCGATGAGGAAAATCTTCCGAACTCCCACTGAGCCTGATGTGACAATCTTCGTACAGTCCGGTCTGTTCGTCTAAGACTATCGCATATCGAGCCTAGGGGGCGGCAAGCGTCAGTCCCCTAATAGCTGTATAAGTCGTGTCGGAGCGAAAGCCATTACACCCTGAGAAGCTACCGGAACCTACCAGTATATCTCGCTTGCCCTGGCCAGGGACTTTGCGTAATGGCTCTTTGACACAGTGCGATATCAACTCCCAATACCGGAGAGACGAATCCTATCTAACCGCCACTGCCTCCAAGTGCTCGGGACTGCACCCAACTGCTACCTGTTTGCATGACTCCTTTGAGCGTGGTAGGGTAGCAATCTAAGAACAGTGGACACACTCGAGGCGAAGTAGCAGGTGTCAAGTCTGCGAACTATGCTGTACTCATGTCACCTGGGAACTGTTAACTGACGATGGGTATAATACCAACCAATCAGTTCCCTGGCGAGTCCTGTCCGTGTACCCGTAACCTAACGAGCACCTGTATACTATCTCTAGTATGACATACTGATGGCTGTGGGACAGACCATCTCCCCAACTGGGATGAGAAGCGTATACACTTAGTCTACTCCGAAATATCGATGCCCTATCTCGATAATCCAACGACCAGGGACCTGTATAGGATGTTGCTTACAGACTACCCAGCCCCCACTAGTGTGACTGCCATCACGACGCTGGTAATCAAGCAAAGATCCTATGGGCTCTGCTAATATGTATAAGTGATACGTTACAAGAAACATATGCACATATTAAAGTAGACACAACCAAGTAGCATACTACTATGTTTAGCAAGACTGGTATTTACAACTGTGAATATCTCAAGCTTCCATTAAGTAATATACATGCTAGTATGATACAATAATAGCCCCTATGGCATATACACTAACATGAACTGTATTGGATTGTTGTGATGATTAGCCGGGTTGAGATGGGTTATTATATTCATTCATTCGATGTAATTGTAATATGTTGTAATATTATTTTGCGGGGCACATACAGGTTGCGGTTGTAGCCACCGTTGTATTATTTCATTTACTGTTTTTTGCTCCTAGGATAGACCCAAGATGGGGTACACAAACTACGGGTACGTCGAAGTGTTTAGTGGACTACTCACGTTGTTGAGGGAGACCGCTTCACTTCGGGTACTTGGCGGGTAGTTTGCCGTACCCGTAGGGGTCTAGGGTAGGGTAATGGCTATTCATCACAACTATGTAATCCGTATTTTATTGCAGGCTCAAAGCAAACGCGGATTGCTTGCATATCCAATAAAGTTCATCAGTGATCTGGAATGCCTATTATTGCGTCTGACGAATGTACAATATCTATATATGATAGCTATTTAGACGTCACTTATGTTTTACACCCGCGCTAGCCCAGCCCCCGCTCTGTCGTTAGTTAAGTAACCTAACGGGTGATGACGGGACCCAGTGGCGAATGCGGATGGCATAAGAGGACGTTGTATTTTCGTTGTTTTCTGCAATGATAGGATAAATGATGGGACGCATTATTATAATACAAAGAAAATAAACCAAAGTTAAGTCGTTAGAACAAATTTAAAAGAAACCACTCGGTTATTTTAAAAGAGCAGAATTTTTAAATTGCGGAGCTTTAACCTCTCTTTTTAAAAAGTATCAGGTTCCTTCGATTATATCAAGTTCACTACATTCACGGTTTTGCCAAAACGAGTCGTAGCCCTCCGTCATTTCATATGGATAGTCAATAGTATTCAAGCTATGTTTGTTGGCTAAAGTCAAGGCACAGTGTTTGGTAGCTATTGGATATTTATATGTAGCATAAATAGATGCGTTGGTTTGGGACAGTCGTACTGCCTTGTTGGCTAAAGTCAAGGGTATGTACGGGTGGGTTCAAATTAACCTGAAAAATAATGGGTAGAACTTGACATGTGACTTATGATTTGTTGACTAAAGTCAAGGTCATAAGAGCATGGGGCAAAAATCCACATCGGGAGTTTCTAAAGAAACTGAAACTTGCTAATATTGCATACCATTTGGAGTTTGATGAATGTTGGTAGGATTTCTTCAGCATTATCATACGATGATATTTAGATCCCGATCCTACTGTGAGTACAAGCTACTTATCAGGAGATTCGTCACTTAACGATCAATGCTATAAACCAAGTAGGTGTCGAGAAAGGTGTCAGCGGGGCTACGCCCCCAGAGAAAAGAGATTATTTAATTAAGGAACTTCGCGAAAGCGTTGGAAAACCTCCCTCGAAGTATCGACACTGGCCTAGCTGAACGGTTAAGCAAGTATTGTACGGTAAGAATAGTCCTGGCTAATTCTTCTTTTATGGTTTGAGGAAGGATTCGAGAAACAGTGGGAGCCATCCAGTTTAGATAAACTAAAAACCAATCTAAAACTTGCAAGAGTATCATGCTAAAATGTTTTCTTCTCTTTCTCTCATTGCAGTGACCTTATGACCACGACTAGGTTACATCTAGATAACAAATTGACTGAATCTGACTTATATGACTGGCAAAGGTCTGTCCAGATGTCCATTGCATATGACAAGCTGGACCACCCTATAACTACTCAAGATTCCGCCGTCCCAGGTCCAGTTTCCACCGTCTCGGATATCGATATCCGTCAGACAAGAGAAAAGGATAAAGCGAAAGCCAAGTGCCTCATGTTGGCTTCAGTTGATGGTGTATACCAGAAGCAGCACGAGAAGATGGACTCAGCTTCCATCTTTCTCCATAACAAAGATTTATATGGAGAGCAATCTCATATCGTAAGATATGAGACCTCGAACGAATTAATTCAAGCAAGGTTGGCTGTCGGGTCATCTGTAGGGGACGACGTCCTTACAATGACTAGCTATATTGATGAGCTCAAGGACCTGGAGACTACGTTGGGAAACAGGTCATATGCTGACTTATTTCCACAGTTCCTACCCTCTACTTACACTAGTAAAGTAGGAGGAAAGGGAAGAGCAAAAGTTTCGGGACTTGGTGTAGCTAAAGAGAGATGTTCCTATTGTTATGAGATTGGGCATTGGCAGAAAAATTGCAGGGCTTTGGAAGCCAGTAGCCAGGGATACGAAGCATGTTGTGGCTTCGGCCTCAAGTGTGTTTGTAATTGAGAACTGTTTGTCAATTAACTCTACTTCCTGGGTACTAGATACCGGAGCAGGATATCATATCTGTAATTCATTATATGCTTTGAGAAACCGTAGAGTTATGAAGATAGGTGATTTGTCTCTCAGAGTTGCAAACGGAATGAGCGTGGACGCTGAATCCGTGGGAGAATATCGCCTAGGTTTGACAAATGGGCAGATATTGATTCTACGTAACTGTTTGTATGTACCTAGTTTGACTTGTAATATCATATCGGTATCCTCACTTTCAAGAGAGGGATATGATTTTACATTCGTAAGCGATGTAGTTCACTTCCACCTAAATCAAGTTCTGATTGGGTCCGGTACATTAGATGACGGTATATACGTATTGAGTCAAGCTCAGGTTTTCAATGTCCAGAACACACTTAAAAGAAAGTCTCCAGAAATAAATCAGGCTTTCTTATGACATTGTAAACTAGGTCACATCAATGAAACATGATTAACTAAGTTCATAAAGAAGGATATTTGAATCCGTTCGAATATCAATCTTATGCTACTTGTGAATCTTGTCTCATAGGAAAGATGACAAAGACTCCGTTTACTGGACACGGAGTAAGATCAAGCGAGCTCTTGGGACTCGTACACAGTGACGTGTGCAGTCCAATATCTACACATGCGCGAGGTGGTTATTCCTACTTCATTACTTTTACGGATGATTTCTCTAGGTATGGATATGTCTTCTTGATGAAGCATAAATCCAAGGCCTTTGAGAAATTCCAAGAATACAAGAATGAAGTAGAAAAACAAACAGGCAAAAGTATCAAGAAACTGAGATCGGATCGAGGTGGTGAATACTTGAGTGCCGAGTTCCTGGATTACCTAAATAAGAATGGAATTCTCTCTCAGCTTACTCCTCCATACACTCCACAGCATAACGGTGTATCGGAGAGATGGAACCGAACCCTATTGGATATGGTACGTTCCATGATGAGTAACGCTGAGTTGCCGCGATCATTCTGGGGATATGCACTAGAATCAGCTGCATACCTTTTGAACCGAGTTCCAACTAAGACTGTGCCTACCACACCATATCAGATGTGGTGTGGGAAGAAACCCTATCTTAGCACATTAAGACATGGGGATGTCCAGCTTTTGTAAAGAAGCAGCATGCGGACAAGATCGAGGCACGCTCAGTACAGTGTAAGTTTGTGGGATATCCAAAGAACTCCATGGGGTATCTTTTCTATTACGCAGAGGAGTAAAAGGTCTTTGTTTCTCATCATGCCCGCTTCTTGGAAACAGAGTTTTTAGAAAATCAGATTAGTGGGAGCGCAATAGAACTGGAAGAAATTCCAGAACCACAAACTACAACTGAAAGTTTGGTAGAACCAGTAGTTCAAGAAGAACAGGACATTCCCGCACCCCTCCGCAGGAGTAGTAGGCCGTCTCATCCGCCTGAGAGATACTACGGTTTTCTCATAGATAGGGATAGAAAGGATTGCGTTATTGATGATGATGACCCTACTAGCTTCCAGCAAGCCATTCAGAGCGGCGACTCGGTAAAATGGCTGGATGCAATGCGAACCGAAATGGAGTCCATGTACACTAACAAAGTATGGACTTTGGACATTGCTCCAGATGGGGTAAAACCCGTAGGATGCAAATGGATCTTCAAAAAGAAGATTGGTGTAGATAAACAGGTTGAAACCTATAAGACTGGACTTGTTGCAAAGGGTTTCCGTCAAAGACCTGGTTTGGACTATGACGAAACCTTTTCTCCAGTGGCTATGCTCAAATCCATTCGGGTCTTGCTTGCTATTGCTGCCTTCCACGATTATGAGATCTGGCAGATGGACGTAAAGACGGCCTTTCTAAATGGTAATTTGGAAGAGTGCGTCTATATGAATCAGCCAGAGGGATTCATTCAGAGTGGGAGCAGGGGTAAAGTATGCAAGTTGCTTAAGTCCATTTATGGACTAAAGAAGGCATCGCGGAGTTGGAACATCTGTTTTGATGATGCTTTCAAAGAATTCGACTTTATCAAAAATCCAGATGAACCATGCATATACAGTAAGATTATAGGGAGAGCTGTAGTATTCCTAGTCTTGTACGTGGATGACATTCTCCTAATAGGAAATGATATTCCTATGTTACAGTCAGTCAAAAGATTCTTGTCACAGAAATTCTCCATGAAGGACCTGGGTGATGCCACCTACATTCTGGAGATCCGGATCTATCGTGATAGATCAAAGAGGATGTTGGGACTTTCGCAGTCCAAGTACATTGACACCATATTAAAGAGATTCAGTATGGAAGATTCTAAGCGCGGTAACCTACCGGCTTGTCACGAAATCACCCTCTCCAAAGAGATGTCTTCCAAGATTGATTTGGAAGGAATCTCATGTCGATTATACCCTACGTTTCTGCGGTAGGCTCTATAATGTATGCGATGTTATGTACCAGACCAGATGTAGCATACGCATTAAGCGTTGTAAGCCGGTATCAGGCAAACCCAGGGGAGAAGCACTGGATAGCAGTAAAGAACATTCTCAAGTACCTGAGGAGGACTAAGGAGATGTTCTTAGTGTATGGCGGAAAAGACCTCCAGATCGAGGCCTTTGCCGACTCCAGCTTCCAGAGTGACAAGGATGACTCCAAGTCCATGTCGGGTCATGTCTTTACCCTCAATGGAGGGACGGTCTGTTGGAAGAGTTCCAAGCAGGAGACCGTTGCTGACTCAACGATGGAAGCGGAGTACATAGCTTCTTGCGATGCCGCAAAAGAAGCCGTCTGGATGAAGAAGTTCCTCACAGAACTTCAAGTGGTTCCTACCAGTGTTGGTCCAATACCTCTGTATTGCGACAACAACGGCGCTATAGTTTTAGCGAAGGAAACCAGGTCCCATCAGAAATCCAGACACATCTTAAGGCGGTATCACCTGATCAGGGAGATCGTAGATCGCCGGGAGATCGAGGTAAAGAGAATAGATATAGAGAATAACACTGTTGATCCATTCACAAAGGGCATTCCTCAGACGCAGTTCGAGAGGCTATTCGAGATGACAGGTCTGCGATATGCCAGTACATGGCCCTAGTGCAAGTCGGAGATTGTTAGTGTTTATGCCCTAGAGGCCATTACTGTATCATACTAGTTTGTATATTACTTAATAGAAGCTTGGGATATTCACAGTTGTATTGACAGTCTTGCTAAAAATGGTAGTATGCTACTTGGTTTGTGTCTACTTTAATATGTGCATATGTTTCTTGTAACGTATAGCTTATACATATTAGTAGAGCCCTTAGGATCTTTGCTTGATTACCAGCATTGTGATGGCAGTCACACTAGTGGGGGCTGGGAAGTCTATAAGCAACATCCTATACAGGTCCCTGGTCGCTGGATTATCGAGACAGGGCATCGATATTCCGGAGTAGACTAAGTGTGTACGCTTCTCATCCCAGTTAGGGAGATGGTCTGTCCCACAGCTATCAGTACGTCATACTGGAGATAGTATACAGGTGCTCGTTAGGTTACGGGTACACCGGACAGGACTCGCAGGGAACTATTGGTTGGTATTATACCCGTCGTCAGTTAACAGTTCCCAGGTGACATGAGTACAGCATAGTCCGCAGACTTGACACTGCTACTTCGCCTCGAGTGTGTCCCACTGTTCTTAGATTGCTACCCTACCACGGCTCAAAGGAGTCGTGCAAACAGGTAGCAGTTGGGTGCAGTCCCGAGCACTTGGAGGCAGTGGTGGTTAGACAGGATTCGTCTGTCCCAGTATTGGGAGTTGATGTCGCGCTGTGTCAGAGAGCCATTACGCAAAGTCCCTGGCCAGGGCAAGCGAGATTTACTGGTAGGTTCCAGTAGTTTCTCAAGGTGTAATAGGCTACGCTCCGACATGACTTATACCGCTATTAGGGGACTGACGCTTGCCGCCCCCTAGGCCCGATATGCGATAGTCTTAGACGAACAGACCGGACTGTACGGAGATTGTCACATCAGACTCAGTAGGAGTTCAGATGGGTTTCCTCATCGGCCTTCTTATCGACATCTACCTGGGGACCGTTACGTACAGCTAGTGCTGCTTGCGGTCTGTGGTTAAACCCACTGCCGGCGTAGTGTCGAGTCTTTAGAGTCCCACACAGAGAGTTTTCCTGCTCCAGGCGAAACGATATAGAGGCCGTATGGATTTACGACAAAGGTTCGGACGCTTACGTGTTTAAACGCACGTACGACGTTCGGACAGTTTTTACTAGTCGGCTTTGGTTTAAGCCAGATTCTAGTATCGGGTTATTGGATTTATACAGTCTAAAGTTTTTCCATATTTTCACGGATAGGAGGGGCGTTCTCGTAATTTGGCGGGAAGCTTCTAGAAGGGTGATGACTTGAGGGTTAAGGTGGCATAAGCATTTAATGATCTAATGACTCATTTGTGTGATTCATTCATATCATTTAATGTTGCATTAAATGGTTAATGACTCATGTAATGAATCACACAATGAATAAATGAAGTATGATGATAAATCATTTAATTTATTTATTTAATAAATGATTGTGCTTTATATATTCAAGAAGGATTCATTTTTCATTATCATTATTATCCCCACCTTCTCTCTCCTCAAGCTCTCTCACTCTTCAAACTCTAATCCTCCCCTCTCATGTGTTGAGATCAAGGATTAGATAGACTAATTAATCCATAACCTCACTCTATATCACCTAGGTGACTTTGATTAGCAACTAAAGAAACCCAGTTACCTCAAGATTAGAGGTGAAGCTTGAAGTAGAAACTCTCGGGTGGATCGTCTTTGACTCGAGGAGGCCGTTGAGGTGCCGACGTTCCAAAGATCCTACAAGGAGTGGAGGACAGCGATGAAGACCCGAAGAACAAGTAACGTGAGGTATAACTTCGAATCCGAGTAGTTAAACCTCTCGTAGTTTGCTAGTAATGGTTTAGATACGATCCGTATGCTCAAGTCCGTGTTACGAAGCTTTGATAATCGTTTTTCATATATTCCGCCTCCCCGCAAGCTCGTGGGGTGCGTGACATGGACTTACGCACGACAGGCGAAGCTTGATCACCGGTTATGTATTCTCTTTAGGAGAATGTGCCATCAGTTGGCGTGTTTCGTTATAACCTACGGCTGCGTTGTCTACGACGAAAGCGGGATATATGGTCGTTGTTGGGACCGTTAAGGAAACGATCTGATTAAAGGGGCTATTTTTGGAACTTGGTATTCAAAAGGATACCATAACAGTCTACTGTGATAGAAAAAACGCAATTCAATTGACGAAATATCAGATGCATCATGATAGGACGAAACACATTGATGTATGGTACTAGTTTGTTCAGGAAGTCGTTGAAAAAGAAGAGATAGTTGTGAAGAAGGTTGGCACAGCGGATAATCTGACCGACATATTGACGAAATTTCTTTCGGTTGTTAAATTTGAGCAATGCTTAAACTTAATTGGAGCGCGTCACACTCATTGAGCCCTTTAAGGATTTTGTTGTGAAGGTGGATCTATTATTAATTTTGTGGTGGAGTGTTGTTAGGAATGCGAGGTAAGATAGAGAATTGTTATGTATGCCTCCCATTCGATCCCTATTGATTTCCCATTGATCAGACGTTATCATGAAGTCACAAAGATTCGAAATTATTTGCAAGGCAAGGGGTCAGACGTCTGCGAGTTATAATTTCAGACATCTGACAGGACTTTGTATACATGGTATACATTGGGCAGACGTCTGACTCGAAAGAGGTCAGACATCTGTGAATTCTCTGTTGATCTGAAGCTTGAAGACTAGACGTCTGAAGATCCTTCTTCGGACGTCTGGGAACACTGTCATTTCGGAGACTCTTGGGCAGACGTCTGAGAATTCCTTCTTCAGACGTCTGCTGTGTTCTTGGGCCGAATATTTTCTAAGTTAGGAAATTAGTTATTTGGATAAATCTTTTGTATACTATATATATTGAAGTATATAGCAACCCTAGATCCGATAGCCTTTAGATAGCTTTTGATAATTTGATAAAACCCTCTTTTGTTATTTTGAGAGAGTTAAGGTTTGAGGGATTTGTGTATTTCGTCAACCGTTTATACTCCTCCACTTTTGAATATTAATAAAACTTCGCCTTCGCCTATTTGATTTTGTGGTCAGTGCTTTTATTTCCCATTTGCCTGTGATTAGTTTATTTCTTCTTCTCTATATCGTTTGTTATTTTTCTTCATGATCGTCTTGACGCAACACCCATCTTGAGAAAAAAGGAACCTAGACCTTATATTCCTACACCTATCTCTATATATCTCTATAAAAACAACCCTACTAGCCTCTCATCCCTCACAAAACAAACACATTACATTCTCATTCTCCCATCACCATCTTTTTCCTTAGAACATCACCAGCTAGCAATGGAAGGCTTAGAGCTAAGGCTTGGCTTTCCCGGGATCAACGATGAACCCAAGAAACCGATCCGATTGAACAAGAGATCGCTCGATGAGCTCAACGACGAGACCAACTCATCGTCCTAAGACTCACCCCCCGTTGCTAAGTAAGTTCGCATAATATAATTTTATTTTTTTCTCCTATCTGTTATCTGTCGTCGTAGATGAACAAGGTTAAAAAATAAATTTTTTGATGTGTAACTAATAAAGTTTTCTTGATTTTTCTAGGGCACAAGTTGTGGGAGAGATCGAAAGAACCCCCTCGAGGTGAGGAAAACGGGGGGATTCGTGAAGGTTAGCATGGATGGGGCTTCCATATTTGAGAATGATTGATCTTAACATGTATAAAGGGTACAAGGAACTAAGAGAGGCTTTGGAGAAAATGTTCAAATGTTTTGAGAAGTTTGAAAGTTTAGAATATGAGATTGCTTATGAAGATAAAGATGAGGACTGGATGCTTGTTGGAGATGCCCCATGGGGATGTTTGTTTAGGTAGAGGATAATGAAAAGATGTGAAGCAAGAGGTATGGGTTCAAATTTAAAAAAAAATCATGAAGATGATAGCTATCATTACATACAAAAGATATGAAGAGGACGCGCTGCATCTACTTTGCATGATAGATGATCTCCCATGCAACTGTACAAAGAAAGTTTTTACATGTCTTGTTTTGAGTGGAATGTGTTTTTGGTTTCTTGTTCACATATGTTACTGATGAGAATATGAGTTTCATTGATGATACTCTCTTTGAGATCTGAATGTTAATTTTGGGACGATAATAGAGAAAAATTGAAGAAGAAAAAAACAAAAGCAAATAATTTTCATGCTGACTGGGCTGCAAACACAAAAAGCATAAAATTCTATGTAGGATGATGGATGATAACTGTCTCTCTCTTTTAGTTGTAATTTGTCGTGGTTTTTTTTTTTTAATTTCATGATTTTCAGGAAATGTTTTATTGGGCTAGGGTCAAACTGATGCTGTCCATTTTCTCAAAAATCAAAGGGAAAAAAGAATAGAAGAAAGAGAATTATTTACCATGCAGGATGGTGTATACCAAGTATTACATTAGTGTTTGAAACATTGAACTTTACTTAGACATTAGAAATGATTAGAAATGAAACTTAATCTAAGATGGCCAGTTTTCAAGTTTTCAAATCTTGCAATAGTAAATTAGGCCATGCTTGGGTATAAAGCTTTTTAAGTAGAGGGGGGAGAGGGGGGCGCAAACTATGGTTTGCAAGTCCCAAACTCCATTTAGAAATAAACTATAGTTATTTTATAAAAGAAGCGTATGAGAAAATGAAGTTTAAATAACTTAGATTAGATTGAAATTTAGATAATTGGGGTTCTCCCAACTCCAAAATGAATGCCAAACAAGATAAATTTTGCATTTTGGAGTGAGGTTGTGCTAATTTTACGAAACTCAAGTTTAGAGTACTTAGCTCCATTCCCAAACAGGGCCTTTAAGAGTTCTCATCAAGAGAAGAAGAAATAGAGGTTAAGGTTTTGCATTCCACTATTGGAAAGACAAAATGAATGTGAATCACATGAGATCAAAGAGAGAGAGAGAGAGAGAGAGAGAGAGAAGAAGAGGGAACACCACATGTGGGATTAGATTTTTTGTTGCCCTCATTTGGTTTCAGATCTATATAGCAGAAGGGAGCATGATCTTATGTTGATTAGGCCCTACTTCTTGCTGTAATTGGTTGTTGAAATCTATAGAGCATTGATAAGCTTGTGCATATGTAGTGTAGATGAGAATCATCAATTAAACATGCATAGGTGGCAATTGTTGGAATTTGTTGAGTGTTTATAACAATTAATGTGGCATCCATTTGCAAGTATACCTTCCAATAATTTCGAAGTTTCTGCCTACTTGCGGTGTGGTATAGGCTTTAAGATGATATAAGAGATCAAAACCAAATCAAACATGTATTTAAAGCGAATTTAACCCACAGAAAAAATGATGGTAATTGTGAGGAAGCGATACAATATAAAATTATCGCATGATCCACGTCAAAACTTTGGAGTTTGGGTTTCACAGTAAACCCGCATCTTCATAGAAGGTGGTTGGGAACCAACCATTTCTAGGAGAATGAAATAAGAAAGCGGAAGACTTGAAAAAAAATTCATAGCATAACCAATGCAAGTATAAATGTTCAAATATTATATATATCAGAAGTTTAATGGCCTTGCAGTCGGTGCTGTGCCTAAAGGGTAAAGCTAGGAGGTTTGACCTCAATACATGCCAACTTTGCTACCAAGAAATAGCTGGGCAAAATTTCATCTACTGGTGTTTTTTTCAATTTTATTTTCCTACAGATTTGAAAATTCCACTACAATTGGTCTTAAAAGTTTTAAGACTTGAAGGTGTGGGAATTTAGTATAAGCACTGCAGTCAACAAACTTAATATAAACACTAAGATGAACACAGTTAAGGATTTATATGCTCTGCACTATTTTTCCTCTAGTGACAAGATCCATGGAACTAGGAGAGCATAAGAATCAGCAAAATGGTGAAATGCAATGTACTTGATGTCTCATTACTTGAGAAACATTTTTGAGGAACTTGTGGAAGAAGATAATGATAAGTAACAGTGCACAGAAGTGAGAAATAAGCTTTCATTATCAATAAATAAATGAGGGAGTGAGATATAAGCTTTCATAGCAAATTAATATTATCTTTTGAATCTAAGAGATGTATTTGTGGATGCATGTATTGAAAGTGTTTGGAGCAATTTTTAATACAAATTTAGGTTGTATATTACTCAGGTTTCTTAAATGGTTTTTAGGACTCAAACGAGGTTAAATACATTGTAATTGCAGAGATTAAGGTTACTGTGCATGAATCAGTATCAGGTTTCTACTTTTCAAGAGTAGACTTGAAGTCCAACATAATTTAATTTGTAAACAATCTTAGAATGATTTGCAAGTATAAATTTGATACACAGTAGGTGAAAATGTAATTGCTCGTTGGCGGTGTCCAGCACACAAAATGATGGATATGAGATGCGGTCCCCAAGAATATAGACAGATCTAGCTCACTAATCAAAAAGTTGTGCAGATACAAAAAAAAACACGTACAACTTATGGAAAGTCAAAATAAGAAACATGTAAAAGAAAATTGTTGACAATTGACAAATAATTCTAAGAAGCAAGCTAGAGGCTTGGAAGTACCTCAAATCTTTGAATGTGCTGGTTGTGCTGGTTGCAAAAGACTTGAGAGCATATCACTGCACCATGGAGGCCTTACAACTGAAAGGAAACAAATTAATGAAGAGCCATTAGTAGCTACTGATGCAAATAACATTAATCACTCCTCTGCTTCTAAAATCAGTATTAAATTGTCACATTAAGTCAAAAAAAAAAAACCCACACCATTCTTCTTTAGGAATTAAGCTTCATCAGGCACCCACCCCCACCCCACCCGGCCACCCCACCCCCACCCCAACAAAAAAAACACTCCCAAAGCAAAAATAAAGTAGAACAAAAAAAAACTTCAGTCCATAAAGATGGAAGCCGATGTTGGATATGTATGCCCTAGACACCATTGTATAGGATGCTAGGGATATGTATGTACAAGACAATTTTTCTCGATATGATAGTACGCTATTTGGTTTGTTTTTATTTTAACATGTGATGTGTTTTACTTAGTATTTCATGTCTTGTATACATGTTGATAAAGCTCGTATGATCTTTGCATGACTACCAGCGTTGTGATGACAAGTGAGAGCTGAGCAGTCGATAGGCACATCCTTAAAGTGTCCCTAGTCGTAGGAGTATCGAAACTGGGTATCGATACTCCAGACTAGACTAGTGTATACATATCTAGACCCTGACGAGGGGCGATAGATTGATCGCGCAGCCATTGATGAGGTGCACCTAAGATTGTATACAGGTGCTCACTGGGTGTGAATACACCGGACGGACTCACCGAGAACTGGCTGGATGGTATTATACCTAGCGTCAGATAGCAGTTCTCTGGTGACATGAGTACAGATAGTCTGTCGACCTGAGGTCGTCATTTGTCCCGTGTGAATTCCCACTGTGCTTTGATTACTACCATACCACGGCTCAACTTAGTCGTGCAAATAGGTTTTAGTTGGGTACAGTCCCGAGCCATATGGAGGCAGTGAACAGCTGTTGGGGATTCGTCTCTCCCAGTATAAAGAGTCAATGTCGCACAGTGATCGGTTGGTCAACACCATAAGTCCCTGGTCAGAGCGGATTGAGAATTACTGGTGGTTGGACCAGTAGATTCTCGGATAGTCTTGAGCCATACCGACACGACTTGTATGGTTATTAAGGGTATGCCGTTTTCCACCACCTAGACCTTGCATGCGATACTCTCAGGCGAACAGACCGGACTGCATGGAGATTGTCATGAACAGACTCAGTAGGAGTTCGGATGAGTTCGTTTGTTGGCCTTTTTTTCGACAGATACCTGGGTAGCCTTTACGTACAGCTAGTGCCGCTGACGGACTTGTGGTTAAACCCACTGCCAGCGTACTGTCGAGTCTTTAGAATCCCACACAGAGGGTTTTTCTAGTTCAGGCGAAACGATGTAGAGGCTGTATGGTTTTACGGCAGGGTTCCGATCATATACGTGTACTGGCTATACAGATGTTGTTCGGACGGATAATACTAGTGGGTTTTGGTTTAAACTGGATCCTAGTATTATATTATCGGATTATTATTATCTCATTGTATTCATATTTTTTGGAATACGAATACGGGTATTTATATACAGTGAAGGCATTCTTGTAATTTTTACAAGACATGCTTCTAGAAAGAGATACCTCATTATTAGATTTATCTATTTATGCAAATAGATTAATGAGGTGGAAATCGGTGATATTTGAGGTATGGATGAAAGCATGGTTAAGTCATTTGTTTATTCATTTGACTTTACTATTCAAGCATGGTTGCTTATTTTCTATTGAAAATAATCCATGCTTGATTATTGCAAGGACTTAAGCCATTCTCATTTGCCTCCGCACCCTATCTCATTTGCACTTGTTCATTCTCTCTTCATTTTTCCTCTTCTCCTTCTTCCTCAAGCCCTAACCCTCACATGAGTTGTGAATCCTATGGCTCTTAAGATAAAATACTCCATTCATTTTTCTCTACATTTTCTAAGTTGTCTAGTCTAGCAAACTAGATATTTTAGTTACCTCACACTTAAGGTTGAAACTTGAACCATAAGCTCTCGGATGGATCATTTTCGACAAGGAGGAGACCGACAATCGAGTTCCATTCAAACTTTCAAGGAGTTGAGAAGGAAAAAGAAGACCCGAAATACTAGAACACAAAGGTATAAATCACTTCATAGTAGATTAGAACCTTTGTTTGTTTTTCTAGCTAGGGCTTTTGGTCGATCTTGGAAGTATAGTCGATGTTGCTTGTTTTAAAATTGATTTTTGTTAATTCCGCCTCTCTACAAACCCTGTGGAGTGTGCAACATCGACTTACGGCTGAGATATTGAAATATTCTTCAGCGCTCTCTTGCAGTTTCTTAGCTTTAACTCAATGATGACCGAAAGGCCAATGATAGACTCAAATGTTTTGACAAGACCTCAACAAGCGAAAATCTTAAGTTCCCCACTTTATCAGTATTGAAACAAAAAAAATCATTGTGTACTTTCACCTTCGAAATATACAATTCAAGCTTAGCTACTAGTTCGTATGTGCTGCACATTAAGTATATAAGATCCATCTTTTCAACAGAATCAGAATTCCTGTAAGCATTCTCCTCAAAACTCAGAATGTTTATAATGAATAACAAACTGCACAAACAAGATTCTTTGCCAGTAAATTTATCATCTTTGCCTGATTATCTGCAATTTTCCATACGAGTTTATTATGATACCATGAAACCAAACATCCTGATTCTTGAAGTAAAAGATCCTTTATTGAAATTTCTTTCTGATATTCAATTAAACCATGATGATTCTTGAAACAACATATCCTTTAGATGGAAAGACCAACTTGCAACTCCATGTCATATGTCAGTGGCAAGTTAACTTCGGAGCAGAATGATATTGCACTAAAGGATCATGTTTGTGCAGTTTGTTATTCATTATAAACTTCTCTCTATGATTATGATATCAAATAACAAGGTGTCGGCGAAATAAAGATCAGTTTGCACAAGTAGCTGACTGGTTGGAATTCACACCAGCACAAGCAATTATAAGAGCTAAGAAGTCTAATGTTCTAGGAGAAACACTAGAGCGGAAGCTTGGTTTGATGAGAAAGCGAGGATTTCTTCACAAAACGGTTCTAATATATGGTAATATTTCCCTCTGGTGAACAACCAGCTAAACAAGAGACCAAATCCCTCTTTAACCTGGAATTCAATGAGAAAAGGGACTTTTACTTTTGGTGTTCTGCTAGAACTAGCAATTTTACATCATTAGTACATAAAATATAAGAATGCAACTGGAAACACAACGAGATTCTTCTGGGTATATGAGCATGAAACAGCATATGAAGCTTATAATCTAAATATTTAAATTATACAAAATAATCATTGATCGTGTTACCATAAGGTTGCTTAGATTTAACAAATCATTTCTTCTCACAACTATGATATGCCCAAGTAGATCTCAACTGAGTGAACAAAATATCCACACGGGATTGTAATTTGCCATTAGCGCATTCATAAAGTGGCACTCACGAACTCACTATTAGAAGGACGAAAAGTCATCGGCATTCATAAAAGAAACATCATTGTTTTCATTTGATTTCAGAGAACCCATTCTTGTGTCCAATACTGCTAGCTGGGACTTCACCCAAGGTGGGTTGTACCTGCCCTCGATCCATAAAGCTTCACCAGTGTCTTTGTGTTTAAAATCTGGATATTTCGGATTTCTCTGCAAATTGAATAAGAATTCGTTCATCAACGTCATAATGCCAATATTATAAAGAAGACAATCACCTCTGCAGACGTAATTTTAGATGTAGAAGCAAGAGTGATCTCAAATTAATTACTTCATCAGTTAATAACGAATTACACATAAAATCGTCAATCTTAACTCTGTGACATAGATCTTTTTTTATACAAGCATTGTAATAAGGAGACCTTAACCATACAACATGTATCAGTGTGTAATTGTATATATTTACAAGGAAAGTTACAACGCAATATTTATCCATATGTATATGAAATAACAGCTTCTTAGCAAGTGTATGGATGACAATTAAGTAGTTTAGTGTGTAAATGAATGGATAGATATGGCATGCATTCATGTCAGCTGCAGAGTGGAAACATGTTAACCTCTATCATTTGGCAAACCCATGGAAATCTAAAAATAGGATGGATTGTGTTTTATCACTATCATTAGCTTCCCCTCGCCCATTTTCCAAAACAGGATGCAACCTTGAGGATACGGTGAAATATGAACATGCAATCCATCAGGATCTGATCTCATCAAATCTGATTTGCATATTATGCCAAGGTAAAATCCATTTAGCGTTAGGTGAAATCTATCTTGATTAATAAGGGTAAGATATATTCTCTCAAGGTAAAGACAAAAGCTAACTTGACCAGTGAGGTTTAGGCTTTTCTTTTAGGAGAATAAAAACTTTTTTCCCATAATTCTAAAGCGTATATAAGAACTTTCCAAGTACTACTTGCATCTTAATAACTTCAATTTACAAGGACAAAAATATACTTTTAATATTTAAGCATTTTTTCACACATGTCCATTGAGTTAAAAATACTAAATTTGCATATAACTTTTTTTCTTTTCTACGTGTACCCTGACCAAAAAGAGCACATGTACCATGCTCAAGCATTATACCTAATTTTCAGCCGACTCAGCAATATTGTGCATTACTAGCATGTGCCAAAAAGCTTTAGTATATATTCAACAGCAATGTCGAAAGATATTTTTGCACAACAGCCATGATATGCACCATGAAATTTAGCATCTCCCATGACAACATTCTTGTAGCAACATTCTCATATCATACATCAACAATATTGAGAAACATGAGAGAACACAGGCACAAAAATAAAATAAAATAAAATAAAATCAAGTACAACATTTAGGTCCTATTCAGGAAGAACCATACTGTTTACCATGAAAACATTATTATATCACACAGTATTGAAAAAAGTAAGAGAAGGAAAAATTGCCGAACCTTATTCCTCCTGTTGTCCCACCATTCCACAGGATTCGCAAAGAACGCTTGCCAAAGCTCCTCCGTTGATCCGGAAGAATTGCCAGCATAATTCCTAGGCTTTACACCTGAAGTAAATAGAAATCAACAGTCAATACTTAGTTTTATGCCCCCAATTGTCAATTTTGGTATGTCAAATTAAAAACAAGGCATACCGGAATTCATTGAGTTTGCCTCTGAGTCATACAACGACACAGCTGGGAAGCTCCTCTCAACAAAATTTAACTTTTGAACCACAACCTGCCAGGATATACATACCTATTTAGAATTTGATAGACCTCATAATAAAACGAAGGCTAAATTACAGTAAACAGCCTTTAACTATGAGCCTTTCCCTCGACTGCCTTAATGTATTTTATTGCAGTAAGCCCCCTTAAAGTGGTGCATTTAAGGGTGTTTTAGTTATAAAAAAACCCATAAAATCAAAGGTTGTGGGAATTAAAAGTTACAAAAAACACTTAATGGTAGTTTAGTGAAAAGCACTTGTAGTTAAGGGTATTTTGGCGTAATTTATCCTAGAGGGAATACAATAGTTAAGCTCAGAAGTGAATGAAAATCAGACCTTGTAATAAACCTGTTTTTTCTCATCCTCGCCTTCTACAGTATCAGACACAAGCCGGCCTGATACATACACTTGCTGGCCCTTTTCCACGTGTTGGAACGCGACATGGGCAAGCTCGTCCCAAAATGTCAGATTGACCCTAAACCAGCAAATAACACCACAAGAGCATTGGGGTTGTCATTCCAAAATCGATAAAGAGGAGAAGGCAACATTCATAATTGAAGAAACCCGCCACTAAATGCTACAATTTTGTGGTTTGGTTAGCTCATCATAATCTAGATTATTACCTAGAACAAAGAAAAAGTCATTATTTCTCTACCAATCCTGAAACAAGATTTTGCAACTAAGATGCAGCATATCATATTTGCAGCAATGGCACTATCAAAATGGATTCCTACATTATCCATCAAAATTCGGTATCAAAATCTCAAATTTCTCAGAGAGCCCATCTAAAACACCTTGAGCGAATGATTACAACTCACCATGAAGAATCGGTGGCGGACTTTCTGACGCCAAGGCGAGTCCAAGCAAGCACCTTTCCGCTGCTAAGCTGCTTGATTTGCACCTCAGCGCCAACGATCCCTATAAGATGAACAGAGTTGGCGAGGTCTTTGTTCCATGGGATCTCTTGGGGCCGAGGATGAAGGGCTCGATCTTGATCGTAGTCGCCTTGAGGAGAAGCTGAGTATCTAAGAATCGTTGAGGGTTTCTTGCTGAAGCGAGATGAGGAGCGAAGAGAGAAGAAGGAATTAGGGTTAGGGTTAGGGTTAGGGTTAGGGCTTAGGGTTTTGGGAGCGAGGGGAGGAAGAAAGGGTTTTGGTGGGGTTTTGAGATGGCAGAGATTTGGAAGCGCCATTTTTGTTCGGGTGAGACGAAAAGAGCCTCCCTGAAGAGTTTGCAGGGGATCTAGGGCTACCAACGGGCTGGACCTATTTTTTTCGGTAAATAGTCAAAAAGCCCCCGCCCATTCAGGTGTTGTCAAAAAAACCCTGCTATTTTCAAAATGGTTGGAAAAAGGCCTAGTGTTCACAGAATTTTGTGAGAAAACTCCTTGACTGTATTTGAAATAGGGCTGGAATTATAAATCAGATGAAGTTACCAAATTACTTTTATTCTCAATCAAAATTTTCTCCCCGTTTCTCATACTCGCAACCTCTTTCACCTCCTCCGTCACTGCCATCGCCGTCAACGACTCCCACCACCACCTCTCATCTTCCTTCTTTCTCCTTCGATCTCGCGCTCACCGCCGGTCAAGTGGCCAAGACCGTGGCACCGCCTTCCTCATCCGCGCCCCCACTGCCTCGTCCTTCTCCAACAGCGTCCTCGTCACCTTCTCCTCTCTTCGTCGGCCATGAGTTCGATCAGATGGAGCCGCCGCCGCCTCATGTGCAACTTGACGAGGTCACCGATGAGGAGCTTAGGGCTTACGATGGGTCCGATCCCAAGAAGCCATTGCTGATGGTCATAAAGGGCCAAGTTTATGATGTCACTCTGAGCTGGTTCATTTCTTTTGATCTCTTTTTTTGGATTTTGTTGTATGGGATCTTTAGGTTAGGGTTCTGAATTGATTTTACGTTTAAAGTTTGGATTTTGTTATGGTGATGATCGGATTGAGTGAAATTTATGGCTTTTGATGATAAGTAGCTTTAGTCAAATAATTGGTTATAAAATTTGTTTCAACCAATAGGCCTTTTTTTTGTTTGGCTTGATTGATCTTTCAATGAAATTTAATTGATGGTTTTATGCAATTTTTTAATCATTTGATCAGAGATTATCCGTTAATATGACATAATTAATACTTTTATTAAAAGTGTTCGTTAAGTTCTGCAGGGTTTACAATGATATTAAAATTTATCTTTGGGACACTATAATGATTTATTTGTATGTGATATGGAGAGAAGTTGAAGGTTAGAGTGATATTTGAGGATTTATTTTTGGAAATTAAAGAATTTTAAAAAATAATTAGCAAAATAGTGTTGGTGTCCGATCCTAAAATTCCTCTATCTTCGTATTTTCTTTTTCTAATAAAATGTTGTTTTCCTTTTGGAATTTGCTATATATTTAATACTTGTTGAATATTATATATATATATATGAGATTAATGGAGGAAAGAGGCCATAGGAGGGGATTTCCTCCTATGGCGTCGAAAAAACACCCCCTCCCTAGTTTTTTCCGACGATCGGCACCCACCATCTTCATCGTCATCATCTAAGATGTGGGTATACCAAATTTCATGTGATTCTACAACTTTTTCACCGTTGATTTAGTCGGTTCAAAATTAACGGTTTACCGACAATAGAACTTTTTACATTGCTAAATCAACGGTGAAAAAGTTGTAGAATCACATGAAATTTGGTGTATCCACATCTTAGATGATGACGATGAAGATGGTGGGTGCCGATCGTCGAAAAAAATTAGGGAGGGGGTGTTTTTTTGACGCCATAGGAGGGAATTCCCTCCTATGGCATCTTTTCTCCATTATTCTCTCTCTCTCTCTCTATATATATATATATATTAACTTGTAGCCTATTGGTTAAGGTTTTACAGCTGTCCTTCAGTTCGTCCTTACATGCCTAATTTTATTTTTCTTTCTGTCGTTTTCGAGCCCAGGAACTTTCATAAGCGATGTACGGAGTATCGAAACTGTAGAAAAGAAATAAAATGCAATTTTGTACCGCAAACATTGACCCGGGCCTAGAGTTCAAAGCTCGAGCCCATCGAACGAACTCGAACCGCCTCAAGCGGCCAGGAGCATGGTTCAGGAGACCAAACGTGCTCAGCCTGTGGGCAAGCATCCCCTGGTCTCTTGGCTGTTCGTTTCAACTCCTCAAAACCCCCAATATATTTCAGAGAACCCCCATCCTTTTGAGCTACCCATTAACCTTCTTTTAATATCTTTTACTCGTTTCTTTAATACATAATTCTCTGGTTATCTCCCTCTCATTCTATGGTTGTCCATAACCTCATTCCTCTCTGAAAATCCTATACCAAAACCCTCCCTAAGTCCTATTAAAGATCAACTCACTCGAAGACGACCAATAGTTGCCGATCAAGTCCTTCTTAACAATCGGTGAGATGGTTTTTATACCAACTCACACCACGAGTAAGTCCCTTTTTTCTCTCCCCCATCCTCCGCTTTCTTTCCTTCCTTTCTTCTTCTTATTAAATCTCCTTCTTTGCTATGTCTCCATGCATGTCTTGTGTACTACATTGGTAAATCCAACATTTAAATAATATATCTAAAATGAAGTTGTACTATAATACATAGTTTATTTGTAATTCTATTTACCTTCGTGAATTGAGTAGACTTTCCTTGTTTCATGTTTATGAATGAATGTTTATTAGCAGTAGTTGCGAGAACATATGAACCGTATCATAACATACTGTATAAAAGAAAAAACAAAGTTAAAAATAAATACCATGATTTCCTCATTCTCACATATGACATATCAATATCTTTACATTCAAAATAATTTTTAAAATATAATATTGACTTCTGAAAACTCCAGAAAAATTAGGATAAATAATAGATATAATTTCAAGTTTACAGTAAAAATTTTAGATCGAATCGCATAACGATTTAAGTTTTATGACGTTTTTTTATTTACTATTTTTAAAACCAGAAAACTGCTTTTAAGGGCTTTATTCTAGAGGCCATAACACTGTCATCGATAATCCAAATTAAGTGTTTTCAAATGTTTTGGATATCTAGATCGAAAGATATAGATTTCTTTAGTTATACTAATTTCCTGAAAATCGGCGTAAAATATAGAAAACTGCGTTTTAAAATTAAATGACGAATCTGGACAGAATGATTCGCACACTATTTTTAAATACAACATAACTTGAGTTTCCAATGTCGGTTTGTGACAAACTTTAGATGTATAGATGCAAAATTGACAGACCTAAAACTTTACTATATACTCGGTGACCCATAAATGAATAGAATGACCCGATATATGCCCGGCATTACACTCCATAGCTGCTGTCCAGAAATCCGAATTTCTGTTTTAAATCCTGATGTTAAAATGACCATAACTAGAGCTTGAAAAATCCAAATCGTATAGAACTTAGATGTTTGGATAAGTACACTGAAATATCTACAAGTTCCTAATAATCTTCGAAACCTGAAAACCAACGGAAAATAATGCAAACTGTGTTTTAAAAATGTGCAACGGTGCTGGACAAATTCTGATCTGTTCTACGCGACGATACGAAAACGGGCATATCTCCCAAACTAGTAATCGTATTTAGACGAGACTTGAACTCACGTTTGCTTACCACCTACGGCTATGCTTTCCATTTATATTCTGAATTTTATTGACTAGAGTAATTAGTCATACATAACACTTCTTTACGGCATTTGTTTCTGGTCGTTACTTGAATAATATACTTGTCTCATCTTATGCTATGCAATTCCTCATTTTGTTGTATCTATATGACTTGTGTGAATAAATCTATTGCATGTTTGACTTGACATGACTCGAACCATGATTACATAATGATTTGACATGAATACTTGAACTCAATTTGAAACTTGAATATGTACTCTTCTTATATAATCATGGATTCGGATAAGACTTGTGTTATTATCTATAATTTAAAATACACGCAGATAAAGGATAGTTTGGTAATGAATGTATATCGTGGCACGAGAGTCCAGTAAAAATCACCTAATCTGAATCCCGCGTGTCGTTGTCCCATGGGGTTTGACGGGGCCTTGTACTCAACGTGTCGTTAGTCCGTGGGGTTTGACGGACTACTCTCATATACATGCATACCTTCACTATCACACTGCAACAAACATGTTATAATAAATTGCCATGCTTATGTACTTTGCCATGTTTATATAGAACTACCATGCTATCACAATTGCCATGTTAAAATGCCATCTCTTATAAGTCCGCTGCTTTATAATTTTCCTTTCAATTGATATTGATTGTCATTATACAGCTTAAACTTTTAATCCCATTTATTGGGGACTTACCGAGCGCAAGTTCACTAAAGGGTATTCCACCTCGTTTCTTTCTTTCCTTAGAATAATCGTCAGGTGATTTAGTGACATAAGAGGAAGAACTGACAGAAGAGGAGTACAACCAGCTGTCGTCACAGGCTGACTACTAGCTTCTCATTCAGCTTTTCCTTTCAGTATGTCTTTTGTTAAGGCTTCTTATATTATTTCACTTTGTATTTCGAACATCTTGTCAACCGTAAAACTCTGTTGATTTGAATGTAATAAGTAGTTGTTGGAATTTTCATTATTATGTTTATTCTTATCATATTTTATATTGCTTATATACACTTAATATATTTGTTGCAAGAAAGAACCTTCTCGAAATAAATACGTCGCGGGCCTCGTCACGTTTCAACTACCGTCTTTTGAGAAGCGGGGCGTGACAATTGGGAACAAAGTATTTAGTAATACGTGTTAGTGATATATGCCCTAGAGACCATTATTGTATATTACATTTTGAAAGCTTGGGATATACACGGATATAATAACAGTCTTTCTCAAAATGGTAGTATGCTACTTGGTTTAATTCTACCTCAATATGTGTATATGTTTCTTTTAGCATATCGTTAATACATATTGGTAGAGTCCTTAGGATCTTTGCTTGACTACCAGCGTTGTGATGGCAGTCACACTAGAGGGGGCTGGGTAGTCTATAAGCACATCCTTATACAGGTCCCTAGTCGTAGGATTATCGAGACGGGGCATCGATACTCTAGAGTAGACTAGTGTATACGCTTCTCATCCCAGCAGGGGAGATGGTCTGTCCCAGAGCCATTGGTATGCTGTACCGGAGATAGTATACAGGTACTCATTGGGTTATAAGTTACACTGGATGGACTCGTTGGGAACTGCTGGTTGGTATTATACTTATCGTCAGGTAGCAGTTCCCGGATGACATGAGTACAGGTTAGTCCGTTGACTTGATATCACTATTCGTCTAGTGTGTGTTCCCACTGTACTTAGATTACTACCCTATCGCGGCTTAAAGGAATCGTGCAAACAGGTAGTAGTTGGGTGCAGTCCCGAAGCACTGGGAGGCAGTAGTGGTTAGATAAGGTTCGTCTCTCCCGGTATTGGGGGTTGATATCGTGCTGTGTTTGGAAAGCCATTACACAAAGTCCCTGACCAGGACAAGCGAGATTTACTGGTAGGTACTCCAGTAGTTTCTCAGGGTGTATTGGGCTCTACCCGACACGACTTATTGCGCTATTTTGGGTCTGACGATTACCACCCCTAAGCCTGATATGCAATACTCTTAGACGAACAGACCGGGTTGTACGGAGATTGTCACAGATAGGCTCAATAGGAGTTCGGATGAGTTTGCTCATCGGCCTTCTTATTGACAGATACCTGGATAGCCGTTACGCACAGCTAGTGACGCTGACAGACTTGTGGTTAAACCCACTGCCAGTGTACTGTCGAGACTTTAGAGTCCCACACAGAGGGTTTCCATGCTTCAGGCAAAACGATGTAGAGGCCGTATGGTTTTACGACAGGGTTCCGATCACATATGTGTACTGTCTACACGGATGTTGTTCGGACGGATAATACTAGTGGGCTTTGGTTTAAGCCGGATCATAATATTATATTATTGGATTATTAT
Source organism: Agapanthus africanus (assembly GCA_030015575.1). Classification (NCBI taxonomy): domain Eukaryota; kingdom Viridiplantae; phylum Streptophyta; class Magnoliopsida; order Asparagales; family Amaryllidaceae; genus Agapanthus; species Agapanthus africanus. The sequence goes on along the minus strand of CM057338.1, from coordinate 806,252,207 downwards.
TATCTCATTGTATTTGTATTTTTTGGAATACGAATACGGGTATGTATATATGGTGATGGCATTCTTGTAATTTCACAAGAGATGCTTCTAGAAGGGGACACCTCATTATTTGTATTTATCTATTTATGGAAATAGATTAATGAGGTGGAAAATGGAGATATTTATTGCATGGAGTGAAGCATGGCTCGTGGTTTATTTTATTGGTTTGGACTCACTATTCAAGCATGGTTGATATTTTCAATTAGAAAATATTGCATGCTTGAGTGAGATGAGTGTAGGAGCCATTCTTCACTTGTCTTCACCCTGGCTCATTTGTAGTTTCACTTTCTCTCTCTATTTTTCTCTCCTTCTTCCTTAAGACCTAAAACCTCCACATGTGTTGTGAGCCATTAGGTCAATTAAGATTAAATACTCCATTAGATACTCTACATCTTCTAAGTTACCTAGCCTAGCTAACTAGGTACCTTAGTTATCTCGGTTTAGAGGTTGGATCTTGAAGTACATACTCTCGGGTGGACCATTTTCGACATGAGGAGGCCGACGATCAAACGCGATCCGGATTTTCGAGGAGCTCAAGGAGAGGAGGAGGAGAAGACCCGAAGGACTAGAATCAAGGAGGTATAAATACTAACATAGTAGTTAGAACCTACTACTAGAATAGCTAGTTAAGGTTTCTGTTAAGATCCTGGAGTTTAGTCGGTGTTGCATTGTATGAAAAATCGTTTTTTGTAAATTCCGCCTCCTCACAAGTGCGTGGGGTGTGCGACATCGACATACGGTGGTATCAGAGCCTACTAAACCTTAACCAGCTTGTTAGAAAGTGATTAAAATTTCGATCAACGGAAAAATACCCGAAATTAAATTTCCGAGATATGCTTGCTGTCGATTTTTTAAAAACCGTTCAAAAAATTATTTCAGTGACCTTAAAAATACATGCAGGCATTTCTAAGACCTAGAAAAAAATCTGAACACCTAACTCATCAACTTTGCGGCGGAACATCCGCCAAATAGGTCATTTGGTGGCGGAACCGCCGCCGAGTTGTAGCTGAGTTGCTCCCAATTTTTTCTGTGGTTTTGGTTCTTGGAATTATAATTTTTGGTATATTTGGTTTTTACCCAGATTGTTTGTGTACTGGTTTGTGCATGAGGTAAACACGGATAAGTATTATCGATCGAAATTCTAAGTTCTTAGCTAATCGGTGTTTCTTTGTTTATATATGTGTTACTAAACATCTGCTAATCACTATATGTCGATTAGTGGGGGTTGCACATATCTGTATTGTGATGGTTTATGTATATAAAGTATTGGATCGTCGTGGATGGATAGCCGGGGGATGTGAGAAGAGTATTTTCTTTTCTTTCATTCATGTAAATTTATAAATTGATATAATATTATTTTTGCGGGGCACATCCGGGTTGAGGTTGTAGCCACCGTTGTATTATTTCATTTACTTTTTCTTGCACTTAAGATAGACCCAAGATGGGGTGCACAAACTACCAGGTTCTTGAAGTGCCGAGTGGCCTACTCATTTTTTGAAGGGAGGTTGCTTCACTTCGGAAATTTGGCGGGTAGTTTGCCGCACCCGTAGGGGTCTAGAGTGGGGTTTGGCTATTCATCACGACCATGGAATCCGTCTTTCGTTCTAGGCTAAAACGAGATACGGAATTCCTAGTATATCCAATATATTCATCTGTGATCTGTGATCTGGAATGCCTATTATTGCGTGAGACGAATGGCTATATATATATATATATATATATATTATAATAAACGTTGCATATGTTTTGCACCCGCGCTAGTCCAGCCCTCGCTCTGCTGTTAGTTAAGTAACCTAACGGTGCATGACGGGGCCCCGTGGAGAATGCGGATGGCATAAGCGTACGTTCTATTTTCGTTTCTTTTCTGCAATGATGGGACCGCATTAATATTGATTAATGCAAGGAAAACAAATCAAAGTTTAAATCGTTGGAACAGTTTCAAAACCACTCAGTTTTCTTGAAAAACAACTTTTAAATACGGAGCCTAAACCTCTCCTTTTAAAAGCTATCATGGTTCCTTCGACTATATCAAGTTCATTACGTTCACGGTTTCTCCAAAACCATCCGTATCCCTCCGTCATTTCAGATGGGTATTCATTAGTATTCAAGCTATGTATTTTGACCTTCACCAAGGCATAGTGATCGGTAGCTGCTAGGTATTCATCTGTAGTATAGATAGATGCGTTAATTTGGGACAGTCGTACAGCTATTTTGGCCTTCATCAAGGGTTTGTACAGATGGATTCAAATTAATCTGGATAATGATGAGTAGAACTTGACTTGCGTATTATAATATGTTTGCTTTCGTCAAGGTCATAAGCGCCTGGGGCAAAAATCCATATCGGGAGTTTCAAAGGAAAATGAAACCTGCTAGTGTTGCATACCATTTAAAGTGCGGTGATTTTGGTAGGATTCCTTCTGTTGGAGATAGTGCCCTCATAGTCAATTATTGGATCGCAGGTACGTGATTGCAATGATTGCGGAGGACCTATACCGGTAGGACAGTTTTACTCGAGATGATAGTATGCTATCTGGTTTGCCTTTATCAGTCGTGTACATGTTCAGGTGACTGATTACATATTACACTTTGATAGAGCTCTTAGGATCTTACTTTACTACCAACAGTATGATGGCGATCTTATACGTGGGAGTTGGGTAGTTTATATGCATATCCTTAATTGTGGTCCCTAGTCGTGGGAGTTTCGAGACAGGGCATCGATACTCCGGAGTAGACTAGTGTATACAGTCGAGACCCCGACGAGGGGCGGTGGCCGGTCTCACAAGCCACTGGTGTCAGTTGGATCACCTAAGATGTATACAGGTGCTCATTGGGTTATGAGTACACCGGACAGGACTCGCCGGGAACCTGCTAGTTGGTATTATACATATCGTCAGATAGCAGTTCCCTGGTGACATGTGTACAGGTTAGTTCATCGACCTGAGGTCGTCATTTGTCTCGTGTGAGTTCCTACTGTGCTTTGATTTCTACCCTACCACGGCTCAAAGGAGTCGTGCAAACAGGTAGTTTTTGGGTACAGTCCCGAGCCACATGGAGGCACGTGAGCGGATCGGCAGGAGATTCGTCTCTCCCGGTATTGGGGGAGAGATCGTGCTGTGTCTAGGAGAGCCATTACACAAAGCCCACGGCCGTGGCAAGAGATTTACTGGTAGATACTCCAGTAGTATCTCAGGGTGTTATTAGGCTACACTCCGACACGACTTATACTGCTATTGGGGGTCTGACGTTACTAGCCCCCTAGGCAGATATGCGATACTCATAGACAAACGGACCGGACTGTATATACATTGTCACTGTTAGGCTCAGTAGGGTTTCCGGATGAGTTCGCTTATCGGCCTCCCTTGAGGTCAGTCCATGGGCAGCCGTTACGCATAGCTAGTGCCGCTGACGGTTTGTGGTTAAACCCACTGCCAGGGTACTGACGAGTCATTAGAGTCCCCAACAGACAGTTTCCCAAGTTCGGGCGAAACGTTGTAGAGGCCGTATGGTTTTATGGCAGGGTTCGGAAAATGCACGTGTGTTTACGCACGTGTCAGTTTTCGGGCAGATGATACTGGTCGGCTTTGGTTTAAGCCGGATCCGAGTATTATATTGAGTAGATATAATATCTTTGTCTCAGTTGCATTTGTATTCGGTTGTAATACAAATGCGGGTATATTTATACAGTTACGGGGTTATCCTGAAAGTCGTTTCAGGATCACTTTTGGAAGTTGCCAGTTTCCAGTTTTCTATCAGCCATCTTTTAACATTCGGTTAAAGACGGATTTATCTTTTCTTGGATGAGGTGAGTCGTGCTTCTAGAAGGTTCTAGAGAGGGTGACATGGATTGGTGAGTCATTAGTGCATTAATGGTGCCATTAATGCTTGATGACTAAGGGTTTTTAGATTCAATGTTTCTTTGTGACTCATGCTTTCATGAATGGTTATGATAAGCTTCTTGTTTATGGTCACCTCCTTGATTGCTCCTACCATCACCTCCCTCTTGGTTAAAATAGTGGTCGGCCACCCTTGTGAGAAAGAGAGAGAGAGATTGATTTCATTTTGGTAGAAAAGACTATAGTTTTAGGGTGCATGGAAATTTCATTACCTCTTTCATTCCATCACCCGATAAAAATGGCAGCTTCATTAACCAATCGTCCACGGATTTAGACGAAGTGAGACAAAGTCATCTACTCATTCTCTACATCAATCTTGGTCGTCCCTTTTAGCAAACTTGACGACCGAGTTGCCTCGAGTCAGAGGCGGGAGCCCGTTTAAAGAATCGTTGACGTGGTGCCACCTGGACGAGCAGATCGGAGATCGACGAGATCGGAGCAGCCGCAACGGAGCGTGGGATGATGGTTAAAGAACGAAGGAATCGTATCGTTCGGTATAACCTTTCTACACTCTTTAAAGTTTGTTAGTTTAGCAATAATGGCAGATCCGGGTTAAAGTATACGATAGCGCCAGCTAAAAAGTTTTTGTTCCGCATTTGGCGTCTGTAGACGGCCGGGGCGCTACCGTAGACTTACAGTGGTATCAGAGCCTCACCATTTTGCTATACTAACTTGTGCTAACGCGTTTAAAATATCGATCGAACCGGAAATCAAAAACCGCATTTTTCATTTTCACAGTTTCTGTCGATTTTAAATGGTGTCCTAAAAATATTCCACATATCACAGAAATCTGTGCAGGGTTTTATTAGAACACCGTACAAATTTGGGATCATGATTCGACAAGACTGCCGCGGAAACACGGCGAAACCCATGGTTTGGCCTCGGATCCGCGGCCATTCTGTGTCATCATGCCCCCAAATTTGCTCAGTGGGTTCTTCTCTGGAAATTGGGGTTTTTGGTATATATCTTTTGGGCCCAGATTTTGTTACTGTTCACCAGTTGTTCGTGGGGCCCACTTTGTGATATTTAGTCGATCGAAATTTAAACATGTTAGTTTACAGTGCTTACATTATATCTCCGACCGGGAATGTCATTTGATCGGTAAACCGTGTCTGATTGCTATAGTTCTTTTAGACGGGTTTGCGAACGTGACATTCGCGTTGATGTTCTGTGTTGTGCTGTGATGTTGCGGATTTGTCGTGGTGGATAGCAGTGTGCAATGGTAGTGCAGTTTGGATTTATTTGTACATTTGATATTTCGGGGCGAGCGTCCAACATGTGGACTGCCGTCACTGCCTGTTGTATAATATTCTTTTAGGGCACGACCAGATTGCGGTCGATGTACCTATTGTACTATTTTTCATTACTGTACTAGGTTTTACCCCGCGACGGAGTGCACGGATAGCCGGGTTCTGGAGGGCAACAGGTCCGCATCTCATGGCTTTGAGAGGCAGAGGGGCCTCACTCTAGAATTAGCAGACTATTCGCCGCACTCGTAGGGGGTACAGGTTGACCCAAGGAGGGGTGCCCAAGTTTACCGGATTCCGTGAAGTGCAGGGTGGTCCATTCACTTTGCTGTAGGGGGCTGCCTCGCTTCAAGTTTTGGCGGATAACTTGCCGCACCCGTAGGGGTCTAGGTTTCATTGCACAGGCTATCCACACGACAGGGGAACGTCGGGTTTCAGCAGCGGCTCTGTGAAACCCGGGGATCCTAAATTATCTGTATTGTTCTGTGATGCTTATTACTTTTCTGTAATGTTGCATATTATCACGCCTGGAGCGATTATTGTATATTGGTTTATATACTATTATATGTTATATATGTTTTACACCCACGCTAGTCCAGTCCTCGCTCTGTCGTTAGTTAAGTAACCTAACGGGTGATGACGGGACCCAGTGACGAATGCGGATGGCATATACGTACATTTTATTTTCGTTCTTTTCTGGTGTGATTATTGATGGGACTGCGTTGATTCTGATCAATGCAAAGTAAAACAAACCTGTTTTCAGTTGTTGGAACAAATTTAAAAAGTGTTATTGCAAAGACGTTTCCTTTTGTTTTGCATAGCGGTATTCAGTGGAATATCCTGCACCTCATTCGACGGGGCAAGGGCCGATATCCCTTCACCGGGACTGACCCCTTGGGCAGAAGTTTGCGTCAGGGTAATAACTTCACTATAGTCGATTACATGTTGCTTTGCATCGCGGTATTCAGTGGAATATCCTGCACCTCATTCCACGAGGAAAGAGCCGAGATCCCTTCACCGGGAGTGACCTCTTTAGCAAAAGGTTTTCGCCACTATATTTTAAAAAAGCTATCAGGTTCCTTCAGCGATATCAAGTTCACTACGTTAAAGGTTTTTCGCCAAAAACCAGTCGTAGCCCTCCGTCACTTCTTTTGAGTATTCAGTAGTATTCAAGCTATGTATTTTAGCCAAAGTTAAGGCATAGTGTTTGGTAGCTGCTGGGTATTCAATTGTTGCATAGATAGATGAGTTAGTTTGGGACAGTCGTTCTGCCGATTGGCCAAAGTCAAGGGCATGTGCGGGTGGGTTCAAATTGACAAGATAGTGACGGGTAGAACTTGGCATGTGACTTATGACATTTTGACCAAAGCCAAGGTTATAAGAGCATGGGGCAAAAATCATATCGGGAGTTTCTAAAGAAACTGAAACTTGCCAAGTATGTGCATACCTTCTGGAGTATGAGTAACGTGGATGCATTCCATCACGTTATCATACGATGATCTTTGGATCCCGATTCCCACTGATGAGTTGGTTTACTCTTCGGGTGATCCCGATTGATTCTTCTTTAGGTTTGGAGGAGAATTTGACAGGACAGTGGGAGGTTTCCGGATTAGATAAAGTGATAACCATTCTGATCTAGGTTAGAGTGCACGCAGAGTGTTTCTTTTCTCTCTCTCTTTGGCAGCGACCTTTGACCGACCCTAGACTATGACTCAGTGACCAGGTTGACCGAACCTTCTTAAAATACTGGCTTTTGGATTGTCTATGTTGCATAAGTCATTGCCACTCCTTCTACCCTTTGCATTTCTCAGAACACCCGTATTACTACGGACATCCACTTCCATTGGATAGATCCATCGTATGGTTATATACGAACTCGAAGGGACTTCTTCGAGGATGGATCCAGGTTCAGGAGAAATAGAATTGGTTTATTCAGTTGTCTTTTATTATCACCTTCTCTCAGGTTGCGAGAGCTCCTTGGTTTAGGAAAGTACACCTATTACGCTTATTGGATAGTCTTATTCCAAACCATAGGCAGGTGCCGAAAGGTAGGGAATAAAGAAAACCAATTAGCCTAAGTAGGGTGTGCAGAAGGTAATATGTAAAGACAAAATAAAGAGACTAGAAAGAGGGCAAAGTAAATTGCGACTGATATCATTCACGACCAAACCGCGTACTTCATCGCCACTCCTATTTCACCTTTAAAAGAATAAGGTATTATTCAGTTGTCTTTTATCATCACCTTCTCTCATGATGCGAGTACTCCTTAGTTTTGGAGGGTACACCTATTATGCTTACTGGATAGTCTTCTTCTAAACCATAGGCTGGTGCCGAACGGTAGGGAAGGAAGAAAACCACTTAGCCTAACGATGGTGTACAGAAGGTAACGACTAAAGACAAATAAAGGGATTTGGAGAGACGGCAATAAAATATACGGTTGAAGTCATGAATTGGATTATGGAAGAGGCATTACTATGAATACCAGGATACCCCTATGAAACATTTTCATATTTCAGTGCACTGTTAAAAGAAAAACTGTTTTCCCGATTAGATACTTACTCCAAGGGTATGTATTTACCAGGTTACATTCTCATATCTGTATGGTTTTTACAGATGATGAGTGGGAGGAAGTTATTGGGAATTAGGTGATCATCCTCATTATATCGGAATTCGTTGTAATTGGTGATATTTGAGGAAATCGCCAAGGTACAGTTTTCAACCTACGACGCACAGGTTTTGAGTTGCTTAACTCAGCGGACTTATACAGAGTATTGTATGTTGTCCAGTGTCCATCAGGACAAAGGGGTAGGTCCTCGTACTATGTTCTGTTTACTTATAACTTCTCTATTATTTAGACAAGTGTTTCGTAGAAATACAAGGTCTAAGTTTTGAGAAGTTGTGGGTATAAGAATAAAGTAGAGAACTAGGTATCACAAGTAAGATGTAGATTCTTGTGATTGGTATTCAGATGATTGTGATGGTTTTGAGAAACTTGTTTTCTCTTTTAGGTTACTCATAATTGGATGAATGCCTAAGTTGAGTAATGCTGATTAGCCTCTTTCCATTAAGATGATATGCACTGGAGACAGCTGCATGATTGAATATGGTTCCAATTAAATAAGTGCCAAAGTTTCTATATTGGATATAGAATGGTTCGTACCTTAAAAGATGTTAAGGTACGGGGAGTTGTCCAGCTTGTGCTTAAAACCAGACTCTGGATAACTCAGGGCACATTTCTGTAATGGCTGTTTGTGGGTTGACCTTGGCTATGACGAGGGTTGATATTCTACCATTTGGAAGATCAATAGTGATATTGTTCTTGACTCGCCACAGTTTTAGTAAAATGGACTTTTTCAGAAAACAGTAGTGGGAGTATGGTAGAACTGGAAGTGATTCCAGAACCGCAAACGATTACGGAAAATTTAATAGGACCTAAAGATTCAATCAGGTTTGACATTCCATTAGCCACTCCACAGATATGGTGGGTAACCTCAGACACCCGAGAGGTACTTCGGTAGCCTCAAAGACAGTGACAGGGAGGTTCTTATCTACCCATACTTGACACTACTGTTGTTCCAGGCTATGAGACCCGGTAGGAGGGTTGTCATAGTCAGTGGGAGCAACGGAAGCATAGTGGGCAAGTAGCTTATGTCTATTTATAGACTAGAGCAGTTATAGCGGAGATAGATCATCTAATTTTGATATGACAATCATGGGTTTGACTTCAATCAGAATAGGGGATGGATCTGTTAAGGAGGTAGTAGGGTGTGATGTCATGGTATCTGAATGACATACACAGAGTAGGAAGTAAAATTCCTATACTACGATCGGTTGTACTGTGGTCGTCACACAGTTGTTTCTCCAGAAAGGATATGGATATAATATTTGACATTCTGGTTTCTGGATCTATGGTTTTAGATCTAGATTTGGGTAGTTTCCCAATGTGGGTACTTTGACAGATATTCTAATGGTTTTTAGAATAGATGACTCCTAGCATGGTGGTGTACCTGCAGGTGATGGAGTCACCCTCTCTAAAGGTGTCGTATAGAATAAAGGGGAGAGGGATGTGCATGATTGACAGATCACTTGCTTAGGCAATTGAGTCAATCGTGAGATGTCAAGTACCACACCAGATGTTGTTTTTGCACTAGATGCGATGAGTTTATATTAATCCAATCCTGGAGAAACATAAGGGAACAGTTTTAGAACATAAGTGCATGTTCTACGGATTTGATGACGGCAGCCTCTTTCGGGAGACGGTTATCATTCCAGGCTTCAAAGGTGACATGGTTGACAGAGTGATTGTCAGAGTTATAGTTTTTCCTCTGATGAGGGACAGTATTATGGACAGGTGGTCCAAGAGGATACTGTGGGAGGCTTGGTGCAGGATACTGATTAGGTTCAGTGATCGATACAGTCTAAGAAATTTGGATATGGAGTTCATTTATGAACTAGGTCCCATCAGATATCCATACATATTCTAAGACAGGTATTTCTCAATTCGGGAGATGGCTTTCTCCGCGAACTTGAGATTAAGAGAGATATTGAAAGAAACATCTAGGCGGATCCACTCACTGAGGCTATTTCTCAAACACAATAGTTTTACAAACGGGCTTTGTGAAACTGATTAGTAGAGGAGTTGGATGTTCGGTTTCACACGGGCTGTGAGTAGTCGACATCGCAATAATTAGCCTTGAGTGCAAGTGGGAGATTGTTGGAGATAGTGCCCTCATAGTCAATTATTGGATCGCAGGTACGTGATTTCAATGATTGCGGAGGACCTATACCGGTAGGACAGTCTTAGTCGAGATGATAGTATGCTATCTGGTTTGCCTTTATCAGTCGTATACATGTTCAGGTGACTGATTACATGTTACACTTTGATAGAGCCCTTAGGATCTTGCTTTACTACCAATAGTATGATGGCGATCATATACGTGGGAGTTGGGTAGTTTATATGCATATCCTTAATTGTGGTCTCTAGTCGTGGGAGTTTCGAGACAGGGCATCGATACTCCGGAGTAGACTAGTGTATACAGTCGAGACCCCGACGAGGGGCGGTGGCCGGTCTCACAAGCCACTGGTGTCAGTTGGATCACCTAAGATGTATACAGGTGCTCATTGGGTTATGAGTACACCGGACAGGACTCGCCGGGAACCTGCTAGTTGGTATTATACATATTGTCAGATAGCAGTTCCCTGGTGACATGTGTACAGGTTAGTTCATCGACCTGAGGTCGTCATTTGTCTCGTGTGAGTTCCCACTGTGCTTTGATTTCTACCCTACCACGGCTCAAAGGAGTCGTGCAAACAGGTAGTTTTTAGGTACAGTCCCGAGCCACATGGAGGCACGTGAGCGGATCGGCAGGGGATTCGTCTCTCCCGGTATTGGGGGCGAGATCGTGCTGTGTCTAGGAGAGCCATTACACAAAGCCCACGGCCGTGGCAAGAGATTTACTGGTAGGTACTCCAGTAGTATCTCAGGGTGTTATTAGGCTACACTCCGACACGACTTATACGGCTATTGGGGGTCTGACGTTACTAGCCCCCTAGGCAGATATGCGATACTCATAGACGAACGGACCGGACTGTATATACATTGTCACTGTTAGGCTCAGTAGGGTTTCCGGATGAGTTCGCTCATCGGCCTCCCTTGAGGTCAGTCCATGGGCAGCCGTTACGCATAGCTAGTGCCGCTGATGGTTTGTGGTTAAACCCACTGCCAGGGTACTGACGAGTCATTAGAGTCCCCCACAGATACTTTCCCAAGTTCGGACGAAACGTTGTAGAGGCCGTATGGTTTTATGGCAGGGTTCGGAAAATGCACGTGCGTTTACGCACGTGTCAGTTTTCGGGCAGATGATACTGGTCGGCTTTGGTTTAAGCCGGATCCGAGTATTATATTGAGTAGATATAATATCTTTGTCTCAGTTGCATTTGTATTCGGTTGTAATACAAATACGGGTATATTTATACAGTTACGGGGTTATCCTGAAAGTCGTTTCAGGATCACTTTTGGAAGTTGCCAGTTTCCAGTTTTATATCAGCCGTCTTTTAACATTCGGTTAAAAACGGATTTATCTTTTCTTGGATGAGGTGAGTCGTGCTTCTAGAAGGTTCTAGAGAGGGTGACATGGATTGGTGAGTCATTAGTGCATTAATGGTGCCATTAATGCTTGATGACTAAGGGTTTTTAGATTCAATGTTTCTTTGTGACTCATGCTTTCATGAATGGTTATGATAAGCTTCTTGTTTATGGTCACCTCCTTGATTGCTCCTACCATCACCTCCCTCTTGGTTAAAATAGTGGCCGGCCACCCTTGCGAGAAAGAGAGAGAGAGATTGATTTCATTTTGGTAGAAAAGACTATAGTTTTAGGGTGCATGGAAATTTCATTACCTCTTTCATTCCATCACCCGATAAAAATGGCAGCTTCATTAACCGATCGTCCACGGATTTGGACGAAGTGAGACAAAGTCATCTACTCATTCTCTACATCAATCTTGGTCGTCTCTTTTAGCAAACTTGACGACCGAGTTGCCTCGAGTCAGAGGCGGGAGCCCGTTTAAAGAATCGTTGACGTGGTGCCACCTGGACGAGCAGATCGGAGATCGACGAGATCGGAGCAGCCGCAACGGAGCGTGGGATGATGGTTAAAGAACAAAGGACTCGGATCGTTCGGTATAACCTTTCTACACTCTTTACAGTTTGTTGGTTTAGCAATAATGGCAGATCCGGGTTAAAGTATACGATAGCGCCAGCTAAAAAGTTTTTGTTCCGCATTTGGCGTCTGTAGACGGCCGGGGCGCTACCGTAGACTTACACCTTCAAGGTTGTCACACAATGATATTTGGATCCCGATCCTACTGTGAGTATCCGCTACTCTTCAGGAGATTTTTTCACTAAACAATCAATACTATAAACCAAGTAGGTGCCTAGAACGGTGTTAGCGGGGCTACACTTCCAGGAAAAAGAGATTATGTAATTAAGGAATTTCGCGAAAGCGTTGGAAAATCTCCCTCGAAGTACCAATACTAGCCTGGCCAAAATGTTAAGCAAGAATTGTAGGGTGAGATTAATCCTGACTAATTCTTCTTTTATTGTTTGAAGGAGGATTCGAGGAACAGTGGGAGCCATCCTGTTTAGATAAACTAAAAACTAATCAAAACTTTCAAGAGCATCATGCTGAGTGTTTCTTCTCTCTCTCTTCTAATTGCAGCGACCAAATTGACCGGGTTTAAGTTACTGCTAGATAATAATAAATTGACTGGGCCAAATTATAAAGATTGGCTAAGGAATGTCCAGATGACCATTACCTATGACAAGATGGGCTACCTCCTTACTACCAAGGCCCCCGCCGTCCCAGGTCTAGATTCCACCGTCACGGATATTGAAATCCGTAAGATATAGGAAATAGACAGTGCGAGAGCCATGTGCCTCGTATTGGCCTTAATAGATAATGAACACTAGAGATGGAAAGAGAAGATGGACTTAGCTTCCATCTTTCTCCATACCACAAATTTATATGGAGAGCAATCTCGTATCGCAAGATATGAGACCTCGAAGAAATTGTTTCGGGCCAGGTTGGCTATCGGGTCATCTGTAGGAGGGTCACGTTCTTAAGATGATTAGCTGCATTGAAGAGCTCACGGACCTTAGGACCACGTTGGAGAACGAGTTATATACTGACTTGATTCTACAGTCCCTCCCTTCTACCTACGCCCAATTTATCTTGAATTTCAACATTCAAGGGAAGGAAGTTTCACTTCCAGAACTCCTCAACTTGTTGAGGAGTGCTGAGGGCACCCTACAGAAATCCAGGGAGACACCCGCTCTGCATATTGGAGAATCTTCATCTTCTAGATCTAAGGCGAAAGCCAAGGGAAAGAAGAAGAAAGCCTCCACCAAACCGAAAGGCGGTGTCAGTAAGGTAGAGGAAAAGGGCAGGGCAAAAGTTTCGGGGATGACAGTAGGGAAAGAGGAATGTTTCTATTGTCATGGGAAAGGGCATTGGAAGAAGGACTGCAGGGCTTGGAAAGCCAGAAACCAGAATTCGAAGCACGTTGTGGCTTCGGCTTCAGGTGTGTTTATGATTGAAAACTGTCTGTCAATTAACTCTACTTTTTGGGTACTAGATACCGGATCGGGATCTCATATCTGTAATTCATTGCAGGCTCTGAGAAACCGTAGAGTTATCAAGGCAGGTGATATGACTCTCAGGGTTGCTAATGGAATGAGCGTGGATACTGTATCCGTATGGGAATATCATCTAGGATTGACAAGTGGGAAGATTTTGATTTTGCGTAACTGTTTTTGTGTACATAGTTTGGCATGTAATATCATCTCTGTATCTTTACTATCTAAAGAAGGTTATGATTTTACATTTGTAAGCGATATCGTCCACATCCATCTTAATCATGCTTTGATTGGGTCAGGTATACTAGATAACGGTATGTACGTATTAAATCAAGCTCAGGTTTTCAACGTCCAGAACACACTTAAAAGAAAGTGTCCAGAATTAAATCAAGATGTAAATCCCCAATTTCCGTATATTTATTTTCCGTATTTTTCAGATTATTCCTAGAATTTTTACACATTTTTAAAAATATTTTTATTATTTTATTTAGTAAATTATTACCTAAACTCTAAACCCAACTCCTAATCTACTTGACCCGACCTAACCGACCCGACCCGCTCCGCTCACCCATCTTCTTCTTCTCCCTCATTTCTTTTCTTCCCGCCTTTTTTCCCAACGTCTCCCCGCTCATCGCGCCCACGCCTGCGAGACTTGCCTCCACGCCGCGACGGCCGCACCCACTTCCTCATGACCCGCGCTCACCCCATGACCCGCACTCCTCCAACGTCTCTCCCCAACGGCCGCGACGGCTACGACTCCACTCCCCTAACTCACCGACGAGCCCTCGTCTAACTTTACTTCTCTCTCATTCCCACTCCCTCCCTTTCACCCTCGACTTCTCTACCTTACCATAGCCATAAACCCCCTAGAGACCCATTGCCGGCGACACCTCCGAACACACGACCCACTACCCACCGCACCCCTACAAACTCCCTATTTCCTTTCTCCCTCAACCCGACTCCTAGCCACCATCACCGGAGCTTCCCCCTCCGTCGAGCCCGCCCTTCCAAACACCCACCAACTCCTCCATCGACGACGAGCCCCGACCTCCTCATCTCACTCACTTTTTCTCTCCCCTTCTTACCCTCTGCCTCAACCCACCACCGGCTACCCCGCTGCCAGCACCGACCCCTCCGCATCGTCGACGACCACCCCAAGCTCTTTGCTCCTCCACTACTTCCTCCGAGCATCCCCACCACCGACGACCACCAGCAACAACACCATCATCGGAGCCGCCTCCTCTACTGCCCATCACCGACCCCACTCCCTCCAACGTCACAACACTACCGCGTTGCCACCATCGCACCTCAAGCTACCGCCACCGACATCGCCACCGCCCCAGCTCATCCTCTGCAGCTCGAGCCACGCCCCAGAACCCCATGGCTTGCCCGACCCCAATCACCCCCTGCGCACCAACCCTCATCGAGCATCTTACTGCAACTGCAACACCCCGGAGCTCTGCTACCTCATCGCCGCGCCACAGCACCCGTGCCCACCTCTGCAGTGCCGAGCCTCCCCAAGTCTTCTCCCAAGCCAGCCAAGTCGCGCGTGTATCGTGCCGTGACGTCTCCGTGCCGTGCCGCCATCTCAGTCGTGCCACTTTCGCCAAAGGCAAGAGAAAACCCATCTCTTGTTATTCATGCTATTTTAATACCTAGGCTAGATAATAATGTTAGATTATTTTGTTATATAGTAGTGTAAATATGTGTTTTCGATCGATTACCAAACAATGCCCTAGTGTTCGATCCGAACTATAATCCAAAACATATCTTGTTATGGCGGAAGCTGTGATAATTAGGCCCCTTTATTGATTACGAATACCAGGTAAGAATTTGGATTCAAAATATCATGTTATTAATCGTGTAAAGTCGCCCCATAAAAGCGACACTAAATCTGAATTTTACTGCGCATGTTACCTTATTAAAATCTTTGTAAATTCAGTACAATTTGGATCTCAACGTTCTACAGCTCATATCGAAGCCGACTTGATAACCTAAAACCATCCATAGTTTGTTTCTCTAAAATTTTAGATTACTATAACAACACTTGGTTGCGAACGCGGCACTGGACTGCAGTCCGGAGCAGCATTTCGATTTGGATACCAGACTTTGACTACCTGTACATCAATGCTTTATACTGGAAATGCACGGAGCCCTATATGACTACATAGATAATTTAATTAGCTAACACATGAATCTGGTCCCGCGTTTCACCGTCGTTTGATATTTAATTTGCATTTTAGCGTACCGATGTGTTCTGCAGTTTCTGCAGTAACCTCTCTTACACCGCTACACTAAACAGAACATAACTTTGATTACAGAAATCATATTGATAATCCGTTTGATGCGTTAGAAACCTAACGGATAGAACTAGATTCCATTCTACTGGGACAACACCTTAATCTAAACATAACCACTAGTAAACTGCTCGCGAAGTTGGATCTCCAGTTCTGAAACTGGAATTTCAGCAACCGATCGCTAATTTAAAATAATGATAGGTCCCTAACCTGAATTCCGATTGACATGAAACTAATTTTACTTGTTAGATAATCAAGTGTACTTCGCACTTATTTTATATTATTTCGGTCGATTCTATTCATGTGAATATTCGTAAATTTTGCAAGTTATATGGTATTGGTCGTCATAGAGTAGTGAATATCTGTTCGGTGCAATTCTGCCTATTTTCGTGCTTGCTTTATACCTGCTGCATAATTGTTCATATTGAGACCTAGCGACTGTTTTGCATTGTCTATATAAGTGTTAGTGATTGGGTTGTGATGAATACGAAAGTGATATTGATAAATGGAAAAGTGATTGAAAGTGAAAGTGATATGTATTTGTTCACAACCCATCGAATACCTAAATTCATACTATAACCTGGGGAATGGGGAAATCAAGATGGAATTGAACTCGTATTTAGCTAGGTACAATGATTTAGATGATGATCATTCGCTATTAGTGATATATATACATATACATACATTAGGTTGTGGGCCTAGCAGCACGGCTGACAGGGTTATGTCCCGGGCATAGCGGACCGTAGTCTCGGGCATACACGAGACCCTTGTTAAACATGAGCATCCTTTCCACCAATTGATTTCATTGACTTAGCGACTGATAAGTGGTGACATACACACTGCTTAGTTTACTGACATAATACCTATATTACACTATTCATATTCAGTTGATATTTATTATACTCATGTTTGGCATTTTGTTGCACTTCTCATGTTTAATAATATTGCATACCCATCATATATATATTTATTGCTATATGTGTCGTCCTGACGACCTGAGTGTGCATGCTCAGAGGATGAAGTGGATCCAGCCCAGGAGCAGGACCTGCCATTCGAGATCGCGGAGATCTAGACTGCATCATCAGCGCCATTTCTTTTGCTTTCAGTACTTTGTATTCATTGGTTAGTTTTTATTCTGCAAAATAATGTATTTCAAACTCTTTTATTGCAATGTAATAAAGTTGTGAACTGTGATTTTCCTTTACTCTAGTACTGTTTACTGACTACCATGTAATGCTAGAAGCCGAAGTGTGACTACGGCGTGTTAGTTATATGTATGCCCTAGAGGCCATTACTGTACATGCGATATATATTGTAGTGGATGCTTGGACATATATAGGGAGGACTTTCTTTCTCGACATGATAGTATGCTATCTGGTTGCTCTTTATCTTAACATGTACACTTATTGTCTCTCTATTACATGTTGATAAAGCCCTTAGGATGAGTACTTGACTACCAGGATTATGATGCAGATCATAGCAGTGGGGACAGTGTAGTCGGTAAGTACATCCTTCAAATGTTTTAGTCGTGGGAGTATCGAGACAGGGCATCGATACTCCAGAGTAGACTAGCGTATACGCTTCTCGACCCATGTGATGGGCGATGGATGATCCCATATCTATTGGTGTTTGACATCGGAGAAGGTATACGGATGCTCAGTAGAGACTGGGTACACCGGATGGACTCGCCGAGAACTCCTAGATAGTAATATACCTATCGTTGGATAGCGGTTTTCTGATGACACTAGTACAGGTTAGTCTGTAGACCCGAGATCGTCATAGAGCCTTGTGTGATTCCCACTATGCTTTGATTTCCACCATACCACGGTCAAGAGATCATGCAAAAAGATGGTTTTTAGGTACAGTCCCGAGTCACATGGAAGCAATGAGCGATAGGAGGGATTTCGTCTCTCCCGGTATTGGGAGTTGATGTTGCGCTATGCTTGATTGGCCATAATAGGAAATCCCTGATCAGGGTTGCTGAGATTTACTGGTAAGTGTTACTAGTAGTTTCTCGAATCGTTATGGACCTTGCATCGGCAATACTTATCAGACTATTGGGGTCTGACGTTATACCACCCCCAGGCCTTGATATGCGACATATCAGACGAAGAGACCGGACTGTACGACAGTGTTACTGATTGGATTCGCAGGAGTATGAGTAGGCTTGCTTTTTGATCTTCTGATCACTCAATACCCGGGTGGACGTTACGTTTAGCAGACCGCTTGCGGCTTGTGGGTGTTTGATATGATCATCACCTACTGCCGGCGTATTGACAAGTCTTTAGAGTCCTACACAGAGGTTTCCTGGTTCATGCGAAACGAAGTAGGAGCACATATGTGATATGTGCGGGACCGAGATTAATGCGAGTATGTGATACCGCATTCTATTCTCGCGACTTGTGACATTGGTCGGTTATATATGATATAGCTGGGTTATTGGATCAAGTGTTGATTCGATAAGTTGTTGCATTTGATATTAGTCGGTTATATGTGATATAGTCGGATTATTAAATCAAGTGTTGATTTAATAATTTAATGTAGAATTATATATTTGATATATTAAATTACATTAACTAATATTACCTCACTTAAGTATTCATTTTTCTCACTTATGATACATTAATATATATGTGATATATATTAAATGTATTGTTTTCTTTTTGCACACAAAATATATATGTGATATATATTGTTGTGTCATGCTAGGTTACACATGCAACATGTAAGTATGAAACTCACACCATGCTAGGTTAAAGTTAGGGTTTTATTTATTTTAAGTAATTCAAACATTTGGAATTAGTCATGGATGAGCTTGGAGAAGCTAGTAGAACATTGACTTAGTCAACTTGTTTGTCTAGCTTAAGATATTTTTTAACCTAACCCCTTAACTCATAGCTATGGTTTAGTCTCTAAAATGGTTAGTGCATGACATACACTCATCTTGGCTGCATTTCTAACCTCATGAGTTTCATTCATCATCTTCTTCCTCACTTGAGAAAAAGCTTGCTAGTTTTTTCTAAGTGATGAAACCTTGTGAGAAAAATAAATCTAAAGTGAGCCCACTTCCTACTTCATCATTCTCTACTATTAGCCATTTAGTTTAGGGTGTTTGCTTCACTAATTTCACCATTAATGAAGAGGTAGCATGAGCTCAAGTCTCCTTGACGTAGATCATCTTCGGCCTCGAAGACATTGAGCAAGCTCGTTCGTTTCTTCATATGAACCCATACTAGAGTCCGGGTCTTCACAACTTGCAGCGAAGGTACTATGACATGGAGATTTAGAAGTGAAGGACCGGTCTACAAAGGTTGTATTCCCTCATTCACTTAGATGTAAAGTGTTTACATTTAGTTTCTTCGGATTTTCTAGTTTCGATTCTAGGGTTAGGGTTAGCTAGAACGACAACAATTTAAATATGGCATGGACGATGCCTCCCGAAACCTTGCTGCCATGCTAGACAACCCTACAGTGGTATCAGAGCCATACTAGAAAATTAGACGATATTTGCTAGGATTACGAAACCGAAACTACTTTGAAACACCTGATACAATGACCTAGTTTCTGTCGAATTTTTAATGGGCTCTAAATTTTTTTTAAACAACTGCAGAATGTTGTATGAGATGCAACATGAACACACAAGAAAATTTAACCCCCTTCGCCGGAAAATGGCCGGCCACATGCTTAGAATTTCCGGCCAGCTCGGTTCTATTGTGCAGGATTGGGTTGAATTTTTTGGTGTGTTCTAGTCACTGGGTTTTGGTGTTTCAGGCGTTGTTAGTTTTTGCTAAATTTGTGTATGATATTAACTTTCTGCAAAGGCAACTCGGAGTGTTTTGTAATCGTAATTCTAACATGTATTCATGTTATTTAGACGATGTTGTTAGTTATATGTATGCCCTAGAGGCCATTACTGTACATGCGATGTATATTGTAGTGGATGCTAGGACATATATAGGGAGGACTTTCTTGCTCGACATGATAGTATGCTATCTGGTTGTACTTTATCTTAACATGTACTCTGATTGTCTCTATGTTACATGTTGATAAAGCCCTTAGGATATGTACTCGACTATTGGGACTATGATGAGATCATACTAGTGGGGCCACGGTAGTCGGCGAGTACATCCTATAACTGTTCCTAGTCGAGGGTGTATCGAGACAGGGCATCGATGCACCAGAGTAGACTAGCGTATACGCATCTTGACCCATATGATGGGCGATAGATGATCCCATATCCATCGGTGTTTGACATCAAGGATGGTGTACAGATGCTCAGTGGAGACTGGGTACACTGGACGGACTCGCCGAGAACTCCCAGATGGTATTATACCATACGTCAGATGGCAGTTCTCCGGTGACACTGGTACAGAGTAGTCTGTTGACCCGAGATCGTCATAGAGTCTTGTGTGGTTCCCACTGTGCTTTGATTTCCATCATACCACGTCCAAGAGGGCGTGCAAAAAGGTGGCTTTTGGGTACAGTCCCGAATCACATGGAGGCAATGAGCGATAGGAGGGGATTCGTCTCTCCCGGTATAGGGAGTTGATGTTGTGCTGTGTTCGATTGGCTATAACCGGAAATCCCTGACCAGGGTTGCTGAGATTTACTGGTAAGTGTTATCGGTAGTTTCTTGAACTGTTATAGACCTCAAATCGACACGACTTATCAAGCTACTGGGGTCTGACGTTTACCACCCCTAGGCGAGATATGCAACATATCAGACGACGAGACCGGACTGTACGGTAGTGTTACTGTATGGATTCCCAGGAGAATGTACAGGCTTACTTGTTGATCTTCTGAGCGCTCAATACCTGGGTAGCTGTTACGTTTAGCTGACCGCTTACAGCTTGTGGGTGTTTGATATGATCATCACCTACTGCCGGCGTATTGACGATTCTTTAGAGTCCTACACAGAGGTTTCTTGACTCAGGCAAAACGGAGTAGGGGCACATATGTGATATGTGCGGGACCGAGGATAATGCGATATGTGATACCGTATTCTATTCTCGCGATATTTGATATCAGCCGGGTCATCGGATCAAGTGTTGATTCGATAAATCGGTACAGATAAATATTAGCCGGTTATATGCGATATAACCGGATTGTCGGATCAAGTGTTGATTCGATAATTTAATGTATAATAATATATATATGATATATTAAATTGTATTAACTAATATTTGCTCACTAAAAGATTCTTTTTCTCACTCGGGTAATACATTGATATATATGCGATATATGCTAAATGTATTATTTTATTTTGTTACGATAAATATTATATATGTGATATATAATATTGTAACATGATATGATAACTAATGCAACTTGTTTTGTGGAGTTTAAACATGATTAGGGTTTGGATTAGGGTTAAGCTTTCTAGATGTTTCTAGAAGCTTTTCTTTTTGTCATGATAAAGATATTTTCAAATGAGTCATGCTTTAACCCAACCCAAACCCTAACCCTAGTTAATTCTCTACAAAGGTTCACTTGACCATGGTTGCATAATTCTATCATATTATTCTTTTCCTATTCATCACAAAAGGATTCTATGATTGTTCATCATCTTCTTCCTTCTTCTTCTTTGCTTGAAATGGTTTCTTGCTTTGATTTTTGTGATGGATAAATATGAGAAAAAGATAAATAAAGAGAGCAAAAATCCTACTTCATCATCCTCATCTTCCCTTGCCATTTAGATGAGGGTGTTCACATCATTTCATGAGTATTAGCTTGTGTTAAAGAAACTTCAAGGTAGATCATCTTAGTATCGAAGATCGGAAGCAAAGGTTGCGTCTTTCTCTTCGTGGAACCTCTCGAGAGTCCGGATCCCGATGATCGCAGCGAAGGGACCACAACACGGAGCATATGAAGAGAAGGACCGGATCTACAAAGGTTATAATCCCTCTCACTTAGTGTTAAAGTGTTTAGCATGCTTGTTTTCGCCTAATCTCTAGTTTAAAGTTCCGTATTCGGGTTGTTTGGCACGGCTAAATTTTTAATCGGGCATGTTTGATGCCTCGTAGACCCTTGTGCGCGTGCCTAGCAACCCTACAGTGGTATCAGAGCCAGGTTAGAGCTTTAGGCGAAGTCTAGACGGAGTTTGAAGTCCGATGGAACCCGAAACCCCGAATCCAAATTGCTCTCTGTCCTTTTTTGAAAATTGTGGATTTTTCAAAATTAAAAATATGCAGAAAATTCAGCAGGACTTTCTAAGAATTACTGTGAAACACGATCACCCAATTCCTCCAAAGTGCGGCGGAACCGCGGCAGAAGCATGGCTTCTGCGGCGGTTCCGCGGCAGTATAATGACGTCACCCACTCAAGTTTGCACAGTAACTTCTTTTATTCAGTGCTGAGTTCTCTGGGAATTTTTAATATTTATTCTACAGTTGAGTTTTCTGGGGTTGTTTTGGGGATTCGATGTTTCGATCGGAGTATTAGATTTTGTCTATGTGGCTTTCCGGATAAATTTTAGAAACTGTTAAAAAGTTCGAACGGATATCAATAACTCACTTTTTCCCCTGTCGGAAATTTTTTCAAAAGTTGGATTTTTCCTCGTGTTTAAGAATGTTCTAAGTCGTGCAAGTAACTCGATGGACCCTCTAGAAGACAACAAACCTTAACTCGATTATGTGACCGTCTTGAACTGCCTTTTGAACCTTAGGGTTTGGGGCAGTACGGCGTGCCACATGTGAGGCGTTGGCTTGACCCTTCTACGGCTGGACCATTGGTACTGTGGCATGTGATGGATGTTTTTAAACTAATTTCAAGTGTTGAGATATATTGGGGAAATCTTGGGTGCTTGATGATTCGATCGGAAAGTTTAAATTTTTCTATTTATCTGGAATGTGATACAATATTTGGAATCCACAGGTAGTTATGAGATAACTAATTTGAATATTATAAACATAGTAGTTTAGTCTCAGATGATCGGTTGTCACGGAATTTTGATGTGATCAAAAGTCCGTCGCAATCACATAGCGTACGCGGATACTCGCCGGGTAAACTTAATAGACAGCTGCGCCCCATAGCCCCGACCAAGTGACTGTAGGAAAACCCCGTTGCCGAAAGCATCCGTTCGGGTGCTCGCGGTAGCGGTGTTCCGCCTTGGTGCACTTCGTCGACGGTATCAGGGGTGCGGCCGTCTACTAAAGTTTGCGACTAGCATTCGATCAGGACGTCAGGAATCTTGTTGAATTGCCCGACTTGATATTGAGAAGAGTTTTCGATAAATGAGACTAAAATGCGGAGTTTATAAAAGTTAGGCATGTGATGTCTAAAGAGGTTGCGGATTCCAACTGTTGTAGTTTTACACTTTCTTTTCTGTGACCGTAAGCGTAGTATGTGGTGTATCGCCGGCTTCGTTGCTATACATCAACGACAATCGGGATACGCATACTTGCTTACGTTGATGATATGTGATATTATGTGTTACTGTGACATGTTGTATTGGATCGTCATGTTTGAATAGCCGGGGGTTTTATGTGAGATGAGAGTTTTTCTTTTTCATTCATGTAAAATTCATTTGTATGTAATATTCTTTTGTTGGGGCACTTCCAGGTAGCGGAAGATGTCACCGTTGTATATTATTTACTTTTCCGCATTAGGTAGACCAAAGGAGGGGAGCACAAGTAACCGGGTTCTAGGGTCCAGTGGGAGACCATCTCGAGGAGTCGAGACCGGGTCTCCTAACCCTAGAATTGGCAGTGTTACTTTCCGCTCTCGTAGGGGTCTAGGGATGTGGGTTTGGCTATTCATCGCGACCGTGGAATCCGTGTTTTATACAGGCTCGTATTGAAAACACGGACGTCCTAGTATATCCAATATTTCATATATGTTCTTCTGCTGCAATGTTCTGTGATGAGATTATATTACTGCCTGAGACGAATGTTTATATTATATATATGAAATATATGTTATATTGCAGATTTCGTTTCAAAAGAGATGCTTGCGAAGCATAATTAAAATGGGACTTCATTAATGAGATTAATGAAATAAAAAGAAACCTAAGATGTTGTAGAAACTTGTTTAATAAAAACTGGTAGCTACAGTTCTTGCTTTGCATCGCGGTGTTCCTTATAGAACATCCTGCACCTTATTCGATAAGGAAAGGACCGAGATCCCTTCACCGGGAGTGACTCCTTTAGCAATAACTGGCAGATGCTACAATCTCGGTTTGTCTTTTAATTGCTTCTATAGTTCTTGCTTTGCATAGTGATATATATGATATATCCTGCACCTTATTCGATGAGGAAAGGGCCGACGATCCCTTCACCGGGAGTGACCCCTTTAGCAAAACTAGAAAAGCCTCAAAAACACTCCATTTAAAATCACTCGATTCTACAACAATATAAAGTTCATTACGCAAAAGGTTTTCTTAAAAACCTGTCGTAGCCCTCCGTCATTTCAGATAAGTAATAGTTAGTATTCGTGCTGCGTTTGTTGACTCAGTCAAGGCGTAGTGTGCGGTAGCTGATTAGTGCTTATCTGCAAAGCATATGATGCGATTGGATTAGGGTAGTCGTGCGGCCTTGTTGACTCAGTCAAGGGTCGTGCGGGTGGGTTTAATTCAATCGGGAAATGACGGGTTGAACTTTACTTGCGGTCTATGGTTTGTTGACTCAGTCAAGGTCATAGATCGCTTGGGGCAAAATATTATTGGGAATTTCAAGTGTTGAAATTTGCAATGAGATTGCATACCTTCTATTAGATAGTTGGATCCCGATACCCGCTGCGAGTAAGAGTTACTCCTGGGAGAGTTTTACACATTACAATTAGCCGATCAAGTAGGTGTCTAGAAAGGTGTTAACGGGGTTACGCCTCTGGGAAAACGAGGTTTACTTTAATTAGGTTCGTGCGAAAGCACGGGGGACCTCCCTCAAAGTACCGACACTGGCCTGGCTGAAAGATTGGCGAACTTGTAGCGTGTAATTAATCCCGGCTAGTCTTTCCTTTTAGGGTTTGAAGGAAGATTTGATTGAAACAGTGGGAGACATCCTGATTAGATATATTATATAACCAATCTAATCTTGCAAGAGCATACGCTGAGTGTTTTCTTCTCTCTCTCTCCAGATAGCGACTATATCACGCCTTAATCAAGATAATAAAACGGATATATTGACCGAACCCGCTTGTTATACTGAGCCGGGGAACGTTGGTCCCGCTCCAACTTATAATTGTTATAGGACAGAGCAGGAAATTGGGGAATACCAGATTTCCCGTGCCGCCCAAACGAAGAAAGTACATGCTGATACATTTTCTTCGGGTGTGTTCATTACACAGAACTGTTTCTCAGTATCCTTTACGTCCTGGGTATGTGATACCGGATCAGGATCCCGCATATGTAATCTATTACATGGGCTACAGATAGGTAGAGAACTGAGAACGGGTGATAAGTTTCATGAGACAGAAAACGGTGTAAGTGTTGCAGCCAAGTCTGTTGGTCACTATCACCCTGTATTACCAGAATATATTGATTCTGAACAAATGTTATTAGATACCGAACCTGATATACAAAATCATATCAGTCTCTTTATTAGTAAAGAAAGAATATAATTTTGTATTGTTGGATAATGTTTTGAACATTTTCCTATATCAAGAGTTGATCAGTTTAGGCACGTTATCTAAAAGCATTGACGTTCTAAATCAAACTACAGTTCCTTATATACGGAACACACACAAGAGGAAGAGTTCAGAAATGAATGAATCCTTCTTGAGGTATTGTAGACTAGGTCATATCAATGCGACCCGACTGGCTGAAGTTACATAAAGATGCATATTCAAGTTAGTTTGAATTTACATCTTGTGAAACTTGCCTGTCATGTCACAAAGATAACATGACCACAGCTCTATTTGTTGGAAACAGAGAAAGAGTTAGTGAACTTTTGGGAATTGATACATGCTGATGTATGAAAGTCTCCTGTCTACGCATGCCAAGAATGGTTCTTTGTACTTCATTACATTCTCTGATAATCTCTCAAGATTCAGACATATGTTCCTGTTGAAACACAAGTCCGAACCATTTGAGATATTCACAGAATATAAGTTAGAAGTAGAGAACCAAAATACGGGTATAAGTATTATGTCCTTTGATGAGATCAAGGAGGAGAATACTTGAGCACGGAATTCCTGGACTATTCTAAAGGAGAATGAGATTCTCTCTCAGCATTACTCCTCCGTATACACCATAGCACGTCGGTGTATCGGGGCGGAGCAATAGCACCATATGTGATATGGTATGCTCTATGATGAGTACTACTGAGTTTTCTATTTCCTTTTGGGAGTTATGCACTTGAGAAGCTGCATACCTATTGAATGTGGATTCAATAGTTTCCAACGAATCTCAGCCTCTCCGCCGATCTAGTAGGGTTCCTCACCCACCTGAGAGATACTTCGGTTTCTCTATGACAGTGGGAGCGAGGATTGCATCATGAGATGATGACCCAACTAGTTTCGAGCTGGCCATCAGGAGTATGACTCTGTAAGAATGGCTGGATGCTTATCGATCTGAGATGGAATCCTTATACACCAACAAAGTATGGACTTTGGTTGCTTTATCTGAAGGGTTAAATCCCCATCAGGAGCAAGTATATCTTGAGAAGATTACTTGGTGTACATGGAAAAGTTGAGACTTTCAAAGCTAGACTTGTTAAAGGTTTGCATCATAGACCAGGTATGGATTATGTTGAAACCTTTTCTAAGGATCTATGCTTAAGTCCATTCAGATCCTACTTGACACGGCTACATACCATGACTACGATATCTGGTGGTTGGGTGTCATGACTGCTTTTCTAAATGATGATTTAGAAAATAGCGTCTATAAGTATACAGCCAGAGGGCTTCGTAGACGGTGGGAGCAGCGGAAACGTGTGCAAGATGTTTTATATGATAAAACAGGTATCGCGGGGTTGGAACATCTGTTTTGATGTGGTAGTCAAAGAGTTTGACTTCATCAAAATGGTAGATGAACCTTGTATATACAAAAAGGTAGTAAAGAGTATGGTGGTGATCCTCGTAGAGTACGTGGATGAAATACTCTTGATAGGGAAGGAGTTTCCTATGCTACGCTCGGTCAATCTCCGCTTATCACAAGGATTCTCCATATAGGATCAAGGTGATACCTCCTAAATCCTGGGTTTTTGGATCTATGAGATAGATCTAATTGGATGTTAGGATACTCACTAGTTGTAGTGAGATGGTATCAATCAATCCTGAGGAGAATCACTGGAAAGGTTCCAGGCTGATAAGGACGACTGAATGTCAGTCGCAGGCATTGTCTATACCCTCAGTGGAGGGACGGTATGTTGGAAGAGTTCCAAGCTAGATACCGTGACATACTAGACGATTAAAGGAAAGATGCATCGTTACCAATGATACTGCAATAGAGGCAGTTTGGATATTTATAAGTTCATAAGATGAACTTCGTTCCTACCATTGTGTGACAATGGAGTTGTGGCTTTAGCCAAGGAACTACCGTCCCATCAGAAATCCAGATATAATTCTTAGGCAGTATCACCTGATCATGGAGATGGTTGATCTCCAGGGAGATCGAGGTTAGGAGAGTAGACACAGAGGACAACAACGCAGATCCACTCACGAAGGCCTTTTTCCCAGTAGAGACTTTTATGGGATGGTTGAGTATGAGATACTTCAACCGCAGCTAATTATTAGGTATGTGATACCATAACAGATGGCCCTAGTGCAAGTGGGAGATTGTTAGTTATATGTATGCCCTAGAGGCCATTACTGTACATGCGATGTATATTGTAGTGGATGCTAGGACATATATAGGGAGGACTTTCTTGCTCGACATGATAGTATGCTATCTGGTTGTACTTTATCTTAACATGTACTCTGATTGTCTCTATGTTACATGTTGATAAAACCCTTAGGATATGTACTCGACTACTGGGACTATGATGAGATCATATTAGTGGGGCCACGGTAGTCGGCGAGTACATCCTATAACTGTTCCTAGTCGAGGGTGTATCGAGACAGGGCATCGATGCACCAGAGTAGACTAGCGTATACGCATCTTGACCCATATGATGGGCGATGGATGATCCCATATCCATCGGTGTTTGACATCAAGGATGGTGTACGGGTGCTCAGTGGAGACTAGGTACACTGGACGGACTCGCCGAGAACTCCCAGATGGTATTATACCATACGTCAGATGGCAGTTCTCCGGTGACACTGGTACAGAGTAGTCTGTTGACCCGAGATCGTCATAGAGTCTTGTGTGGTTCCCACTGTGCTTTGATTTCCATCATACCACATCCAAGAGGGCGTGCAAAAAGGTGGCTTTTGGGTACAGTCCCGAATCACATGGAGGCAATGAGCGATAGGAGGGGATTCGTCTCTCCCGGTATAGGGAGTTGATGTTGTGCTGTGTTCGATTGGCTATAACCGGAAATCCCTGGTCAGGGTTGCTGAGATTTACTGGTAAGTGTTATCGGTAGTTTCTCGAACTGTTATAGACCTCAAATCGACACGACTTATCAAGCTACTGGGGTCTGACGTTTACCACCCCTAGGCGAGATATGCAACATATCAGACGACGAGACCGGACTGTACGGTAGTGTTACTGTATGGATTCGCAGGAGAATGTACAGGCTTGCTTGTTGATCTTCTGAGCGCTCAATACCTGGGTAGCTGTTACGTTTAGCTGACCGCTTGCAGCTTGTGGGTGTTTGATATGATCATCACCTACTGCCGGCGTATTGACGATTCTTTAGAGTCCTACACAGAGGTTTCTTGACTCAGGCAAAACGGAGTAGGGGCACATATGTGATATGTGCGGGACCGAGGATAATGCGATATGTGATACCGTATTCTATTCTCGCGATATTTGATATCAGCCGGGTCATCGGATCAAGTGTTGATTCGATGAATCGGTACGGATAAATATTAGCCGGTTATATGCGATATAGCCGGATTGTCGGATCAAGTGTTGATTCGATAATTTAATGTATAATAATATATATATGATATATTAAATTGTATTAACTAATATTTGCTCACTAAAAGATTCTTTTTCTCACTCGGGTAATACATTGATATATATGCGATATATGCTAAATGTATTATTTTATTTTGTTACGATAAATATTATATATGTGATATATAATATTGTAACATGATATGATAACTAATGCAACTTGTTTAGTGGAGTTTAAACATGATTAGGGTTTGGATTAGGGTTAAGCTTTCTAGATGTTTCTAGAAGCTTTTCTTTTTGTCATGATAAAGATATTTTCAAGTGAGTCATGCTTTAACCCAACCCAAACCCTAACCCTAGTTAATTCTCTACAAAGGTTCACTTGACCATGGTTGCATAATTCTAACATATTATTCTTTTCCTATTCATCACAAAAGGATTCTATGATTGTTTATCATCTTCTTCCTTCTTCTTCTTTGCTTGAAATGATTTCTTGCTTTGATTTTTGTGATGGATAAATATGAGAAAAAGATAAATAAAGAGAGCAAAAATCCTACTTCATCATCCTCATCTTCCCTTGCCATTTAGATGAGGGTGTTCACATCATTTCATGAGTGTTAGCTTGTGTTAAAGAAACTTCAAGGTAGATCATCTTAGTATCGAAGATCGGAAGCAAAGGTTGCGTCTTTCTCTTCGTGGAACCTCTCGAGAGTCCGGATCCCGATGATCGCAGCGAAGGGACCACAACACGGAGCATATGAAGTGAAGGACCGGATCTACAAAGGTTGTAATCCCTCTCACTTAGTGTTAAAGTGTTTAGAATGCTTGTTTTCGCCTAATCTCTAGTTTAAAGTTCCGTATTCGGGTTGTTCGGCATGGCTAAATTTTTAATCGGGCATGTTTGATGCCTCGTAGACCCTTGTGCGCGTGCCTAACAACCCTACAGATGTTAAAAAGTTCGAACGGATATCAATAACCCAATTTTTCCCCGCTGGAAATTTTCAAGAGTTGGATTTTTTCAAGTTAAAAATTTTCAGAAAATCTTGCAAGCGATTCTGTGGACCCACTCGAAGAACGAAACCCTAAATCAATTCTGTGACCGTCAGAACCGCCATCAAACCCTAGGGTTTATGGTAGTTCAGTGGTGCCACAGGTGAGGCATTGGTTGACCCTTCTACGGCTGGTTCATAGGAGTCGTGGCATGTTCTGGGTACTTTTTGAACTCTGCTCGAGTGTTGGGCTTGTTAGGAAATTTTGGGTACTTGCTTATTCGATCGAAAAGTTTAATTTCGTCTAGCTATCTGTGATTGTGATACAATATTTGGAATCCACAAATGTAGTTATGAGATAACTAGTTGTTTACCCCAATCAGAGCAAACCTCTGTTCAAATTCCAAGGTGGGAAAAAAAGCAATGCTTTTGTTTTTCTCCAATCAGAGCAAAGCTCTGTCTTGAAAATTAAAGTGAAAATTAAAGTTAAAATAAATGAAGCAACGCTTCAAATCCCGTGCGCTGCGCGCCACGTGTCCGGCGCTGATACGTCAGCACAGCGCCCAAGAAGGCACGCCCAATCAGAGCAAAGCTCTATTTTAAGGAAGCAACGCTTCAGTTGCGCAGGCACTGCGCTGCGCGACACGTGTCAGCGCAGATGCGCTAGCGCAGTTGCGCTGCGTTTTGCGCTGCGCGACACGTGTCAGCGCAGTCGCGCTGCGCTGTGCGCCGCGCGACACGTGTCACGCGCTGGGGCATCTGCGCCAAACAGAATTAAAATTTTAAGAAATCTTTTCTGTTCTTGTTAAAACAAGAAGATTTTCTTCTGCAAAGCAGAAGCCCTTGGATCAAAGATCCAACGGTGGGGAAAATTCCCCAAATCACTCAGAAAAAGATCTATTTAACAAATTTAACTAATTTATGGGCACTATAAAAAGGATCCTAGGCCTCAATTCAAAGGCATCAACATTTTCTAAAAAAAAAGAGAGAAAGAGGACTCTGAAGAACTCCTCAAGAACAAAAAAGGTAAAGACCTTCAAGAGAGAAAAGAAATCTCTTTTAATAAATCATTGATCTAAAAAACCAGATCAATGTTCTTCACATAATAAACAGTGCTTTGCACTTCTCATGAACCTCTGGTTCTTTAAAAGACAAGAAAACAACAAAATAAAAATGGTGCTTTGCACCTTTATGAACCTCTGGTTCTTGAAACAAAAAGAAAAATCTCATTTTTCTTTGATCTAAATTAGATCAAGAAATAAAACAGTGCTCTGCACTTCTGTTCTTGAATCTAAAAGATTCTTAGTGCTTTGCACTTCCGAACTGCGCTGTTGCGCTCTTGAGAGAGCGCCACGTGTCAGCTACAGAACAACTTGCGCTACGCACTCTTGAAATAGAGCTTTGCTCTCTGGAATTGGCGCAACTCACCAGAGCACGCCACGTGTCAACAGCGCAACAGCGCAGCGCGCTAGCGCAGCGCACTTCGCTGTTGCGCTTGCGCTCACCAGAGCATGACACGTGTCCTCACCACAAGCGCTTGCACTCAGTGATTGGCGCAAAGCGCCTGACAAATGCAATGCATTTCTGAAGGGCCAGGCCCAATTAAAAGACCAAACAGGCCTAATTAAATTGATGCTCAGCATCATTTATAAGTGGGTAAAGCCCAAACAAAAATAATAAAAATACTATGCATTTTAAAAGGAGCAGAGCCCAAACAAAGTGGATGCTCTGCATCATTTATAAATAGGCAGAGCCCAATACAAATTGATGCTCTGCATCCTTTCTGGACAAAGCCCAAATAAAAATAAAAATAAAAGAAATGAAACGCAAAAGCAAATAAAATGTTGAACATTTTCAACTGGACTTAGCACAATTCTGGCCGTAAGTCCTTAAATTAAATTGACTGAGAAAGATTGCTCTCTTAAATCAATTTACTTCCGGTTCGAGGGTACATCTCCGAACTCCTCCGACACTTCTCGTTGTAATCCTTCAACGACGTCAGAGAGGCGACGGGTCCCAACGACCACACATGGATACGGACTGCGGGGTCCTTAAACTCGTGGATCGAAACGTCCTTAAACTAATATCGGACCGAAACGTCCCTAAACTAATATCGGACCGAAACGTCCCTAAACTAATATCGGACCACCACGTCCTTAAACTGGAATATGGACCACCACGTCCCTAAACTGGAGCATGGACCACTACATCCCTAAACTGGAACAATAGAGCCTCCAAATGCTCTTTTGCCGGATCTAAACGATCCCGTTTAAGTTGATCTTAGCCCCCAAACATGGCTAACGTATCCTTAAACATTTAAATGGACTATAAAACTCCAAATCAACCTTGGTTCAAGGGTACTTCTCTGAACTCCTCTGACATCTGCCGTTGTAATCCTTCAACGACGTTAGAGAGGTGACGAGTCCCGATGGCCAGATATTAAATGGATTATCACGTTAAGTTGATCTTAGTCTTAAACAGGACTATCGTATCCTTAACGAACGTTTAAGTTGATCTTAGCCGCAACGCGACTAATGCATCCTTAAACTAAAAACACCAAACCCAAATCTAAGTAAATACGGATTTGGACTAATCCATGTCCTACGGGAGACGGCATTACTCAGTCTCCGTATACAATCCACGGGCAACCACAAACAAAACAAACACACATGACACGAAGTGAAATTCTAGAGAAGGAGAAAGTGGCTACCGCGATGCGGTAGCGTAATTAACTGCAGGGGCTTGCGCCTGTAGGGAAGAGCGTCCCCACAATCAAAAACCCCTCAAGCGAGGGGGAATCTGACGAAGTCTGCTACATCGGCCGCATCCGTCTAAACCTCCGATACACGGTGCCATAAATCAACTTGGCATCTTCGGAGAGGTGGACGGATAAAACCAAATAGCATCTGTCCCGAATCTCAGCGTCAGGACATCGCGGTCCTGTGCGCCGTCCTTCGGAGGGGAACAGATTCTGGCACGCCCGGTGGGACCTTTTCCACTTTCCACTCCACACTTCGTGTGTCGTGTTCGTGAATGAATCGCGGTTTACTGTGGTTGCCTGTGGATTCAAGGTACTAAGATTTGGTGTCTTGCTCCGTGCAGAAAACAGAAGATCAATGGCTTCAAACTGCACTGCCTACAAATCCAAAGTATGTGATACATTGGGTTTATGATGTCTAAGGTGGTTGCGAATTCCAATTGTTGTAGTTTTTCACTTTCTTTTCTGCGACCGTAAGTGTAATATGTGGTGTATCGCCGGTTTCGGTGCTATATGTCTACGACAATTGGTATACGCATATTTACTTACGTTGATGACATGCGATGTTATGTGTTGCTGTGATATATTATATTGGATCGTCGTGTTCTGAATAGCCGGTATTTTTTTATGTAAGATGAGAGTTTTTTTCATTTTCATTCATGTAAAAGCTTGTATGTAATATTCTTTTATTGGGGTACTTCCGGGTTGAGGATGATGTCACCATTGATGTATATTATTTACTTTTCCGAATTAGGATAGACCCAAGGCGGGGAGCACAAGTAACCGGGTTCTAAGGTCCAGTGGGAGACCATCTCGAGGAGTCGAGACCGGGTCTCCTAACTCTAGAACTGGTAGGGTTGCTTGACGCTCTCGTAGGGGTCTACGGATGTGGGTTTGGCTATTCATCACGACCGTGGAATCCGTGTTTTTTACTGGCTTAATTTAAAACACGGAAATCCTAGTATATCCAATATTTCATATGTTATCTTCTGCTGCTCTGTGATGTGATCACTGTGATATGTTCAGACGAATGTCTATATTATATATATGAGATATAATTAATATTGCTGCTTTCGTTTTTTCTGTGATGCTTAGGAAGCATAATTTGATGGGACTTCATTAATGAGATTAATGAAATAAAAGAAAAAGAAACCTAAAGATGTTGTAGAAACTTATTTTAAAAACTGGTAGCTCTAGTTTTTGCTTTGCATAGCGGTATTTCTTATAGAATATCCAGCACCTTATTCGATAAGGAAAAAGCCGAGATCCCTTCACCGGGAGTGACCTCTTTAGCGAAACTAGCAGATGCTACAAACTCGGTTTGTCTATTGACTGCTTCTATAGTTTTTGCTTTGCATAGTGGTATTTGTGAAATATCCTGCAGCTCATTCGATGAAGAAAGAGCCGAGATCCCTTCACCGGGAGTGACATTTTTAGCGAAACTAGTAAATGCCTCAAAATCACTCGATTCTACAACGATATCAAGTTCATTACGTAAAAGGTTTTCATAAAAACCTGTCGTAGCCCTCCGTCATTTCAGATAAGTATTATTTTAGTATTCGTGCTGCGTTTGTTGGCATTTATTAAGGCGTAGTGTGCGGTAGCTGATTAGTGCTTATCTGCTTGAGCATATGATGCGATTGGATTAGGGTAGTCGTGCGACCTTGTTGGCCTTTGTCAAGGGTCGTGCGGGTGGTTTTAATTCAATCAGGAAATAACGGGTTGAACTTGACTAGCATCCTATGGTTTGTTGGCCTTTGTCAAGGTCATAGGAGGTTAGGGGCAAAATATTATCAGGAATTTCAAGTGTTGAAATTTGCAATGTGATTGCATACCTTCTATGAGATAGTTGGATCCCGATACCCACTGGGAGTAAGAGTTACTCCTGAGAGAGTTTTACACATTACAATTAGCCGATCAAGTAGGTGTCTAGAAAGGTGTTAACGGGGTTACGCCCCTGGAAAAATGAGTTTTATTTTAATTAGGTCCGTGCGAAAGCACGGGGAACCTCCCTCAAAGTACCGACACTGGCCTGGCCGAAAGTTTGGCGAACTTGTAGGGTGTAATTAATCCCGGCTAGTCTTATCTTTTAGGGTTTGAAGGAAGATTTGACTAAAACAGTGGGAGCCATCCTGATTAGATAAAATAATAACCAATCTGATCTTGCAAAAGCGCACGCAGAGTGTTTTCTTCTCTCTCTCTCCTGGTAGCAACCATGCCATGCCTTAATCAAGATAATAATATAGATGCATTGACCGAACCTGCTTATTATACTGAGATAGAGAACGTTGGTTCCGCTCTATCTTATAATTGTTATAAGTCCAAGCAGGAAATAGGGGAATATCCGGATTTCCACGCGACCCAATCGAGGAATAAGCATGTTGATGTATATTCTTCGGGTGTGTTCATTACCGAGAACTGTTTCTCAGTATCCTCTACGTCCTGGTTATATGATACCGGATCAGGATCCCGTATATGTAAAGAGTTACATGGGCTAAGAAAGATAGAAAACTGAGATTAAGTGATATGTCTCTAAGTGTAGAGAATGGTGCAAGTGTTGCAGCCAAGTCAGTTGGCAGATATCACCTTGTATTAATACATTGATTCTGAAGAAATGTTATTACATACCGAACCTGATATACAGTATTACATCAGATTCTTTATTAAGTTAAAGAAGGCTATAATTCTGTATTGGAGGATAATGTTGTGAACATTTTCCTGAATCAAGAGTTGATTCGATCAGGCACGTTATATAATAGCATATACATTCTAAATCAAACTACAGTTCAAAGTATATAGGATACACACAAGAAGAGTAGTTCGAAAATGAACGAATCCTTCTTGTGGCCTTGTAGACTAGGTCATATCAATGCGACACGACCGGCTAAGTTACATAAGGATGAATATAAGAATCTGTTCGAATTTTCATCTTATGATACTTTCCAGTCTTCTCTCAAAGGTAAAGTGACCAATACTCCATTTACTGGAAACAGAAAAAGAGTTACTGAACTCTTAGGGACAGATACATGATGATGTATACGGTCCTATGTCTACAAATGCCAAGGCTGGTTCTTTTGTACTTCATTATATTCACTGATCATCTCTCAAGATTCGAACATATATTCCTGTTGAAACATGATTGATCGATTCTTCGTGTGTATTTAGAAATGTTTCACAACCAAAGAAATTTATACCGCAATCAATTGACGGTGTCTATTGTAGTTTCGCCGGAGAATGCGGATCGTCCACTGAGAAAGTGTGATTTGTTCGTTATCGTTTTAGTTGAGTTGAAAATTAAAAGATAAAAGAAAATGATTCAATATTTGTGAAATTTTGTTTCAAGAATCATCAAGAAATAAATCTAAAATCGAGAAATGATAGAGATCAAGAAAATGTCCAAATAGTTTGAATTATCAAGATTTGTAAAGTAGCTTGTAGGAATCGATCAAATTGATAGTGATGATGAATACAAATGATTACTAATTCTTATCTATTGAAGATTTGTTGCTAGATCGATTACAATCAATGAGGTTTATTGAAGAAACTAGGGTTTCATCATCATCATCCCTTGTCCTTTCATTGATTATCATTCAAATTCTAGCCTCTAGCAAATTAAATCACCGATCGTTGATCTCTAATTTGGAGCGAAAACATTCAAGAAAACGATCTCGCTCAAATTAGGTCTTCGATGATTCAATTTCCTAAAGTTTACAAAACTCATAAGACTTAAGAATCGTTTAAGAATTTAATCATCATCATCTACCTATTCTCTCGATTCCGCTACAAGCGGAGATTTCACTCAAACATCATGAAAAAGAAAAGAATTAAGAATCTATAACTCTTCATAATGCACGAATGTAAAGAAAAACAAGAATTAGAATTTTCACCTTTGATTAATCAGCGCTAGATATAATTCACTCAAAGATTACAAGATTTGAGGAGGAACTAAATCGTCGAAACTAGCTTCGCTTCGGTCTTCTTGAGTCTTAGATCGTCGTGGATCTCTTGCTCGGATGAAGATCGGCGTTGCTTCAAAGGCTCGTTGAAGGCTTGCTTGAATCGGTACTCGATGAATCTTGATTTGGCTCAAATGGTGTCACTCCACTTGATTTGGATTTTTCTAGAATTTTTACCCTAATTGATGAACAACTCCAACTAATGAACAACCTTTGTAATGAAGCCCTAGGTCCCTTTTTATAGCTTTCCCTTTAGCTTCCCCTAGAAGCTAGGACTAGCTTCCCTTGGAAGCTTGGTTGTTATGAAGCTTGCATGAGAAGCTTGGTAGGTATCAAACTTGTACAAGAATCTTGACTGTTAGAAGGGAAGCTTCTGGAGATTTCTAGGAACTGAAGCGCCTTGAAGAATTTTTTCCGTTGAGAAGAAGCCTCTGTAGAAAATTTCTGCCGCCGACAAGTCGGATCGGCCGTGGATCCGCGGCGGATCGGCCTGACTCGGCCGTGAATCCGCGGCCATAGAGTGAGCTCTCTGGTTGAATTCTTCACGGGTATTTTGTGTTGACTTTTTGGAACTTACCTGATGTCTGTAATATTATATTTCTTTCTTGTTTGCTGCCAGATCATAAATCTTGGACTTGATGTATTTTATTATCACGTTTAGCAGTTCCGGCTCTTTTACCTGGAGAATTTCCTGCACACAATCTCGAGACAAGTATTGATATTCAAAGATCATGCATGTAATAATAAACACGCAATTTCCCTCATAATGCTGGTTATAATATATAACATAGGTTATTCGATATTTCGCAGACGGATTGCTAATATATGCTATATTTATACCAAACACCTTTAGATAATTACAAAAAGTAGGGAAATTGATGTGTTTAGAATGCAATATTTTCGACTGATCAAATTCCCCCAAACTTAATTTTGGTCATCTCGAGCAAACTTGTTTTATTCAGGTGAAGGAGAAAATTTTATTAAGAAAAAGAAAAACTAACTCGCACACTTTCGTAGGCAACACGATTGCACTGAGCACGTGCAACAAGCCTTTAAACCTCTAGGTGTCCCTAGTAGGAGAAGTGTTGTTTCCTGAGGGTTTTCAGCGGATTGCACCCACAAAATCCAATAATAAAAGGAAGACTGTGAAAATTACATATAAAGATAAGAATTGTAAAAGAAAAACTTTGAAAAATAGAGTTTCCAACTAATACTAGCTTTTCGGTTGTCATGAGCCCTATCTTAATAGTCATGAAAAGATGTTGGAAATCACATCATCCCTCAATAAAACATCGTTTTTATTCTTCATTCCTATCTTTCTTCCAAACATTGATCATATACCCCTACGTGTGTGTAAAGATATCCCTACACTCGGAGAATTCAGTTCAAGCTATCATACTCTTGTCCATCTACCTCAGTACTTTTTAATCGGTGAATATTTAAATGGATTTGCTCACGCATTTTTCATGCGACCGTTAATATTTCTTGAGGTATTAATCGACCGATTACTCATGTGCTTGCTGATTAGGCGTAAGTAGCATTTTCCTCGTCTTGCAACACCTAAGGCTTAGCAGTGACTCCCAAACCAGTTGGTCTAAGGCACTAGGTGATGAAGCACCCTCGCTATATTTTTTTATACTGCCTTGGTGATTACAAAACCAGTGTTCATTTTTCTACACCATTTTATCTTTTTATGCTTCATTTATTATTTCCTTCATACTTTGGCTTTTAGACAAGAGCATTTCAAGCTATCCTCTACTATCCCGAGTTTCAAGACATGTGTAAGTGCATATAGTAGGGTATCAACATTCAAATGTTTGGCTTCCAGAATAGGAACTATTTTTCAAACTTATTTTTATCCTCAGATTAGTGACTTCTTTCATCTTACCAACCCTTGGGACAACGACTCATAACTACTTATTATTAGTTCGTTTAAGAAAACTTCTAACTTTCTTGGTTTTCTTAAATTTTTCTAATCTTTTGGTTGTAATTTTTCACTATCTAATCTTTCATTATAAAATTAAATATTAAATATATATATATATATATATATATTATGTTTTGTGCTTATGCAAGGTATGATGCAAAGTGATACGTAAATAAGCACAAACCTCCCCAAACTTGCTTTCAACAGTATCCTCACTGTTGCTATCTGCTAAAGCTTAAAAGCCTGTATACTTGGGAGGCAAAAATTGTTAAAGGGAACATGAAATATGATCATGAAAATCTCCCCCAAACTTATTCTTTTAATTATGTACAAGAATTTTTATTGTTTTGTTTTGTATTTTTTTCTATTTTTTTTGTAAGATGTTTGTACAAGTTGACTCACCTCCATTCTAAAGATGTGACAAAATTACCAAATCATGGATGTGAGGTGAAGGAAAATCAGTCATTATAAAGCAGCTCCTGTAAAAACAGGAGCTCCTCCGAAGGGTCAGCGGAAAAATACGGTTTTAGTCTATGTCCATTTACTTTGAAAATTGTACCGTTTTCAAAATTTTCAAGCTCAACTGCCCCGTGCGGGTATACATTCCGTACAACAAAAAGTCCTTTCCACCGAGATTTTAGCTTACCCACATGAAGATAGAGTCGTGAATCATAAAGAAGGACTTGTTGACCAGGTGTAAAAGTTTTTCTCAAAATGTTTTTATCGTGAAATACCTTAGTCCGGTTCTTTACAATTACAGCATTATCGTAAGCTTCATCGCGGAGTTCGCTTAGCTCGTTTAATTGCATCTTCCGAAAGTTGCAGGCTTGATTTAAGTCAAAGTTAAGTTCTCTAATGGCCCACATCGCTTTGCGCTCAATCTCGACTGGAAGGTGACAAGCCTTTCCAAACACTAGTCTGTAAGGAGACATACCTAGATCGGTTTTATATGCAGTTCGGAATGCCCAAAGAGCATCCGTCAACTTGGTTGACCAATCTTTTCGATTTTTAGAAGCAGTTTTCTCCAAAATTTGTTTGATTTGTCTGTTTGAAACCTCAGCTTTCCCGCTCGTTTGGGGATGATAGGGTGTGGAAAGTTTGTGGTTAATTGCATATTTCTGCATCAAAGTCTCGAAAGACCGATTGCAGAAATGCGTCTCGTTATCGCTAATGATAGCATGTGGGTGTCCAAATCGCGAAAAGATGTTTTCTTTTAAAAACTTAATGGCAACCTTTTTGTCATTAGTGCAATAAGGAATAGCTTCAACCCATTTCGAGACGTAATCAATCGCAAGCAATATGTACAGATTCCCAAAGGAGTTGGCAAAAGGACCCATAAAGTAAATACCCCAAACGTCAAAAATTTCAACCACCAAGATGGGTTGAAGTGGCATCTCATTTCTCCGGGAAATCCTACCAGTGTGTTGACACTGTGCACAGGTTTTGCAATGATCAAATGCATCTTTGAACAAAGTCAGCCAGTAAAAACCGCATTGCAAAACCTTTTCTGTCGTCTTTCGAGGACCAAAATGACCCCCACATGCCTGATCATGACAAAAAGATAGAACACTCTTGAATTCATCATTAGGGACACATCTGCGAATGATCTGGTCAGGACAATACTTAAACATATAGGGTTCATCCCAGTAAAAGTGTTTTACTTGGGATAGAAATCGATGTTTGTCCTGTTTTGACCATTCGCGGTGAATAAGTCCCGTAGCAAGATAATTCACAGTATCCCCGAACCAAGGTTCGTTGGATACATTCAAGAGTTGCTCGTCTAGAAAAGAATCATTGATCGGCAGGGTCACAGGTGAAGAAGAGATGCGCGAAAGATGGTCGGCTACTACGTTTTCACATCCTTTCTTATCTTTAATAACAAGATCAAATTCTTGTAATAGAAGGATCCAACGTATTAACCTACCTTTAGCATCCTTCTTCACCAAAAGATGTTTCAAGGCGGAGTGGTCAGTGTACACAACAATTGGTAAGCCAATCAAGTAAGGCCTGAATTTTTCTAATGCGAATACAACTGCCAAAAGTTCTTTTTCGGTAGTTGTATTGTTAATTTGAGCATCGTTCAGGGTATTACTTGCATAATAGATCACGTGTGGCATCTTTTCAATGTGCTGTCCTAAAACTGCACCAACTGCAAAATCCGATGCATCACACATAAGCTCAAAATGGTGGTTCCAATCTGGAGAAGATAGAACGGGGGCTGTAGTGAGGAAGTGTTTAAGTGAGTCAAATACTGCTTCACAATCCGAGTCAAAGTGTAAGGTTGTGTCCTTGGCCAAGAGAAGAGTTAAGGGTCTAGCAATTTTGCTAAAATCCTTAATGAATCTCCTGTAAAAGCCTGCATGGCCAAGAAAAGATCGTATATCCTTGACGCATTTGGGATGAGGAAGGTTTTGAATGACATCTATTTTGGCTTTGTCAACCTCAATGGCTTTTCGTGAAATAACATGTCCAAGCACAATTCCCTCTTGGACCATGAAATGGCATTTTCCTCAATTCAAGGTTAAGTTCTTCTCATTACAACTAGTAAGAACTGCGTCAAGATGAGATAGGCAGTCAGCAAAAGAATCTCCGAATATCGAGAAATCTTCCATGAAAATCTCCAGAAAATTCTCGACTATGTCCGAGAATATCCCCATCATACATCGCGGAAATGTAGCGGGAGCATTGCATAACCCAAAGGGCACACGTCTATAAGAAAAAGTACCAAAAGGACAAGTAAATGTAGTTTTGTCTTGATCCTTTTTGGCAATAGAGACCTGGTTATAGCCAGAGTATCCGTCCATGAAACAGTAATATTCACGTCCAGCTAAGCGTTCTAGCATCTGGTTAATGAAAGGTTGAGGAAAGTGGTCTTTCCTCGTTGCGGCATTGAGTTTTCTATAATCAATACATACACGCCATCCAGTTTGAGCGCGTGTCTGGATTAACTCATTTTCCTCATTTGTTATGACCGCGATGCCAGATTTCTTAGAGACTACATGAATTGGACTTACCCATTGGCTATCAGAGATTGGGTAAATGAAACCATTGTCAAGGCATTTGACGATTTATTTCTTTACCGCATCCTTCATGACAGGGTTTAATCGTCTCTGTGGTTCTCGGGTTGGCTTGGCTTCATCCATCAGATGTATATGATGTTCTACAATCAAGGGACTAATCCCTTTGATGTCAGCCATAGTCCAACCAAACGCCTACCTATTAGATCTCAATACCGTCAAAAGCACATTCTTTTGCTCTGAGGCTAGAGAAGCGGATATGATCACAGGTAAAGACTTATTCTCACCTAAATATGCATATTTAAGATGAGAAGGTAAAAGTTTGAGATCTAATGTTGGCATAGAAATTATAGAAGGTGGGGTCAGCGAATGATATTCAGAGTCACAAAGAAGCTCGTAGCCTGCAAAAGATGCAAACTCGGAAAGTGATGAGTCAAGAGTTTTAGACTCAGGAGTGGAAAAAGTGTCCTCACTAAGATGTGCACGATCGAACATTGATGTGCTAGTGTCATTGAGATCATCAAAGCAAAGTTCGTCAACTTCGCAACTTTCGGGAGCAATCTCGTGGACAGAAAAGACATCAAGTATGTGAGCAGAGGGTTGAGACGGCTGACTTCCAATTTTATAGATGTTCAGTTCAATTATCATTTTTCCAAAAGATGGGTTCATAGAACCGTTTCGATAGTTAATGACAGCGTTGGAAGTGGCAAGGAATGGTCGACCAAAAATCACCGGAATTTGGTTCTGTGGATTTGCTACAGGTTGCGTATCGAGAACAATAAAGTCCACAGAGAATATAAATTCCCCGACTTTTATCAACACATCCTCCAGTTCACCCCTAGGTTTGGTGATTGATTGGTCTGCCATTTGGAAAATGAGCTGGTTTTAACTCTCCAATCCCTAACTGCTCATAGACAGAATATGGAAGCAGGTTAACACTTGCGTCCAGGTCAAGTAAAGCACGGTTAATGTTTTTACCTCCAATAGAAATTGAGATTGTAGGACAGCCAGGGTCCTTACGTTTCTTTGGTAACTGTGGGGTAAAAGCAGTGCTAACATTGTTTGTCATGAAGACCTTTTTTGGCACTTGAGTCTTCCTCTTCCTAGTGCACAAGTCTTTAAGAATTTTCGCATAAGCAGGGACTTGTTGAAAAGCATCTAAGAGAGGGATGTTGATGTTAACCTGTTTGAACATTTCCATAATCTTCTCCATATGTGGACTCAATTTGTTTCCCCTTAACCTATTCGGATAAGGAGTTTTAGCAATAATAACTGGGTCCAATATTGGAGAAGGTGGTGTGTGTGGAACTGATCCCAGAATAGAAGTGGGGATCGTCTTTGGTGGACTAGAAGAAGTATGCTGAAGGTTCGAGCCTTGAGGAAAACGAAGAATAGGCTCGCAAGAAGGTGGTGGGGTAGACGAACAAGGATTAGAAGTAGAAGTGGATGTGGAAGGAAAAGTGGAAGTGGAAGCCGGGGTGTTATTGATTAATTCTTCATGATTATCAATCTCTTCCCCAACTTGATTATTCAGCACTCTTCTAGATCTCAACGTTGTAATGGCATTCACATTGTAATGTTGTAAATGTCCAGGATTCGGTAGGGGTTGAGACGGAAGTTTCCCTTTCTCTTTAGCACTCATTTCGGCTTTTAATTATGCAATTTGTGCTTCTATCGATTTAATACTCTCACGTTGGGAGTCAGAGTTTTTCTGTATCTTATCGAGAGAAGACTTAAATTCAGCCGACATTTGAATGGATTGTTTCATAAACATTTCAAAAGTCCGTTCAAGTGAAGAGGAATTATCAGTACAGGTCAACTGCAAAGGATTATACGGTGCAGGTGTGTTAACCGGATTTTGAAAGTTTTGTGATTGGTAGGGGTGCTGACTTATTTGAAGTGGTTGCTGTTATGGTGGAGGACCCCTTCGAAAATTATTTTGGTTTGGAACCGTGTTTTGAGTTTGTGATTGGTTCCAAGCAAAGTTAGGGTGATTCCTCCAACCCTGATTATAAGTGGAAGGATACGGATCGTTTCTAGGTCTTTGTTAGAAAGCGGCATTGGTATGCTCTTGACCTTGAAACGGAGAATTTAAAGGACATTCTTCCGTAAGATGAGATGGATTAGAACAGCATCCACATACAGTTTTGGAAAGTGACATCTGATTTAGGGAGACTGCTAAAAATTTATGTTCCATAGCTTCGAGTCTCTTTTGCATTGCTGCCATTTCAGCTCTAACTCCTATGGAAACATCAAGTTGATGAATGCCACCCCTAGACGATGACTGGTTTACACTCTCCCACTGTAAAGTTCTTTCAGCGAAATCTTCTAAAAATCTCCAGGCTTCACCATCATCTTTATTCATGAAGATGCCTTGACACATGGATTCAAGGGTCTGTTTTGTTATAGGATTAATGCCCTCATATATGATTCTGCACAGATCCCATCTAGGAATTCCGTGATGAGGACATTAAACTAACAGATCCTTGAAGCGTTCAAAACACTTTGAGAATGGTTCATTTGGAAGCTGGGTAAATTGATTTATTTCGCTACGGACTTGAGTTGTTTTATGATTATGGTAGAATTTCTTTAGGAAAGCTGTTACGAATTCTCCCCAGTTCGAAATAGAATGTGCGGCTGTGTTATAAAGCCACTTCTCGGCTATATCGCACAAAGTGAATGGGAGAAGACGTAGACGCATAGCATCCACAAAAAGCTGTGAAGTACCCATCATAGCGCATACATTTTCAAATTTGGTAATAAAGACGTATGCTTCTTCAGACTCGAGACCGTGATATTTTGGTAGAAGATTGATGTATTGTGGTTTGATTTCAAAATTGTCCCCATTGGCTGGTGGAATGGTGAGACAGGTCAAAAGAGGAACTCGCATACGGTAGCATCTCTCTTGGAGAGAGATGCGGGGCGGATTCTGCGCAGCTGCGGACGGTGGCAGAGTAGTGTTAAAGAAGTTCGATGGAGAACCATCCATCGAAGTGGGTGTGGTGGTGGGTGAAGAAAAAGTAGACGTAGAATTACTGACTTCGGAGTCGATAGGAGGAACGCGGACAAGACGGGCACTAGAATCCCGTGTCCAGCCGAGCATGCACTAAATGGTTTAGCACAAGTGGCAGCGTTAAGTGATAATTAGAGAAAAGATGAGTTTGGTGTTTGGTTTGAAAAAGACAGATTTTTGAAAAATTCACACAAACAATGCACAAGCAACCCTAAATTTAGTGGTCACCTGGGTCAAGTCTCTAGACCGCTCCTAGACTTCCAGAAGACAAGTCGCAAGATAGATCCTCTACTGTCTCTTTGCCCCTTCTGTGGCCAGGTAAGTGCCAGGTAAGTGGGAGGTTCTCCACTACGTAAGTAGTGAAACTAATTAAGTAACCACTTGCCTTAGACACACTTGCCTTAGACACCACAAAAGAAACGCGGATAAGCAATAGATTACCCACGACATCTTTCTGTCCTAATTGAGCGCGACGGTCCTTAGAGTCATGTCTAGATATTTTTTAGTTAATGAGGGTGATGCGGATGCAAGTTTGTGATTTTGGGGGCTTAGGAA
The DNA here is from genome assembly GCA_030015575.1 of Agapanthus africanus. Taxonomy (NCBI): domain Eukaryota; kingdom Viridiplantae; phylum Streptophyta; class Magnoliopsida; order Asparagales; family Amaryllidaceae; genus Agapanthus; species Agapanthus africanus. The sequence continues at coordinate 806,207,440 of CM057338.1, read as the reverse complement.
GTGTAGTGAAATCCCCACCTAATCTGAAGTTGGTCTTTACCCCTTAATTTCTGTATTAAAGATGCAAACAACCAAGATCAAACAGGCACAATTTTTCTTTTTGCGGCGCTGCGAATTTTTGCAAAGAAACCTGCAGAAATTGGTTATTGGACAGAGCAGGGAAGAGATAAGAAAGACAGAAATTCACCTAGAAAATTTGGTGCAGTGAATCCTCTAGAATACGGCGGAACCGCCGTGAAATGCTGCAATGTGCCGCGGATGCGCGGACTTATGACGAGATCCCTGCACAAAAATTGGTACAGATGCTTCTGTTGCCTCACTGAGCTCCCTGAGATGCTCTGAAAATTTTTCCTCTCGCTCCACAGATTCCAGATCTCCTTGAAACAAATCACAACAAATCGTTAAGCGCTTGTTGCGAATTTTGATCTAAAAATTCTGAAGGAATAATAAATTTTCCAACTCAAATTACAAAAATGAAAAAATTAGCACACGATCCCCGGCAACGGCGCCATTTGATTGATCGATTCTTCGTGTGTATTTAGAAATGTTTCACAACCAAAGAAATTTATACCGCAATCAATTGACGGTGTCTATTGTAGTTTCGTCGATGAATGCGGATCGTCCACTGAGAAAGTATGATTTGTTCGTTATCGTTTTAGTTGAGTTGAAAATTAAAAGATAAAAGAAAATGATTCAATATTTATGAAATTTAGTTTCAAGAATCATCAAGAAATAGATCTAAAATCAAGAAATGATAGAGATCAAGAAAATGTCCAAATAGTTTGAATTATCAAGATTTGTAAAGTAGCTTGTAGGAATCGATCAAATTGATAGTGATGATGAATACTAATGATTACTAATTCATATCTATTGAAGATTTGTTGCTAGATCGATGACAATCAATGAGGTTTAGGGATCTATTGAAGAAACTAGGGTTTCTTCATCCCTTGTCCTTTCATTGATTATCATTCAAATTCTAGGCTCTAGCAAATTAAATCACAGATCGTTGATCTCTAATTTGGAGCGAAAACATTCAAGAAAGCGATCTCGCTCAAATTAGGTCTTCGATGATTCAATTTCCTAAAGTTTACAAAACTCATAAGACTTAAGAATCGTTCAAGAATTTAATCATCATCATCTACCTATTCTCTCGATTCCGCTACAAGCGGAGATTTCACTCAAACATCATGAAAAAGAAAAGAATCAAGAATCTATAACTCTTCATAATGCACGAATGTAAAGAAAAACAAGAATTAGAATTTTCACCTTTGATTAATCAACGCTAGATACAATTCACTCAAAGATTACAAGATTTGAGGAGGAACTAAATCGTCGAAACTAGCTTCGCTTCGGTCTTCTTAAGTCGTGGATCGTCGTGGATCTCTTGCTCGGATGAAGATCGGCGTTACTTCAAAGGCTCGTTGAAGGCTTTCTTGAATCGGTACTCGATGAATCTTGATTTGGCTCAAATGGTGTCACTCCACTTGATTTGGATTTTTCTAGAATTTTTACCCTAATTGATGAACAACTGTAATTAATGAACAACCTTTGTAATGAAGCCCTAGGTCCCTTTTTATAGCTTTTCCTTTAGCTTCCCCTAGAAGCTAGGTCTAGCTTCCTTTGGAAGCTTGGTTGTTATAAAACTTGCATGAGAAGCTTGGTAGGTATCAAACTTGCACAAGAAGCTTGGCTGTTAGAAGGGAAGCTTCTGGAGATTTCTAGGAACTGAAGCGTCTTGAAGAATTTTTGCCGTTCAGAAGAAGCCTCTGTAGAAAATTTCTGCTGCCGACGAGTCGGATCGGCCACGGATCCGCGGCGGATCGGCCTGACTCGGCTGCGGATCCGCGGCCATATAGTGAGCTCTTTGGTTGAATTCTTCAGGGGTATTTTGTGTTGACTTTTTGGAACTTTCCTGATGTCTGTAATATTATATTTCTTTCTTGTTTGCTGCCAAATCACAAGTCTTGGACTTGATGTATTTTATCAGCACGTTTAGCAGTTCCGGCTCTTTTACCTGGAGAATTTCCTGTACACAATCTCGAGATAAGTATTGATATACAAAGATCATGCATGTAATAATAAACACACGATTTCCCTCATAATGCCGGTTATAATGTATAACACAGTTTATTCGATATTTCGCAGACGGATTGCTAATATATGCTATATTTATACCAAACACCTTTAGATGATTACAAAACGTAGGGAAATCGATGTGTTGAGAATGCAATATTTTCGACTGATCAAAACACAAGTCTGAAACTTCTGAGAAATTCAAGGAATGTAAGCTTGAAGTTGAAGAACCAGACGGGTAGAAGTTTTAAATCCTTAGATGTGATCAAGGAGGAGAATACTTGCGTATGGAGTTCCTGGACTTTCTAAAAGGAGAATGAGATTCTCTCTCAGCTTACTCCTTCGTATACACCACAACACAACGGTGTATCGGGACGGAGGTATCGCGCCCTATGAGATATGGCACGCTCTATGATGAGTACTGTTGAGTTACCTATTTCCATTTGGAGTTATGCACTTGAGAAGCTGCATACCTATTGAATGGGGTTTTATCCAAATCATTGCCTACCACTCTATATGAGATATGGTATGGGAAGATACCATGTCTTAATCGAGATAAGATATAGGGTTGTCGGGCCTATGTTGAAAAGCGAAATTCGGACAAGCTCAAGGCAAGGTCAGTTCTGTAAGTTTGTTAGGATATCCCAAATATTTACGAGGGAATATCTTCTACCTAACTGAGGAGCAAAAGGCGTTTTGTTTCTCAGCATGCCACCTTTTTAGAAAAGGAATTTCTTGTGAAGAAATTATTGGTTATGAGGTAGAACTGGAAGAAAATCCAGCTAAACAAACTAACAGCTAATGATTTGGTGAAACCAAAGGATTCAATAGTCTCCGACGAACCTCAGCCTTTCTGCGAATCTGGTAGGGTTCCTCATCTACTTGAGAGATACTACGGTCTTCTCGGTGACAGTGGGAGAGAGGATTGTATCATGGTTGATGATGACCCAACTAGGTTCAGGCAGGCCATCACGAGTAGGGACTCTGTAAAAAGGCTGGATGCTATGCGATCAAAGATGGAATCCATGTACACCAACAATGTATGGCTTTGCCTGTTGCACCTGAAGGGGTAAAACCTATTGGAAGCAAATGGATCTTGAGAAGATTCTTGGTGTAGATGGAAAAGTTGAGACTTTCAAGCTATACTTAAGTCCATCAGGATCAATACACGCATTGCGGAGTTGGAACATCTGTTTTGATGTGGAAGTCAAAGAGTTTGACTTCATCAAAATGATAGATCAACCTTGTATATACAAAAAGGTTATAGAGAGTAAGGTTGTCTTCCACGTATTGTACGTAGATAACATACTCTTGATAGGAAATGGTTTCCTATGCTACACTCGGTCAAGCTCCTCTTATCACGAGGATTCTCCATGGAAGATCTGGATGATACCTACTACATCTCACAGATTATGATCTATGGTGATAGATCTAAGTGGATGTTGGGAGTGTCCCAAATTCAGGTACATTAACACCATACTAAAAGGGTTTAGTATGGAAGATTCTAAGCGTGGTGGTTCGTCAACTTACTCAGGAATCACTCTCTCCAAAAACATGTCTTCCAAGACTGATTTGGAAAAAGCTCGCGTGCAAGGGATACCCTATGCTTCGGCAGTAGGCTCTACTAGAGTGTACGATGTTATGTACCTGACCAGATGTAAATGACTCAAAAGGTGTAGTGATCAGGAATCAATCGGATCTTGGGAGAATTACTAGACAGCTGTAGAGGACATTCTTAAGTACTTGAGAAGCACTAAAAGAAAGTTCTTGGTTCCATCTTCCAGAGTGATAATTTTGACTAAGAGTCGGTCACAGGCATTGTTTTTACCCTCAGTAGAGGGACGGTATGTTGGAAGAATTCCAAGCCAGATACCAAGACATACTAGATGGTAAAGGCTGAATATATTTCTACTAATGATGCTGCCAAAGTGGCTGTCTGGACATTTCTTGTTCATGAGATGAACAAGGTTCCAACCATTGAGCGTCCAATAACTATTATTGTGACAACAATGGAGTTGTGGTTTTAGCCTAGAAACGCAGGTCCCATCAGCGTTCCAGACATATTCTGAGAATAGTATCACCTGATCAGGGAGATAGATGATCTCTAAGGGATCGAGGATAAGAGAGTAGACACGAAGGATAACACAGCGGATCCACTCACAAAGGCCTTACCCCTAGAGAGACTTCTATGGGATGGTTGAGTATGGGATACTACAACCACTGCTATATTGTTGGATATTGGATACTACAATAGATGGTCTTAGTGCAAGTGGGAGATTGTTAGTTATATGTATGCCCTAAAGGCCATTACTGTACATGCGATGTATATTGTAGTGGATGCTTGGACATATATAAAGAGGACTTTCTTGCTCGACATGATAGTATGCTATCTGGTTGCTCTTTATCTTAACATGTACACTTGTTGTCTCTCTATTACATTTTGATAAAGCCCTTAGGATGAGTACTTGACTACCAGGATTATGATGCAGATCATACTAGTGGGGACAGGGTAATCGGTAAGTATATCCTTCAAATGTTCCTAGTCGTGGAAGTATTGAGACAGGGCATCGATACTCCAGAGTAGACTAGCGTATACGCTTCTCGACCTATGTGATGGGTGATGGATGATCTCATATCCATTGGTGTTTGACATCAGAGAAGGTATACGGGTGCTCAGTGGAGACTGGGTATACTGGACAGACTCGCCGAGAACTCATAGATGGTATTATACATATCATCGGATAGCAGTTCTCTGGTGACACTGGTACAGGTTAGTGTGTAGACCCGAGATCGTCATAGAGTCTTGTGTGATTCCCATTGTACTTTGATTTCCACCATACCACGGTCAAGAGATCGTGCAAAAAGGTGGTTTTTGGATACAGCCCGAGTCACATAGAGGCAATGAGCGATAGGAGGGGTTTCGTCTCACCCGGTATTGGGAGTTGATGTTGCGCTATACTCGATTGGACATAACAGGAAATCCCTGGCCAGGGTTGCTAAGATTTACTGGTAAGTGTTACCAGTGGTTTCTCGAACCGTTATGGACCTTGCATCGGCATGACTTATCAGGCTATTGGGGTCTGACGTTATACCACCCACAGGCCTTGATATGCGGCATATCAGATGAAGAGACCGGACTGTACGGTAGTGTTACTGATTGGATTCGCGGGAGTATGAGCAGGCTTGCTTTTTGATCTTCTGATCGCTCAATACCCGGGTGGTCGTTACGTTTAGCAGACCGCTTGCGGCTTGTGGGTGTTTGATATGATCATCACCTATTACCGGCGTATTGACGAGTCTTTAGATTCCTACACAGAGCTTTCCTAGTTCATGTGAAACGGAGTAAGAGCATATATGTGATATGTGCGGGACCGAAATTAATGTGAGTATGTGATACCGAATTCTATTCTCGCGACTTGTGACATTGGTCGGTTATATGTGATAAAGCCGGGTTATCGGATCAAGTGTTGATTCGATAAGTTGTTGCATTTGATATTAGTCGGTTATATGTGATATAGCCGGATTATTAAATCAAGTGTTGATTTAATAATTTAATATAGAATTATGTATTTGATATATTAAATTACATTAACTAATATTAGCTTACTTAAGTATTCATTTTTCTCACTTATGATACATTGATATATATGTGATATATGTTAAATGTATTGTTTTCTTTTTGCACACAAAATATATATATGATATATATTATTGTGTCATGCTAGGTTACACATGCAACATGTAAGTATGAGACTCACACCATGCTAGGTTAAAGTTAGGGTTTTATTTGTTTTAAGTAATTCAAACATTTGGAATTAGTCATGGGTGAGCTTGGAGAAGCTAGTAGAACATTGACTTAGTCCACTTGTTTGTCTACCTTAAGATATTTTTTAACCTAACCCCTTAACTCATAACTATGGTTTAGTCTCTACAATGGTTAGTGCATGACATACACTTACCATGGTTGCATTCTAACCTCATGAGTTTCATTCATCATCCTCTTCCTCACTTGAGAAAAATCTTGCTAGTTTTTTCTAAGTGATGAAACCTTGTAAGAAAAATAAATCTAAAGTGAGCCCACTTCCTACTTCATTATCCTCTACTATTAGCCATTTAGTTTAGGGTATTTGCTTCACTAATTTCACCATTCGTGAAGAGGTAGCATGAGCTCGAGTCTTCTCGACGTAGATCATCTTCGGCCTCGAAGACATTGAGCAAGCTTGTTCGTTTCTTCATGTGAACCTATATTAGAGTCAGGGTCTTCACAACTTGTAGCGAAGGGACTAGGACATGGAGCTTTAGAAGTGAAGGACCGGTCTACAAAGATCGTATTCCCTTATTCACTTAGATGTAAAGTGTTTACATTTAGTTTCATCGGATTTTCTAGTTTCGATTCTAGGGTTAGGGTTAGCTAGAACGACAAAAATTTAAATATGGCATGGACGATGCCACCCGAAACCTTGGTGCCGTGCTAGAGAACCCTACACGGCGGGATTATTCCCTGACCGTAGGGGCATGGCTGGCCTAATCATCCATCATATTCCATATTTTCGGGAAGCGGGGCATGACATCACCATGTCCACCGAGCAGGAAGAGGCTTCTGGAGAAGTGGTTACAGGTACCATCCTTGTTTATTTAGTACCGGCTAGAGTTCTTTTTGATTCGAGTGCTTCACATTGCTTTATTTCCACGTGGTTTGTTGACACACACTCTATACCTCACGAGTCGTTGACCAAGGGTTGGGAGATACATACGGGTAACAGAATTATTGTGTCCAACCAAGAGTGTAGATTGTGTCCAACCAAGAGTGTAGGTTATGTCCGGTGGTAGTATGCGGCAGGGAATTCTATGCGAATTTCCTTTTAATTGGGACGGGCAACTATGACGCGATTCTCGGGATGGATTGGATGAGCACCTTCTGTGCGATCATCGATTGCCAAGCCAGGGAAGTGACTTTCCGGATTCCCAATCATCCTGAGTTTGTTTTCGAAGGCGGAAGTGAGTCTTTGGAGCCAGCCAAGTTTAGAGCCAAGCCGAAAGTGTTGACGGCTATGGAGATCGATGAGAGTCCAGCCCCAGAGATCGTTCGGGATTTTCTTAATGTGTTCCCTGAAGATTTACCAGGTCTACCACCTCCCCACGTCTTGGGATTCTCTATTGAGTTGATTCCAGGGACGGCGCCAGTTTCTAAAGCTCTTTACAGGATGGCGTCAATTGAATTGGAAGAACTAAAGAAGCAGATAGAGGATCTTTTGGACAAGGGATTTATCCGTCCAAGTGTTTCTCCTTGGGGTGCCCCTGTGCAATTGGTGAAGAAGAAAGACGGTTCCTTACGCATGTGCATCGACTATCGGGAGTTGAATCGAGTGATCTGAAGAACAAGTATCCCATTCCCCGCATCGACGACTTGTTTGACCAGCTTGGTGGTGCTCGAGTATTCTCTAAATTAGACCTTCGGTCAGGGTACCACCAAATCAGGGTCAAGGCAGAGGACGTATGCAAGACGGCTTTTTGAACCCGAAATGGCCACTATGAGTTTCTTGTGATGCCGTTCGGTGTTACCAATGCACCGACTATATTTATGGATCTGATGAACAGGGTTTTCTCCAAGTACTTGGATCAGTTTGTTTTTGTATTCATCGATGACATTCTAGTCTATTCCAGAAGTTGAGAGGAGCACGCCGAGCATCTACGAATTGTATTACAGGTTCTATGAGAGGAGAAGCTCTATGCTATGCTAAGCAAGTGCGAGTTTTGGTTCGACAAGGTGCAATTTTTGGGGCATGTCGTTTTGAGTGACGGCATTTCAGTGGATCTGACGAAGATCGAATCTATCAAGGACTGGCTGACACCGAAATCAATTGTTGAAATAAGAAGCTTCTTGGGATTGGCTGGGTATTATCGGTGATTTGTCCAAGATTTCGCCAGAGTAGCGGAACCCTTGACGAAGCTCACACGGAAGGAGGTGCCGTATGTTTGGTCGGAGGAATGCACCCAGGCATTCGAGCTGTTGAAACTGAAGTTGACCACGGCCCTAATCCTGATTGTGCCAGATAACTCAGGTGCCATGGTTGTTCACAGTGATGCGTCGGGAAATGGTTTGGGTTGCATATTGCTGGGAATTCACCTGCGCGCGCAAACGCGTATGTTTTGAAATAAGGATATGTTTTAATGAAACGGAATGCGCACGCGAGATCGTTCTCATTTTACTATTTATAACCGCAAGTGCACGACGTGTTGTAGCGAGCCGGTAAGCACGGGTCGATACGCAGGGAATTGTGTATTAAGTATTGTTGTTTAAGGCTAACTAATGAACGAATTGGGGTTTGTCACAATAAATATATAAAAGAATAGAAACAAGGAAAAAGCAAGAAAAGGAGTTAAGGAAAGAATGGTTGTGGCTTGGCTTGGAAGCTTTGAATCGTGACGTTTACCTCTAAACTCCTTTGGTCATGAGATGTCCGTTTGATCACTAACCGTTTGTATGTCCACGCTTGGGGTATCAACACTGAACACGAGGTTTAGCAAGCATACCGCAACAACAAAAACACAAAATGGTTAGTGAGAGCAAATGATATTAGTGTTGAGTTTGATAAGAAGTTGTGATGGTATATCGTATATGAAATTAAGAGATTTGTCAAGTCCTTAATCACAAGATACGATATCCAAGCTTAGCAAACTTAACACTAATTTGGATTTTAACTTAAACATTGAAAATGGGGAAACGGAATGAATACGGTATATGAGGAGGTTACAAGTAACCATGGTTCAAGATACCGTATCATATCAATGCATAAACAATATTCAAGTTAGAATCGTAAAATTGAGCACATTAAACATAATCAAGAGGTGGAGGAGGCAAAGCCTTTCATCTTACTTCCTCACCCACACCACAACCAAAATAAGGAATTAGTTAAGCATGGTAATAAATAAAAGCAAGTAAGTAAATAAAAGAAACAACAATGTATTAATCACTTAAAGAATTGAGATACAAGATTATGGTAGCCTGTTCAACCTCCTTAATGAAGCTCTCCAAGAGAGATTCAAAAGGGAAGAAGAAGAAACCAAATGAAGCACACTCACCCTCAAGCTAAACCAAAAATAAACAAACTAAAAAAAACTATGAATGAGAAGTGGTATATCCATGGTAGTCCTTTCCCTTGCCACTGATCTGCTATTTATAGACACAAAAGATGATTAAGCAAACAATAAAAACAAGCCTACGTGGCAATAAGGGAGGTACTGTAAAAAGATGGGGACAGATGGGGACAGGGGGGCCGAGCTCGCCGGATTTGGTGAGCATGAGCTCGGCCAAATTCCGAGCATAGGGGCTCGGGTTTGTAGTGCGGGTTTGTGTGCACTCCAATAGTACTCTGGTGATGTTTGCTTGGTCTAAATACCCTGGTTTGCCTTTAGAGTTTTGGAGGGAAACTTGGTTGCAACATCTCACATCAACACTTAAGCATTTATTGCACCATTCAATGCCCATCACACCACACATGCCCACTTGCTCAATTCATGATGCCAAGGCAGCCCACCATGGTCCATGGCATGTGCACACTTATGTGTTGGACCATTTTGACAAAAAGTGTGTACACATGCATTATTTCCAAAAGAGCTCCTGGGACATCGGTCGGTTTCCTGTTCTGTTTGCAGTGTCGGCTCCCAAACGTGATATCTGTGATTTTGAATGTGTTTTCCAGTATTGTATCATGAATACCTGTAAACTGCAATAACCGAGCAGACACTGATTAAAAGTACCGATATATAGCAAAACAGATAACGAATGAGAGGTAATAAAATACAGTTTTATGAAATGAACAAATACCCCCAAACTTATCTTTTGCTCGTCCCGAGCAAAACAAAATATCCCAACCTCACTTTCGCAGGGAACGCGATTGCACTGGGCACGTGCAACAAGCCGTTAAACCTCTAGGTGTCCCTAGTAGGAGGAGTGTCGTCTCCTGAGGGTTTTCAGTGGATTACACCCACAAAATCCAGTCAAGTTAGTAACGCGGAGGAACTGTTGATTCTAATCTTACGGTTGGATATCAAAGTTAGAAGTTCTATCACCCAAGTTAGAAACATTAAACCCTATTTTTCACTCCTCACAAATTTGTTTAACAAAAGCCCATACGTGTCTTTACGTAATTGTGCGGTAGTGTCGACAGGTTTTTAAGAACTTGATTAGGGTCATCATGTCAAAAATTACGGACCAGGATAAACTTCTAAAGGATCACACAAGTTTGGAAGGAGTTAAGATTTTCTCAAGTTTTATTCTCCAGTTAGGTTTCAAGTCAGAATATATATCAATTTTAATAGAGAACCTAAGTCTTATTTTTCACTCCTACCTTTCACTTGTTTTTGTTCATACACACTTTTCGTTATTGTGCAAAATGTCTTAATAAATACAAACCTTCATATCTCCACGAAAAAACTGTTTTAAATAGAAAATTCGTCTCCGTCAAGATTATTCTCCCACAAAGAACCGTTAGGACTTTTAACTCGGAGAGAACACTTGCTTAGCTTATTTTATTTGGCGATTGGAAACTTAGCGAGTTTTAGGTCAATGACTCCCAAACCAGATGGTTTTAGGGCATTAGGTGTGGAGACACCCTAAGAACTTAATTACCTAAGTTACCAAGGACACAAAACAAAAGACTCATTTTATTTTACATAATTCAGCACTTTAGTGAAAACGGAGATATGGCCAGCTTTTTCTTTTAAATCAGAAGACGTTACAGGTGAAAAGGTGTGTAATTACTCCAACAAGGTTTCAGATGGGTTATTTTTCAGACTTATAGCTTCTGTTAAAAGCTCTATACAATTCTTCATATCCACTTTATTGTATGAATTATTCTTGATATTTTGCTTAACTCAGACAAACCTGTTTGATCCTAAAGATTTTTATCAATTAAAAAAGTTATAGACATGTTTGACTTTCATCGCATTCTTAAAATCATACGATACGTGAAAAGTGTTATAAAAGACGTATATCAGCTAAACTTAAACACACAGGAGGGTTATTTTTCAGGTCGTCAATCTCATAGCAAGAATTTTGTTATTTCAACTTATCAACCGAACCATTAGATTTTGAATCACAATTCCCCTGCTAACCAACATGACAAAGTTTTTATAATTTTCAAGAATTTTTCAAATTTTATAAAATTTTCAAATTTCTCAATACAATACAGTACAAAAGCAGATATGAAATGCAACTACATGCAAAAGAAAAGAAAAATACAATAAGTAAATGCTGAAATGCAGGAAATATGCAAATGCAAACTATATGCAGATACAAAATGCCACCACCAAGATCCACCCCCAAACTGATCTAGACGATGTCCTCATCGTCGTTTTGCTTTGCTTCGGCTGCTTCCGCTTTCCTCGTCCTGCTTAGCTAAGAGCTGGCTAAGCTGCTCTTTAATCTCCTTGTTCTGCCGGATTATTGTCTTGATGCCGCGGACTTGCATTCTGTGAAGCTCATAGGGATCCGTCAGAACGTCATCTCCCAAGTATATCTCGGATGAAGTCTGTGGGGCTGCGTGCTCGCTGGGGTCGGTAGGGGTCCAAATCTGCTGCTCACTCCTTGGATCCGTGTACCCTGGAGAGATCTTCTCTATCTCCACAGGTACAGTATCATACTTCATGAGATAGGCCGTGAAATCGTCGTCCGCCATATAAGATCGGCAAATTTGGGTAATGAGGATGGGAAGCAGAGATTTCCGCGCAACAATACTTTCCTTGATTGTGGCGAAGAGCATGCTCGCCATGCAAAACTTGTAGTCTCTGGTCATCAAACAATGGACCATGAGCCCTACAATCGCTGGAAAAGACGATACGCGCGCGATCCCCCTAACGTTGCGATACACCCAGCGGCATGCCGTATAGGCGTTCCTATAAATCTGCCGGGCATTCAACCCAACATCTCGTAGTTCGCATCGATTACCCAGAACTGTCCTATACTGCGCCAGTTCTAAGGGTTTTTGAGAGCCAGAACGCATCGGGATACCGGTGACATTGGATATGGTTTCAGCGGAAAATATCTTACGTCTACCCCGAAATTGAATTCTAACCCTATCTTGAAATATTTCTCCATCTCTTAACGCATCATAGAACTCATCGACTAAACTCTCACATGCACACAAACCCTCTTCCCCATAGAGCAGAAATTCTCAACCTAATTGTCGGAGTGCATCACAAAAATAATTCCCGTACACATCGTGAGAGAAAATGTCAAAGAAATTGCGTTCCAATTCAAATGGGGCCATTCTCAGAGGTCTGTGGAATTTTCAGAAAGTAAACAGTGTAGGAGAGGGGGAAAAGGAGTTTCTTACAGCAGGGAAGAAGAATATCGGAGCTGGAAGGAAGCCAGGCCGAGTTCGCCGGATCTGATGGGGAAGTCGCCGGCCGGAATCCGAGGGGGGGATCTAGGGTTTGGTGGGAGGCTACGGGAAGAGGAAAGAAGAAAGATAAATCTGTTTGCGAAAATGGGAAGTGAGGGCTCGGGTTGAGGCTGTGGGCTTTTATAAAGGAATTTTGCAAAAAAAAAACCCACAATGAAATCCCAACATATTTACACTCCTTCTCAAACAAAAAATTGAAAACAGTCTCGTCCCGCTAAAAAAAACAGCACTCATGTAGGGTTGCTAAGCACGCGCACAAGGGTCTACGAGGCATCAACCATGCCCGATTAAAAAATTTAGCCATGCCGAACAACCCGAATACGGATCTTTAAACTAGAGATTAGGCGAAAACTAACATGCTAAACACTTTAACACTAAGTGAGAGGGATTACAACCTTCGTAGATCCGGTCCTTCACTTCATATGCTCCGTGTTGTGGTCTCTTCGCTGCGATCATCGGGATCCGGACTCTCGAGAGGTTCCACGAAGAGAAAGATGCAACATTTGCTTCCGATCTTCGATACTAAGATGATCTACCTTGAAGTTTCTTTAACACAAGCTAACACTCATGAAATGATGTGAACATCCTCATCTAAGTGGCAAGGGAAGATGAGGATGATGAATTAGGATTTTTGCTCTCTTTATTTATCTTTTTCTCATATTTATCCATCACAAAAATCAAAGCAAGAAAGCATTTCAAGCAAAGAAGAAGAAGGAAGAAGATGAACAATATTAGAATCTATATGTGATGAATAGAAAATGAAATGATATGAAGAATAATGCAACCACGGTTGACTTAACCATTGTAGAGAATTGACTAGGGTTAGGGTTTGGGTTGGGTTAAAGCATGAGTCACTTACAAATATCTTTTCCAAAACAAAATGAAAACCTTCTAGAAACATCTAGAAAGTTTAACCCTAATCCAAACCCTAATCATGTTTAAACTCCACTAAACAAGTTGCATTAGTTATCATATCATGTTACAATATTATATATCACATATATAATATTTATCGTAACAAAATAAAATAATACAATTAACATATATCGCATATATATCAATGTATTATCCGAGCGAGAAAAAGAATCTTTTAGTGAGCAAATATTAGTTAATATAATTTAATATATCATATATATTATTATACATTAAATTATCGAATCAACACTTGATCCGACAATCCGGCTATATCGCATATAACCGACTAATATTTATCCGTACCGATTCAGCGAATCAACACTTGATCCGATGACCCGGCTGATATCAAATATCGCGAGAACATAATACGGTATCACATATCGCATTATCCTCGGTCCCGCACATATCACATATGTACTCCTACTCCGTTTTGCCTGAGTCAAGAAACCTCTGTGTAGGACTCTAAAGAATCGTCAATACGCCGGCAGTAGGTGATGATCATATCAAACACCCACAAGCTGCAAGCGGTCAGCTAAACGTAACAGCTACCCAGGTATTGAGCGCTCAGAAGATCAACAAGCAAGCCTGTAACTTCTCCTGTGAATCCAAACAGTAACACTCCCGTACAGTCCGGTCTCGTCGTCTGATATGTCGCATATCTCGCCTAGGGGTGGTAAACGTCAGACCCCAGTAGCTTGATAAGACGTGTCGATTTGAGGTCTATAACAGTTCGAGAAACTACTGATAACACTTACCAGTAAATCTCAGCAACCCTGGCCAGGGATTTCCAGTTATAGCCAATCGAACACAGCACAACATCAACTCCCTATACCGGGAGAGACGAATCCCCTCCTATCGCTCATTGCCTCCATGTGATTCGGGACTGTACCCAAAAGCCACCTTTTTGCACGCCCTCTTGGACGTGGTATGATGGAAATCAAAGCACAGTGGGAATCACACAAGACTCTATGACGATCTCGGGTCGACAGACTACTCTGTACCAGTGTCACCGGAGAACTGCCATCTGACGTATGGTATAATACCATCTGGGAGTTCTCGGAGAGTCCGTCCAGTGTACCCAGTCTCTACTGAGCACCCGTACACCATCCTTGATGTCAAACACCGATAGATATGGGATCATCTATCGCCCATCATATGGGTCAAGATGCGTATACGCTAGTCTACTCTGGTGCATCGATGCCCTGTCTCGATACACCCACGACTAGGAACAATTATAGGATGTACTCGTCGACTACCGTGGCCCCACTAGTATGATCTCATCATAGTCCCAGTAGTCGAGTACATATCCTAAGGGCTTTATCAACATGTAACATAGAGACAATCAAAGTACATGTTAAGATGAAGTACAACCAGATAGCATACTATCATGTCGAGCAAGAAAGTCCTCCCTATATATGTCCTAGCATCCACTACAATATACATCGTATGTACAGTAATGGCCTCTAGGGCATACATATAACTAACAACTCACCCCCTAACGGGTGAGATTTTATTAAAAACTAGGAAAAAACAAAGAAAACAAAAATCATAATATTCACAATCTAAATGACATGGTTAATGCAGAAGTTAATACCAGCCGTAAGAAAATTTTGTCAATATAGTGCCATGGCTGGCAAAAGAATAGGTATATTAAAAAGAAAAAAGAAAATATACAAAGAATGGTTAAATGTTAGTAAAGGGCATGGGTGCGTGAAGGAATGGGTTAGAAGACGCTGAAGGTGAAGACGAAGTTTTGACGACGGAAAAAAATTATTGTTCGAATGAAATGAATTTTCCAGAATTACATGTGAAGTTTCAAAGTCAGGTTCGTTTAAAAACTGGAGTTCATCCGCAAAAAATTCAGAAAAAGAAAGGTTCAAAGGACGATCCCAAAATGATCCCGACTCAAACTCACCAAGAATATCAAGTTCATCAACAAAAATTTCGTCAAAACTCGACAAGAAAGAATAGTGTTCGTGTAGGTTTTCATTAAATGGATAATGACTCATGAGATGATTCATCTCATATGAATTAAATAAAGCATGCTAGATATTATGATAGATATTTGTTATGATATTTTGATGCTTCATATTATTCTAAGATGAGACATTATTCATTTGATAATCATAAAAGCTTTCTCTCTCCTCACTTCTTCATCTTCTTTCTCAAACCCTAATAGCTCTCATGAGTTGAGAAACCTAGGGTTTAAGTGACTAACTAATCCATGTTATTACTCTACACCCTCTAGGACTTCTAGATTAGCGATCTAGGAGCCGTAGTTATCTCAGATTCGAGATAGGAGCTCGGACTATAGACTCTCGGGTGGATCGTCTTTGACTCGAGGAGGCCGTTGAGGTGCCGACGTTCCATAGAGCCTACGAGGTGTGGAGGATAGCGATGAAGGCCCGAAGGACAAGTAACGTGAGGTATAACTTCGATTTAAAGTAGTTAAACCTTTCGTAGTTTGCTAGTAATGGTTTAGACACGATCCGTGTGCTCAAGTCCGTGTTACGAAGCTTTGATAATTGTTTTTCATATATTCCGCCTCCCCGCAAGCTCATGGGGTGCGTGACATGGACTTACAGTGGTATCAGAGCCTACTAAATCTTTACTAGCTTGTTATCCACTAATTAGAACTTCGATCGTCGGGAAAATGCGAAAACATAACCCCGGACCCCTCAAGTTTCTGTCAATTTTAAATGTGTCGAAAAAATTATTTGATATGTATGAAAATTCACAGCAGGGAATTATAAGAAATCAGGGAAAATACGAGCTTCTAACTCGATGATAAGGTCACGGAACCGCGGCAGATTAGTGCTATTCGCCGCGGATCCGCCGCCGAGTCAACTCCGAGTTGACTCGGATTTGCACAGTAATTCTTGAATTTGGGTGTTTTGTTTTCCTGTATATTTTGTTTCTGCCCAGGTTACTTCAGTGCTGGCGTGCATTTGGGGTAGACACGGAAAAAGGCTGTCGATCGATATTCTAAGTTATTTGCTAATCGGGTTTTATCTGTAATGTTTAATGTGTTCGTAAACCTCCCCTAATTGCTAGTATGTCGGTTAGCAGGGGGTTGCACATTTCTGTAATGGTTTTTACTGGCTTGTGTATATGAACTTGATTGGATCGTTGTGATGATTAGCTGGGGTTTGAGATGAGATTTTATATTCATTCATTCGATGTAAATTGTAATATGATATAATATTCTTTTGCGGGGCACATCCGGGCTGAGGTTGTAGCCACCGTTGTATTATTTCATTTACTGTTTTTTTGCTCCTAGGATAGACCCAAGGTGGGGTGCAAAAACTACCGGGTACTTTGAAGTGTATAGTGGCCTACTCACGCTGTTGAGGGAGACCGCTTCACTTCGGATACTTGGCGGGTAGTTTACCGTACCCATAGGGGTCTAGGGTGGGATAATGGCTATTCTTCATAAGTGTGTAATCCGTCTTTCGTTGCAGGCTCAAAAGAAACGCGGATTGCTTGTATAGCCAATAATGTTCATCAGTGATCTGGAATGCCTATTATTGTGTCTGACGAATGTACAATATCTATATATGATAGCTATTAGACGTCACTTATGTTTTACACCCGCGCTCGCCCAGCCCCCGCTCTGTCGTTAGTTAAGTAACCTAACGGGTGAATGACGGGACCCAGTGGCGAATGCGGATGGCATAAAAGGACGTTGTATTTTCGTTTTTTTCTGCAATGATAGGTTAATTGATGGGACTCATTATTTTAATGCAAAGAAAATAAACCAAAGTTGAATCGTTGGAACAAATTTAAAAGAAACCACTCGGTTATTTTAAAAGAGCAGAATTTTTAAATTGCGGAGCTTTAACCACTCCTTTTAAAAAGCTATCAGGTTCCTTCGATTATATCAAGTTCACTACGTTCACAGTTTTGCCAAAACCAGTCGTAGCCCTCTGTCATTTTTTATGGATGGTCAGTAGTATTCAAGCTATGTTTGTTGGCCTTCGTCAAGGCATAGTGTTTGGTAGCTGCTGGGATATTCATTTGTTGCATAGATAGATGAGTTGGTTTGGGACAGTCTATTACCTTGTTGTCCTTCGTCAAGGGTATGTACGGGTGGGTTCAAATTAACAAGATAATGATGGGCAGAACTTGACATGTGACTTATGATTTGTTGGCCTTCGTCAAGGTCATAAGAATATGGGGCAAAAATCCACATCGGGAGTTTCTAAAGAAACTGAAACTTGCTAGTGTTGCATACCATTTGGAATTTGATGAATGTTGGTAGGATACCTTCAGCATTATCACGCGATGATATTTGGATCCCGATCCTACTGTGAGTATCCGCTACTCATCAAGAGACTCGTCACTTAACGATCAATACTATAAACCAAGTAGGTGTCGAGAAAGGTGTCAGCGGGGCTACGCCCCAGAGAAAAGAGGTTATTTAATTAAGGAACTTCGTGAAAGCGTTGGAAAACCTCCCTCGAAGTACCGACACCGGCCTGGCTGAATGGTTAAGCAAGTATTGTACGGTGAGATCAGTCCTGGCTAATTCTTCTTTTATGGTTTGAGGAAGGATTCGAGAAACAGTAAGAGCCATCCAATTTAGATAAACTAAAAACCAATCTAAACTTGCAAGAGCATCATGCTAAAGTGTTCTCTCTCTCTCTCTCATTGCAGCGACCTTGTGACCATGACTAGGTTACATCTAGATAACAAAATGACTGAATCTGACTTATATGACTGGCAAAGTTCTGTCCAGATGTCCATTGCCTATGACAAGATGGACCACTCTATTACTACTTAAGATCCCGCCGTCCCAGGTCCAGTTTCCACCGTCGCGGATATGGATATCCGTCAAACAAGGGAAAAGGATAATGCGAATGCCCAGTGCCTCGTGTTGGCAACAGTTGATGGTATATACCAGAAGCAGCACGAGAAGATGGACTTAGTTTCCATCTTTCTCCATAACAAAGATTTATATGGAGAGCAATCTCGTATCGCTAGATATGAGACCTCGAACGAATTATTTCAAGCGAGGTTGGCTGTCGGGTCATCTGTAGGGGACGACGTCCTTACGATGACTAGCTATATTGATGAGCTCAAGGACCTGGAGACCATGTTGGGAAACAGGTCATGCGCTGACTTATTTCCACAGTCCCTACCCTCTACTTACACCCTGAAAGAAACCAGGGAGACACCTGCTCTGCTTAATGGGGGACCTTCTTCTTCTGCATCCAGGGCGAAAGCAAAGGGTGAAAAGAAGAAGACCTCCACAAAGCCGATATACGGTATCAATGAAGTAGAAGCAAAGGGAAGAGCAAAAGTTTTAGAACTTGGTGTAGGTAAAGAGGGATGTTCCTATTATTATGGGATTGGGCATTGGCAGAAGGATTGCAGGGCTTTGGAAGCCAGTAGCCAGGATACGAAGCATGTTGTGGCTTCGGTCTCGAGTGTGTATGTAATTGAGAACTGTTTGTCAATTAACTCTACTTCCTGAGTACTAGATACCAGATCAGGATCTCATATCTGTAATTCATTACATGCTTTGAGAAACCGTAGAGTTATCAGGGTAGGTGATTTTTCTCTCAGGGTTGCAAACGGAATGAGCATGGACGCTGAATTCGTGAGAGAATATCGCCTAGGTTTGACAAGTGGGCAGATATTGATTCTACGTAACTGTTTGTATGTACCTAGTTTGACTTGTAATATCATATCAGTGTCCTCACTTTCGAGAGAGGGATATGACTTTACATTCGTAAGCGATGTAGTTCACATCCACCTAAATCAAGTTCTAATTGGGTTCGGTACATTAGATGACAGTATATACGTATTGAATCAAGCTCGGGATTTCAATGTCCAGAACACACTTAAAAGAAAGTCTCCAGAAATAAATTAGGCTTTCTTATGGCATTGTAGATTAGGTCACATCAATGAAACACGGTTGACGAAGTTACATAGAGAAGGATATTTGAATCCGTTCGAATATCAATCTTATGCTACTTGTAAATCTTGTCTCATAGGAAAGATGATAAAGACTCCGTTTACTGGACACGGAGTAAGAGCGAGCGAGCTCTTGGGACTCGTACACAGTGACGTGTGCGGTCCAATGTCTACACATGCGCGAGGTGGTTATTCCTACTTCATTACTTTTACGGATGATTTCTCTAGGTATGGACATATCTTCTTAATGAAGCATAAATCCGAGGCCTTTGAGAAATTCCAGGAATACAAGAATGAAGTGGAAAACCAAACAGGCAAAAGTATCAAGACACTGAGATCTGATCGAGATGGTGAATACTTAAGTGCCGAGTTCCTGGGTTACTTAAAAGAGAATGAAATTCTCTCTCAGCTTACTCCTCCATACACACCACAACACAACGGTGTATCGGAAAGGAGGAATCGAATCTTATTGGATATGGTTCGTTCCATGATGAGTAAGGCTGAGTTACCGCAATCTTTCTGGGGTTATGCACTAGAATCAGCTGCATATCTTTTGAACAAGGTTCCAACCAAGACTGTGCCTACCACACCATATCAGATGTGGAGTGGGAAGAAACCCTATCTTCAGTACCTGAATACATGGGGATGTCCAGCTTTTGTAAAAAAGCAGCATGCGGACAAGCTCGAGGCACGCTCAGTACAGTGTAAGTTTGTGGGATATCGAAAGAACTCCAAGGGGTATTATTTCTATTACGCAGAGGAACAAAAGGTTTTTGTTTCTTGTCATGCCTACTTCTTGGAAGCTGAATTTTTTGAAAATCAGAAGAGTGGGAGCGCAATAGAACTGGAAGAAATTCCAGAACCACAGGCTGTTATTGAAAGTATGGTAGAACCAGAAGTTTCAGAAGAAAGGGACATACCAGCGCCTATCCGCAGAAGTAGTAGGCAGTCTCATCCGCCTGAGAGATACTACGGTTTTCTCATAGACGGGGATCGAGAAAATTGCATCATTGATAATGATGACCCTACTAGCTTCCAGCAAGCTATTCAGAGCGGCGACTCGGTAAAATGGCTGGATGCAATGCGGACCGAAATGGAGTCCATGTACACTAACAAAGTATGGACTTTGGACATTGCTCCAGATGGGGTAAAACTCGTAGGATGCAAGTGGATTTTCAGAAAGAAGATTGGTGTAGATGGACAGGTTGAAACCTATAAGGCTAGACTTGTTGCAAAGGATTTTCATCAAAGACCTGGTTTGGACTATGACGAAACCTTTTCTTCAGTGGCTATGCTCAAATCCATTCGGGTCCTTCTTGCCATTGCTGCCTTCCACGATTATGAGATCTGGCAGATGGACGTAAAGACGGCTTTTCTAAATGGTAATTTGGAAGAATGCGTCTATATGGATCAGCCAGAGGGATTCATTCAAAGTGGGAGCAGCGGTAAAGTGTACAAGTTGCTTAAGTCCATTTATGGACTAAAGCAGGTATCGCAGAGTTGGAACATCTGTTTTGATGATACTGTCAAAGAATTCGACTTTATCAAGAATCCAGATGAACCATGCATATACAGTAAGATTGTAGGGAGAGTTGTAGTATTCCTCGTCTTGTACGTGGATGACATTCTCCTAATAGAAAATGATATTCCTATGCTACAGTCAGTCAAAGGATTCTTGTCACAGAAGTTCTCCATGAAGGACCTGGGTGATGCCACCTACATTCTGGGGATCCAGATCTATCGTGATAGATCTAAGAGGATGTTGGGACTTTCGCAGTCCAGGTACATAGAAACCATATTGAAAAGATTCAGTATGGAAGATTCTAAGCGCGGTAACCTACCGTCTTGTCACGGAATCACCTTCTCCAAAGAGATATCTCCCAAGACTGATTTGGAAAGGGATCGCATGTCGATTATACCCTACGCTTCTGCGGTAGGCTCTATAATGTATGCGATGTTATGTACCAGACCAGATGTAGCATACGCATTGAGCGTTGTAAGCCGGTATCAGGCAAACCCAGGGAGAAGCACTAGATAGCAGTAAAGAACATTCTCAAGTACCTGAGAAGGACTAAGAAGATGTTCTTGATGTATGGCGGAAAAGACCTCCAGATCGAGGACTTTGCTGACTCCAGCTTCCAGAGTGACAAGGATGACTCCAAGTCCATGTCGGGTTATGTCTTTACCCTCAATGGAGGGACGGTCTGTTGGAAGAGTTCCAAGCAGGACACCGTTGCTGACTCAACGATGGAAGCGGAGTACATAGCTGCTTGCGATGCCGTAAAAGAAGCTGTCTGGATGAAGAAGTTCCTAACAGAACTTCAGGTGGTTCCTACCAGTATTCATCCAATACCTCTGTATTGCGACAACAACGGCGCTATAGCTTTAGCGAAGGAACCCAGGTCTCATCAGAAGTCCAGACACATCTTAAGACGGTATCACCTGATTAGGGAGATCGTAGATCGCCGGGAGATCGAGGTAAAGAGAGTAGATACAGAGAATAACACTGCTGATCCATTCACAAAGGCCATTCCTCAGACGGAGTTCGAGAGGCTATTCGAGATGATAGGTCTGCGATATGCCAGTACATGGCCCTAGTGCAAGTGGGAGATTGTTAGTGTTTATGCCCTAGAGGCCATTACTGTATCATACTAGTTTGTATATTACTTAATGGAAGCTTGGGATATTCACACTTGTATTGACAGTCTTGCTAAAAATAGTAGTATGCTACTTGGTTTGTGTCTACTTTAATATGTGCATATGTTTCTTTTAACGTATCGCTTATACATATTAGTAGAGCCCTTAGGATCTTTGCTTGATTACCAGCGTTGTGATGGCAGTCACACTAGTGGGGGCTGGGTAGTCTATAAGCAACATCCTATACAGGTCCCTGGTCGTAGGATTATCGAGACAGGACATCGATACTCCGGAGTAGACTAGTGTATATGCTTCTCATCCCAGTTGAGGAGATGGTCTGTCCCACAGCCATCAGTACGTAGTACTGGAGATAGTATGCAGGTGCTCTTTAGGTTACGGGTACACCGGACAGGACTCGCCGGGAACTGCAGGTTGGATTTATACCCATCGTCAGATAGCAGTTCCCAGGTGACATGAGTACAGCTTAGTCCGTCGACTTGACATTGCTACTTCGCCTCGGGTGTGTTCCCACTATTCTTAGATTACTACCCTACCACGGCTCAAAGGAGTCGTGCAAACAGGTAGTAGTTGGGTGCAGTCCCGAAGCACTTGGAGGCAGTGGCGGTTAGACAGGATTCGTCTCTCCCGGTATTGGGGGTTGATATCGCGCTGTGTATGGAGAGCCATTACGCAAAGTCCCTGGCCAGGGCAAGCGAGATTTACTGGTAGGTTCCAGTAGCTTCTCAAGGTGTAATGGGCTTCACTCCGACACGACTTATCCGCTATTAGGGGTCTGACGTTTACTGCCCCCCTAGGCCCGATATGCGATAGTCCTAGACGAACAGACCGAACTGTACGGAGATTGTCACATCAGGCTCAGTTGGAGTTCGGATGGGTTTACTCATCGTCCTTCTTATCGACATCTACCTGGGGACCGTTACGTACAGCTAGTACCGCTTGCGGCCTGTGGTTAAACCCACTGTCAACGTAGTGTCGAGTCTTTAGAGTCCCACACAGAGAGTTTCCCTGCACCGGGCAAAAGGTGTAGAGGCTGTATGGTTTTACGGCAGGGCCGCGATCACTTACGTACACTTGTGCACGTATTATGATCGGGCAGATAATACTAGTGGGCTTTGGTTTAAGCCAGATTCTAGTATTATACAGATGGATTTATTCAGTCAAAGATTATCCGTGTTTTTCGGAAATACGGATGGGAGGGGCAGTCTCGTAATTTGTCGGGAAGCTTCTAGAAGAAGACGACCCATTTGTTTTTATTTCTTTTTAGGATTTAAACAAATGAGGTAGAGAGATGAGGTGTAGGTTTTCATTAAATGGATAATGAATCATGAGATGATTCATTTCATATGAATTAAATGAAGCATTCTAGATATTTGTTATGATATTTTGATGCTTTATATTATTCTAAGATGAGACATTATTCATTTGATAATCATAAAAGCTTTCTCTCTCCTCACTTCTTCATCTTCTTCCTCAAACCCTAATAGCTCTCATGAGTTGAGAAACCTAGGGTTTAAGTGACTAACTAATCCATCTTATTACTCTACACCCTCTAGGACTTCTAGATTAGCGATCTAGGAGCCATAGTTATCTCAGATTCGAGATAGGAGCTCGGACTATAGACTCTCGGGTGGATCGTCTTTGACTCGAGGAGGCCGTTGAGGTGCCGACGTTCCATAGAGCCTACGAGGCTTGGAGGATAGCGATGAAGGCCCGAAGGACAAGTAACGTGAGGTATAACTTCGAATCAAAGTAGTTAAGCCTTTCGTAGTTTGCTAGTAATGGTTTAGACACGATCCGTGTGCTCAAGTCCGTGTTACGAAGCTTTGATAATTGTTTTTCATATATTCCGCCTCCCCGCAAGCTCATGGGGTGCGTGACATGGACTTACAGTTCAGTGTTGTCTTCTTCCCTATTATTTTTCACAATCCTACTCTCATTATTCACAAACTCTCCCAAAACGATTTCTTCCTCATCACATTCACAAATGGGTAGGTTCATATCATCTAAAAAAGTAGGTTCCCACCCTAATATTTCTTCCGAAACAATATCACTAGGTGATACAAAAATTGTGGGTTCCTGATCATTGATCTTTTCTAACAATTTATCCCAACCTTACTCGTCAAATTTACAAGGTTCCTCCTCTAAAGTTGGAAAGCAAAAATCATTCGGTTCAAGAATATCCTCTTCAAGTATTATTTCAGTTAAATCAATCTCTAGATCATAAGTGACAAGAGGCTCAGTGGATACTGAAGGCTAATGGTGGACTGACTTAGAGGGTTTGCTTGTGTGTCCTGTGAACACCTAGTCAATTCTGTTGTATCATCATCTATGAAATCATCCAAATTGATCTGATCACTTATTTCACTCGGGTGACTCCCTAGCTGACAGATGTTGACACTATGGGGATCTGATTGACTGTGTTCACTCCCTAGAATCCTCTCAGCTAAATGTTTCGTTTGTTCCTCGATTCTAGCCAAAGATTGAGCTTGAGCAACAAATAATTGCTCGGATTGCTGTAAAAACGGGGCTATCGTCGCAGCTGATTGGTTCTCGACCGCAGTCATTACTTCAATACCCTTTTCAAAAGTGGTCAACCTAGCATCTATCTCACCGTCACTCCCTAATGATGGTTCAATTATTTCGGGTTGGAGGGGTTGTGATGGTGGTGATGCTAGAGCAGTCATTTTGTCGACCTCTTTCTCTAAATCTTCAATCATTTGGTCTATGGTTGAAGTGTGACAGGGTTCAGGAGTGTTAGGTAGGTGACCGTTATCAACACTTTAGGACGGTTGGTCACCTCCTAAAAAAGGACAAATATCATGAATGTGGGAAGGATTTTGGCAATTTGTACAAATCAATTGGGATTGAGAAGAATAAGAGTCGTGAAAAATAGAATTGTATTGTGTATCACCCATAATAACAAGAATTCATAAATATCACAAAAATAAAGAATATCACACCCCTAGCGGTCTATGTTATGCTAAGTCAACTAGACCTGCTCAAGAACCTGATTGCCGAAGTAAAACTGTATCGAGAAATAAGCTCAAGATATACCGATCACAAAGCCAGGTAAGTGCAAGAGATAAGGGGAAGTTTTCCAACGCTTTCGCGAAGGTCTTTAATTAAATAACCCTTTCTCTTTTTGCGGTTGCGCCGTGAACACTTTCCTAGATACCTCGTGAACGATATACCGTTAAGCAAAATTCTAAATACAGTTAACTCCTCCTAATGAGCGCGAAGTCCTTAGAGTCAAAGTTCTAGTTGATTTTAAATTACTGGGGGTATGCAAGAATGCAGTTTTGTGATTTGTGGGCTACGGAGAAAAGGTGATGAAATCCTTTACCGTATCTTGTTTTAGTCTTTGTGCCCTTAATTTCGTATTTAAAATGTAATGCGCAATTAATTAAAAGAATTTCAAGAAATCAATCACTTAAATCAATTCTTTTTCAGTTAAGTATTATGCGCTGCAAGAAATACGGTTAGTTCTCTAGTTCTATTGGCAGCAAAATTGTGCGAAGAATCCTGCAAAAGATAGAAAATTGGATTGTGTCGGATTCGAGCGAAGGTGTTAGGAAATACGTACCGATATGATTTGGTTTAAGAAAACCACTTTGAAAGTGATTCAAGTCGTTGAATGTTCGCTTGCGCGGGTCAAACTACCCGGATCTTTGGCACTGTACTTCGCTAACGTCTTGAAATTGAATTTGAACCTTGCTCCGCATGATCGCAGGTCATAATTCCACGAATAACTGAAATATCGGAAAATATGATATTTAGTGTCA
Organism: Agapanthus africanus; assembly: GCA_030015575.1. Taxonomy (NCBI): domain Eukaryota; kingdom Viridiplantae; phylum Streptophyta; class Magnoliopsida; order Asparagales; family Amaryllidaceae; genus Agapanthus; species Agapanthus africanus. The sequence continues at coordinate 806,181,687 of CM057338.1, read as the reverse complement.
AAAGCGATATGTGTTCCCCAATTCCTGCATACTCAAAATTAAAAAAATCAAACAAGACCAACAGAATACTGACAAGACACTGGAGATTACACAAAAAGAAAAAATCAAAAACCCCCAAACTTGGCTGAGCTCGCCGGATATTTGTTGCGCCACGGCAGCGCCCCGGCCGTCTTTCAGAGGCCAAAATGCGGAATCAAAATTTTTCCTTATTTGGAAACCGGCGCTACCGCGGACAAAGAAAACCCGGATCGTTAACCATTAACCTATACTAGCTAACAAGAGATGGGAAGAGAAGTATACCGAGTGATCCGAGTCCTCCGGTCTTCTCGTCATCGTCCCGATCTCCCGCGGAAAGTCTTGTCTCCACATCGTCGCCTCCTCGCCGGAAGGGCACCACATCGCCTGCGTCTTTTACGGGCTCCCGCCTCAATACCGAGGCAACTCGGGCATGAAGCCGGCAACTCGACATGCTCAAGATATGCTGTAGAATGTGTAGTGTAGAGGCTATGTCTCATTTGGGGTTTGTTGCCTTTGAAGATGATGGAGAAATCAAGATTAGAAAAATGGTGCTTGCATTTTTCTAGCATGAAAATGAGATCAAGAATGAAACTCTCAAGATGAAGCTCTCATCTTCTTTTCTCTCAAATGTCTTCAACCATATTGTAATGAGAATGGTGGAGGAAAGAATACAAAAAACACAACCTTAGAAGGAAGGTAATGGTAGTAAAAGCAAGTGGTGACCATAGCCAAAAACATCATGATAACAAATTCACATCAACCTCTAATCACCTCAAATCAACAAAAAGCAAGTGATGATGATAGAAAAGAATGGTATCAAAGATGCTTTCATAATTAATACATTTGCAAGAAAATCCTCCACAATGTGTTATTTGCAAACTTGCAAATAACACCCTCCATCGGAAAAGTCCGGCCGGGAAATAACAAAGGAAAACCGGCCGGAACGGAATGCAAACTGGCAACTCCAGAAAACTGGTCCCGTAAAAAATTACAGGAAAACCCCCATACTGTGCATACACACCCGCATCTGTATTCCGTCCGGATACAAATGCAATGAGACAAAATCTACACTGTACTATACTAGGATCCGGCTTAAACCAAAGCCGGCTAGTAAAATCCGTTCAATCCTGATCCGTGCAATACCGCACGTATCTGATCGAACCTTGCCATATAACTATACGGCCACTAGTACAAACCGTCCGATCCTGATCCGTGCAATACCGCACGTATCTGATCGGACCCTGCCATATCTCCATACGGCCTCTACAGCGTTTCGCCCGAAAGCTTGAGTAACTGTAAGTGTGGTGGACTCTAAAGACTCGTCAATACTATGGCTGTGGATTTAACCACTAGCACGTCAGAGGTATTAGCCAATACGTGACGGGCCACCAGCTATTGACAAAAAGGGACGTCGATGAGCGAACTTATCCTGACACCCTACTGAGCCTGTCAGTGACAATATCCGTACAGTTCGGTCCCTTTGTCTATGAGTATCGCATGGCGGGCCTAAGGGGTTGGTGAAAGTCAGACCCCCAAGAGCGGTACAAGTCGTATCGGAGTGTAGCCCAGAACGCCCTGAGATACTACTGGAATACCTACCAGTAAATCTCCTGCCTCGGCCGAGGGCTTTGCGTAATGGCTCTCCTAGACACAGCGCGACCTCACCCCCAATACCGGGAGAGATGAACCCCTGCAGATCCACTCACTGCCTCCATGTGGCTCGGGACTGCACCCAACTAAAACCTGTTTGCACGACTCCTTTGAGCCGTGGTAGGGTAGTAATCAAAGTACAGTGGGAACTCACACGAGACAAATGACGATCTCAGGTCGATGAACTAACCTGTACACATGTCACCAGGGAACTGCTATCTGACGTCAGGTATAAGACCAACTAGCAGGTTCCCGGCGAATCCTGTCTGGTGTACTCATAACCCAATGAGCACCTGTATACATCTTAGGTGAACCAACTGACACCAGTGGCTTGTGAGACCGGCCACCGCCCCTCGTCGGGGTCTCGACTGTATACACTAGTCTACTAATGGAGTATCGATGCCCTGTCTCGAAACTCCTACGACTAGGGACCTTTTAAGGATGTGCTTATAGACTACCAGCTCCCACGTATATGATCGCCATCATACTGCTGGTAGTCAAGCAAGAATCCTAGGGGCTCTATCAACGTGTGATAGCGACATGTCAGGTCACCTAAAGCAGTACACGATGATAAAGATGAACCAGATAGCATACTATCATCTCGAGTGAGACTGTCCTACCGGGATAGGTCCTCCCTCAATCATTGCAATCACGTGCCTGTGATCCAATAATTGACTCTGAGGGCACTATCTCCAACAATATTCTCTTGATGTCGCCGGCCAAATTCCGAGCTGATGGGATGAACTTTTGTGTGGGTTCTCTAGAATAGATCAATACTCCAATGGTCCAATGAGCAATACATTTCTTCGAGTATGTCTGGATATCTGATGGGACCTAGCTCATAAATGAACTCCAAATCCAAACTTCTTAGACTGTATCATCAACTGAACTTAATCAGTATCCTGCACCATGCCTCCCTCAGTATTGCCTTGGACCACCTGTCCAAAATACTGCCCCTCGTCAGAGGGAGAACTATAACTCTGACAACCTCCTTGTCGTCCATGTCACCTTGGAAGCCTGGAGTGATAACCGTCTCCTAAAGGAGGCAGCCGTTATCATATCCCTAGAACATTCACTTATGTTCTAAAACTGCTTCCGACTGTTCCTCCAGGATTGGATCAATATCAACTTATTGCATCTAGTGCAAGAACAACATCTGGTGTGGTACTTGACATATCATGATTGACTCAATTGCCTAAGCAAGTGATCTGTCAATCATGCACATCCTCTCCCCTTTAGTCTGTAAGACACCTTTAGAGAGGGTGACTCCATTACCTGCAGGTGTACTACCGTGCCAGGAGTCGTCCATTCTAAATACTCATAGAATGCTGTCAAAATACCCTGATTGGGAAACCACCCAAATCTAGATCTAAAACCATAGATCTAGTAACCAGTATGTCAGATATAATATCCAAGTCCCATGTGGAGAAACCACTGTGTGATGACCAAAGTATAACCGATCGTAGTATAGGAATGTCACTTCCAACTCTGTGTATGTCATGCAAAACCAGGACATCACACCCTACTACCTTCTTAACAGATCCATCCCCTATTCTGATGACGTCAAACCTATGACTGTCACATCAGAAATAGATGATCTATCTCCGCTATATCTGCTTTAGTCTATAAATAGACATAAGCCTGATGTCCACCAATGCTTCCGCTGCTCCCACTGACTACGACAACCCTCTGGCAGAGTCATATAGACGTGCACTTCTAAAGCTAGTTTAGAACGACGCTATACTCATCCTCCTGCGGGGTCTCGCAGCCTGGAACAACAACAATGGCAAGTGTGGGTAAACAAGAACTTCCCTGTCACCGTCCTTGAGGCTACCGGAGTACCTCTCGGGTGCCTGAAGTTACCCACCGTATCTGTGGAGTGGCCAATGGAATGTCAAAACAGATTGAATCTTTAGGTTCCTTATCAAATCTTCAGTAATCGTTTGCGGTTCTGGAATCACTTCCAGTTCTACCATACTCTCACTGCTGTTTTTGAAAAATCCATTTTTAATAAAACTGTGGCGAGTCCAGAACAATATTTCTATTGATCTGCCAGATGGTAGAAAATCAACCCTCGTCATAGCCAGGGTCAACCCACAAACAGCCATCACAGAAACGTGCCTTGAGTTGTCCAGTGTCTGGTTTTAATCATAAGCCGGACAACTCCCCGTACCTTAACATCGTTAAGATATGAACTGTTCTATATCCAATATAGAACCAGAGGCACTGATTTAAATGAACCAGATTCAAATCATGCAGCTATCTCCAGTGCATGTCAACTAAATGGAATGAGGCCGATCAGCATTGCTCAACTTAGGAATACTTCCAATTATGAGTAACCTGAAAGAGAAGCAATTTCTCTTTATCATTACTATCAACTGAATACCATACACAAGTATCTACATCTTCGATCACTTTGAAGAATCCCGATACTTGCTATACCTGGTTCTTTACTCTATTCAAATACCTATAACTCCTCAAAACTTAGACCCTGTGTTTCTACGAAACATATGTCTAAGAACTAGAGAAGTTAAAAGTAAACAAAATATAGTATGAGGACCAACCCCTCTGTCCCAATGGACACTGGACATACAATACTCTGTATAAGTCCGCTGAGTCTAACAACTCTTTCACTGTGCGTCGTAGGTTGAAAATTGTACTTATGGTTAAGAAGAATTACACCGCTGTTTAATGCTCCTTACCTAACCATCCACTGATATAGGTAAATGTCATCGACATAATATCAAAAGGTATATCTCACTCTATGAAAATAGACGTACAGATATATCAATTTGAAATTGGTGCACAACAGCGGATATTCAAAACCAAATATTTGCCGACCGGCAAACAGCCCAGATGATCTCCTCAAATATCACCGATTACAACGAATCCCGATACAATGAGGATGATTACCCTATTCCCAAAAACTTACTCCCACTCATCAACTGTAAAACCATACAGATGTGAGAATCAAACCTGGTAAATACATTCCCTGGAGCAAGTGTCCAATCGGGAAATCAGTTTTCTTTTAACAGTACACAGTGAAACTGAAACATTGAAACGTTTCGTTGGGGTATCCTGGTATTCCTAGTAATGCCTCTACCATTATACAGATTCACAACTGCAACCGTATATCTCTTTGCCACTTCTCTAAATCCCTTTATATGTCTTTAGTCATTACCTTCTGTACACCCCTTTAGGCCAAATGGTTTTCTTCCTTCCCTACCGTTCAGCACCAGCCTATGGTTTGGAAGAAGACTATCCAATAAGCATAATGGGTGTACTGTCCTAATCCTAGAAGCACTCGCAACGCGAGAGAAGGTGAAGATAAAAGACACCTGAATGAACTTTATTCCTATTTTTCCTGGACCAGAATCCATCCCCGAACTGGAACAAGTTCCTTTCGAGTTCGTATATAACCATACGATGGAGTATCCAATAAACTGTGGATCTTCGTAGTGATACGGAGTGTCCTGGAGAAATACAAAGGTGATTTAGGATTGGCGAAGAAATACTTGGTTTGGTCGTGAATATCAGTTGCAATTTACTTTGCCCTCTTACTAATCCCTTGCTTTGTCTTAATCTTAATACCTTCTGCACACCATCGTTATGCTAATTGGTTTTCTTCATTCCCCACTGTTCGGCACCAGCCTAAAGTTTGGAAGAAGACTATCCAATTTGCGTAATGGGTGTACGATCTCCTAAACTAAGGAGTACTCGTAACTTTGAGAGGAGGCAAAAAGGAAAAGACAACTGAATAATCCTATCCGTTTTCTCCAGAACCGGAAACCATCCTCGAATTCCTTCGAGTTCGTATATAACCATACGATGGTTTTGTCCAATGGAAGTGGACGTTCGTAGTAATACGGGGTGTCCTGGAGAAAAGGGTAAAAGTAGGAGTGGCAATGAGGTCTGCAACTCTGACAATCCAAAAGCCAGTGTTAAGAAGGTTCGGTCAACTTGGTTACTGAGTCATAGTCTTAGGGTCGGGTCAATGGTCGCTGCCAGAGAGAGAGAAAAGAAACACTCAGCGTGCACTCTAACCTAGATCAGAATGGTTATCACTTTATCTAATCTGGAAACCTCCCACTGTACCTCAAATTCTCCTCCAAACCTGAAAGAAGAATTAGTCGGGATCACCCGAGGAGTAAACCAACTCATCAGTGGGAATCGGGATCCAACTATCATCGCATGATAACTTGACGGAATCCACTCAAGTCACCACACTCCAGAAGGTATGCGCATGCCTGGCAAGTTTCAGTTCTTTTGAAACTCCCGATGTGATTTTTACCCCTAGGACCCAAGTGACCTTGACGAATAATCAACAAATCAAAAGGTCCTAGTCAAGTTCAACCCGTCATTATCTTGATTGCGTTAAACCCACCCGCACGACCCTTGACGAATAATCAACAAAGTCGTACGACTGTCCTAACCAATCCACATATCCATACGACAGAAAGCATTACAGAGCTACCGCACACTACGCCTCGGCGAATAGCAACGACAAACGTAGCGCGAATACTAAGCAATACTAATCTGAAATGACGGAGGGCTACGGCTGGTTTTTGGCGAAAAACCTTTAACGTAATGAACTTGATATCGTTGAAGGAACCGGATAACTTTTTAGAAAATATAGTGACGAAAACCTTTACTAAAGAGGTCACTCCCGGTGAAGGGATCTCGGCTCTTTCCCCGTAGAATGGGGTGCAGGATATTCCAAATGAATACCACGATGCAAAGCAAAAGTAATCGGCTATAGTGAAGTTAATGCCCTGACGCAAACTTCTGTCCAAGGGGTCACTCCCGGTGAAGGGATCTCGGCCCTTGCCTCGTCGACTGAGGAGCAGGATATTCCAAATGAATACCACGATGCAAAACAAAAGTGAACGTCCTTGCAATAACAACTTTTTGAAAAAGTGTTCCAACAACATCAGATTAGGTTTGTTTATCTTGCATTGATCCAAATCAATGCAGTCCCATCAATTGATCACACCACAAAGAACGAAAATATACTGACGTACGTATATGCCATCCGCATTCGCCACTGGGTCCCGTCATCACCCGTTAGGTTAGCTAACTAACGGCAGAGCGGGGACTGGACTAGCGCGGATGAAAAACATATACAACATCTACTAATATATATACCAATATATTATATTTCGCTCAAGGCGTGATAAAGTGCAACATCACAGAAATGTACAGCATCACAGAACAATACAGATATCTGGGATCCCCGGGTTTCACAGAGCCGCTGCTGAAACCCGACGTTCCCCTGGTCGTGTGGATAGCCTGTGCAATGAAAACCTGGACCCCTACGGGCGCGGCAAGTCCCCCGCCAAAACCTGAAGCGAGGCAGCCCCCTTCAGCAACGTGAATGGACCACCCAGCACTTCACGGAATCCGGTAACTCGGGCACCCCTCCTGGGTCAACCTGTACCCCCTACGAGTGCGGCGAATAGCCCGCCAATCCTGGAGTGAAGCCCCCTCCGTCTCAATGCCCTGAGATGCGGGCCCGTTGCCCTCTATAACCCGGCTATCCGTGCACCCCTCCGCGGGGTAACCCTAGTACAGAAAGTAAAATATACATACACCGGGTACATCGACCGCAACCAGGTCGTGCCCCAAAAGAATAATACAAACAGGCAGTGACGGCAGTCCACATGTCGGACGCTCGCCCCGCAATATCAAATGTACATAATACAACAAAACTGTACTAGCATTGCATCCAGGCTATCCCCCACGACCGATCCGCAACAACACAGCATAAACATAGAACATCAACGTGAAAATCACGTTCGCAAATCCGTCTAACCGGGCTATAGCAGTTAGACGGGATTTACCGATCAAGTGACATTCACGGTCGCAGATATAATGTAAATACTGTGAAATAATGTGTTTAAAATATCCGATCGATCAAAAATTAACAAGTGGGCCCCCAAAGCAATACTGTAGCACTCACAGAAATTCTGGGCCCAATATTAATATTCCAAAAGCCCTATTTTCAGCCCAGAAAGCAACTGAAGAAAAACGACCAAGTGACCTGACCATAGTGCGGCGGAACCGCGGACCAAAGGGGGTTTTGGCATCGGTTCCGCGCTCTAACTAGGGAATCACTCTGTCGTTTTTCTACAGTAGCCTTATATTTTCCAGTACATCATTTTTATGCAACCTGAAAAATTTTTTGAGCAAGAAAAAAATCAACAGAAAACTGATGCAAAGAAAACGCGTATTTTTGGAATTTTGGTCGATCGGAAATGTAAAACACATTAGAACAAGCTAGACAAGGTTAATGGCGTGGCTCTGATACCATGTTGCGCCACGGCAGCGCCCCGGCCGTCTTTCAGAGGCCAAAATGCGGAATCAAAATTTTTCCTTACTTGGAAACCGGCGCTACCGCGGACAAAGAAAACCCGGATCGTTAACCATTAACCTATACTAGCTAACAAGAGATGGGAAGAGAAGTATACCGAGTGATCCGAGTCCTCCGGTCTTCTCGTCATCGTCCCGATCTCCCGCGGAAAGTCTTGTCTCCACATCGTCGCCTCCTCGCCGGAAGGGCACCACATCGCCTGCGTCTTTTACGGGCTCCCGCCTCAATACCGAGGCAACTCGGGCATGAAGCCGGCAACTCGACATGCTCAAGATATGCTGTAGAATGTGTAGTGTAGAGACTATGTCTCATTTGGGGTTTGTTGCCTTTGAAGATGATGGAGGAATCAAGATTAGAAAAATGGTGCTTGCATTTTTTTAGCATGAAAATGAGATCAAAAATGAAACTCTCAAGATGAAGCTCTCATCTTCTTTTCTCTCAAATGTCTTCAACCATATTGTAATGAGAATGGTGGAGGAAAGAATACAAAAAACACAACCTTAGAAGGAAGGTAATGGTAGTAAAAGCAAGTGGTGACCATAGCCAAAAACATCATGATAACAAATTCACATCAACCTCTAATCACCTCAAATCAACAAAAAGCAAGTGATGATGATAGAAAAGAATGGTATCAAAGATGCTTTCATAATTAATACATTTGCAAGAAAATCCTCCACAATGTGTTATTTGCAAACTTGCAAATAACACCCTCCATCGGAAAAGTCCGGCCGGGAAAGAACAAAGGAAAACCGGCTGGAACGGAATGCAAACTGGCAACTCCAGAAAACTGGTCCCGTAAAAAATTACAGGAAAACCCCCATACTGTGCATACACACCCGCATCTGTATTCCGTCCGGATACAAATGCAATGAGACAAAATCTACACTGTACTATACTAGGATCCGGCTTAAACCAAAGCCGGCTAGTAAAATCCGTTCGATCCTGATCCGTGCAATACCGCACGTATCTGATCGAACCTTGCCATATAACTATACGGCCACTAGTACAAACCGTCCGATCCTGATCCGTGCAATACCGCACGTATCTGATCGGACCCTGCCATATCTCCATACGGCCTCTACAGCGTTTCGCCCGAAAGCTTGAGTAACTGTAAGTGTGGTGGACTCTAAAGACTCGTCAATACTATGGCTGTGGATTTAACCACTAGCACGTCAGAGGTATTAGCCAATACGTGACGGGCCACCAGCTATTGACAAAAAGGGACGTCGATGAGCGAACTCATCCTGACACCCTACTGAGCCTGTCAGTGACAATATCCGTACAGTTCGGTCCCTTTGTCTATGAGTATCGCATGGCGGGCCTAAGGGGTTGGTGAAAGTCAGACCCCCAAGAGCGGTACAAGTCGTATCGGAGTGTAGCCCAGAACGCCCTGAGATACTACTGGAATACCTACCAGTAAATCTCCTGCCTCGGCCGAGGGCTTTGCGTAATGGCTCTCCTAGACACAGCGCGACCTCACCCCCAATACCGGGAGAGATGAACCCCTGCAGATCCACTCACTGCCTCCATGTGGCTCGGGACTGCACCCAACTAAAACCTGTTTGCACGACTCCTTTGAGCCGTGGTAGGGTAGTAATCAAAGTACAGTGGGAACTCACACGAGACAAATGACGATCTCAGGTCGATGAACTAACCTGTACACATGTCACCAGGGAACTGCTATCTGACGTCAGGTATAAGACCAACTAGCAGGTTCCCGGCGAATCCTGTCTGGTGTACTCATAACCCAATGAGCACCTGTATACATCTTAGGTGAACCAACTGACACCAGTGGCTTGTGAGACCGGCCACCGCCCCTCGTCGGGGTCTCGACTGTATACACTAGTCTACTAATGGAGTATCGATGCCCTGTCTCGAAACTCCTACGACTAGGGACCTTTTAAGGATGTGCTTATAGACTACCAGCTCCCACGTATATGATCGTCATCATACTGCTGGTAGTCAAGCAAGAATCCTAGGGGCTCTATCAACGTGTGATAGCGACATGTCAGGTCACCTAAAGCAGTACACGATGATAAAGATGAACCAGATAGCATACTATCATCTCGAGTGAGACTGTCCTACCGGGATAGGTCCTCCCTCAATCATTGCAATCACGTGCCTGTGATCCAATAATTGACTCTGAGGGCACTATCTCCAACAATATTCTCTTGATGTCGCCGGCCAAATTCCGAGCTGATGGGATGAACTTTTGTGTGGGTTCTCTAGAATAGATCAATACTCCAATGGTCTAACTTGATTTTTTAAATTAATCTCAGGGTGATAGCAGGTATAAACAATAGAGAACAATTGTAAAGAATGTAGTTAGAGTTAGTTTTGAAAAAAATTGAGTTAGAAATTTAGTTTTGTTAGTAGAACCAGAAATAACAATACCTAATGACTACAATTCCCCGACAACGGCACCAAAAACTTGTTAGGAATTCACCCGCGCGCGCAAACGCGTATGTTTTGAAATAAGGATATGTTTTAATGAAATGGAATGCGCACACGAGATCGTTCTCATTTTACTATTTATAACCGCAAGTGCACGGTGCATTGTAGCGAGCCGGCAAGCACGGGTCGATCCGCAGGGAATTATGTATTAAGTATTGTTGTTTAAGGCTAACAAATGAACGAATTGTGGTTTGTCATAATAAATATATAAAAGAATAGAAACAAGGAAAAAGCAAGAAAAGGAGTTAAGGAAAGAATGGTTGTGGCTTGGCTCGGAAGCTTTAAATCGCCACGTTTACCTCTACACTCCCTTGGTCATGAAATGTCCATTTGATCACTTACCATTTGTATGTCCGCGCTTGGGGTATCAATACTGAACACGAGGGTTAGCAAGCATACCGCAACAACAAAAACACAAAGTGGTTAATGAGAGCAAATGATATTAGTGTTGAGTTTGATAAGAAGTTGTGATGGTATATCTTATATGAAATTAAGAGATTTGTCAAGTCCTTAATCACAAGATACGATATCCAAGCATAGCAAACTTAACACTAATTTGGATTTTAACTTAAATATTGAAAATGGGGAAAGGGAATGAATACGGTATATAGGGAGGTTACAAGTAACCATGGTTCAAGATACCGTATCATATCAATGCATAAACAATATTCAAGTTAGAATCGTAAAATTGAGCACATTAAACATAATCAAGAGATGGAGGAAATAAATCCTTTCATCTCACTTCCTCACCCACACCACAACCAAAATAAGGAATTAGTTAAGCATGGTAATAATAAAAGCAAGTAACAATGTATTAATCACTTAAAGAATTGAGATACAAGATTATGGTAGCTTGTTCAACCTCCTTAATGAAGCTCTCCAAGAGAGCTTCAAGAGGGAAGAAGAAGAAGAAACCAAATGAAGCACATTCACCCTCAAGCTAATCCAAAAATAAACAAACTAAAAAAAAACTATGAATGAGAAGTGGTATATCCATGGTAGCCCTTTCCCTTGCCACTGATCTGCTATTTATAGGCACAAAAGATGATTAAGCAAACAATAAAAACAAGCCTACGAGGCAACAAGGGAAGTACTATAAAAAGATGGGGACAGGGGGGCCGAGCTCACCAGATTTGGTGAGCATGAGCTCGGCCAAATTCCGAGCATAGGGGCTCGGGTTTGTGTGCACTCCAATAGTACTCTGGTGATGTTTGCTTGGTCTAAATACCCTGGTTTGCCTTCAGAGTTTTGGAGGGAAACTTGGTTGCAACATCTCACATCAACACTTAAGCATTTATTGCACCATTCAATGCCCATCACACCACACATGCCCACTTGCTCAATTCATGATGCCAAGGCAGCCCACCATGGTCTATAGTATCACCCGGGGAAGGTGAACGTCGTTCCTGATGCTCTCAGTCAAAGGTCGTCGGCTGCGTTGATGACTTGCCAGAAAGGGATTCTCGATGACCTTCGGAGACTCGAGTTGGAGGTAGTTACCCCGGGTGTGCCCGGACAGCTTTGGAAGTTGCAGGTTCAATCATCGCTTATAGACCGCATCAAAGCTACACAGGTTGGAGACCCTCAGTTGCAGAAGTTCAGAGGATTAGTCGAGGCCGGTTTGAGGACAGATTTGCAGATTCACGATGATGGTTCTCTAAGATTTGGCAGCCGACTGTGTGTTCCAAAAGGTGGTATTCGAGATGAAGTCCTAGTTGAAACACATAGTTCCGCTTACTCGGTGCACCCGGGTGGCACCAAGATGTACAGAGACCAGAGGCAGCACTTCTGGTGGAACGAAATGAAGAGGGAGATTGCTCGCTTTGTCTCCAAATGTCTGGTATGCCAAATAGGTGAAAGCCGAACATCATAGAATAGCTGGGTGTTACAGCCGCTTCCAGTACCAGAGTGGAAATGGGAGCACATCACCATGGATTTTGTGACGGCACTACCTCAAATTCCAAGGGGCAACAATGTCGTCTGGGTTATTGTTGATCGTCTTACGAAGGCAGCGCGTTTCTTACCCTTTCGGGTCGGACAATCGACGGAGTCGCTCGCGGAAAAATATATGCAGGAGATTGTGAGACTGCATGGGGTGCCCGTTAGTATCGTTTCTGATCGAGACACCAGGTTCATCTCCTATTTCTGGAAGAGCCTGCAGGAGAGTTTGGGCATGCATCTCAAGTTCAGCACGGCCCATCATCCACAGATGGACGGGCAGTCCGAGCGCACCATCCAAACGCTCGAGGATATGCTGAGGGCATGCATGCTTGATTTTCAGGGTTCTTGGGAGGATCACCTCCATCTGGTAGAGTTTTCATATAACAACAGCTACCAGGCTAGCATCCAGATGGCACCGTTCGAGGCTTTGTATGGACGGAAGTGTCGATCCCCTATATGTTGGGACGACGTGGGTGAACGAAGGTTGTTGGCCCCTGAGCTGATAGTGCAGACAGCGAGAAAAGTTCAGATGATCAGGCAACGAATCAAGGCGGCTCAGGACCGACAGAAGAGTTGGGCAGATGCCGGCAGAAGATCGTTGGAGTTTGTTATTGGTGACCACGTGTTTCTGAAGATATCACCTACTCGGGGAGTGATCAGGTTTGGTAGTCGCGGGAAACTCGGTCCCCGATTCATCGGACCTTTTGAGGTGCTGGAGCGAGTAGGAGAGGTAGCTTATCGGCTAACCTTGCTTCCATTGCTAGCTGGTGTGCATAATACTTTCTAAGTTTCTCAGTTGAGGCGCTACGTTCGGGTCGCAGCCATATTCTAGACCATTCGGAGTTGACATTGGGCACTGATCTGTCCTACGAGGAGCAGCCTACAACCATTCTCGATCGTCGGGAAAAAGTGCTGAAGAACAAAGTCATTCCCCTAGTACGAGTTTCTTGGGCTGTCGTTCTTCAGGGGAGTCTACCTGGGAACGCGATGAGGACATCCTTGCACGTTTTCTGCATCTGTTTGTGTAGTGTTGTTGTTTCCGTTTTAATTTCGAGGACGAAATTTTTGTAAGGAGGGTATGATGTAAATCCCTAATTTTCGTATACTTATTTTTCATATTTTTCCTAGAATTTTTACACATTTTTAAAAATATTTTTATTATTTAATTTAGTAAATTATTACCTAAACTCTAAACCCAACTCTTAATCTACCCGACCCGACCCGACCAACTCGACCCGACCCGCTCACCCCTCTTCTTCTTCTCCCTCGTTTCTTTTATTCCCACCTTTTTTACCCAACATCTCCCCGCTCCTCGAGCCCACGCCCGCGAGACTCACGTCCACGGCGCGATGGCCGCTCCCACTTCCCCATGACCCACGCTCGCCCCATGACCCGAACTCCTCCAACGTCTATCCCCAACAGCCGCGACGGCCATGACTCCACTCCCCTAACTCACCGACGAGCCCTCGTCTCACTTTACTTCTCTCTCATTCCCACTCCCTCCCATTCAACCTCGACTTCTCTACCTCACCACAACCATAAACCCCCCAGAGACCCATCGCTGGAGACACCTCCGAACCCACGACCCAGGATTCACTGCACCCCTACAAACTCCCCACTTCCTTTCTCCCTCAACACGACTCCTAGCCACCATCACCGGATCTTCCCCCTCCATCGAGCTCGCCCTTCCAAACACCCACCAACTCCTCCATCGATGATGTAACACCCGAGCCCAATACTACTAATTTCTGTTACTGTTTGAGTATTAGGTAGTACTCATTTCATTTATCTTGCTTGTTTGGGTCTTACTGTAAAATTTTATCTGGAAAAGTCATTTCTGCATATAACAAATTTTAGCATCTAAAATGAAATTAAAAATATCTATCTTGGCCTACTCGACACCCCTAGCCGCGTGGTAGCGTCCGTGCATCGAGTCCTCATCCCGTTCGGTGAAACGGACGAGTTTGGAGGGCTACGCGCGCGTACGGGTGTCCGTCTTGGAGGTATGCTTTTTTATCATAAAACACCTCATTTTAAAATTTAGAACCCGCTTAAAATCCTATTATTTAAATTTCGATTTTTTAGACCCAATCCGGACGCGATTTAGAAATGTTGTATTTAGCGCCAAAATCCCAAATTTAATATAATATCCAAACCATATAATATTTTGTTTATATATATATATATATATATATATATATATATATTACTGTTAATTTAACATTCTATAATCTTTTAAATATTTCTTTTAAAGTTTCTGAATCTTCCTGGCCAATCACGAGGGATTTTACCCGTGGGCCCCTCCTTTAACTCTCTCTCTCTCTACCTCTCACATCTCTTTCTCTCTCTCGATCGTTCTCTATCTCTCTCTCTAGCTTTCTCTCTCCTATATATATTCACAATTCCATCCCTCTCGTCACGAATAGAAACCCATCGCGAGAACCTTGGATGAACCTAAACCCTAGCCGCCTCGTCACCGTCGCCGCCGCAGCCCCGACGCCGGCGTCACCGTCGCCCTCGCCTCCGCTTCCTCGCCTCAACCGACCCTGTTTCCTCCCCCGCGCACCTTGCACGTCTGCTGCGACCACCTGCAGAACTCCCTGTCGTCGCCTGCTCGCCGGCGGCCCTCGTCGTCACCATCCGCGCCATCACCAGCGCCTTCCTCATCACCTACGCACTCCAGCACCCCGACCATCTCCTCTCCCTCTCCGTTTTCCTTTCACCGAACTTCCATACCCGAGCCCTAACCCTCCTCGCTGCAACCTCCTCGCCGGCGCCTCACCGCCGTCGACCTCATCGCCGTCACACCCTCTGCAACACCAGTAAGCCTTCTCTCCCCTTCCTCCTTCCATTCCATCTTCCTGTTCCCCCTTTGGCTGTACACTAATTCTGGAATTTTGTAGTCGCTGTTCACCAGAATCCGTCCGTGCCGGTGACGTGTCCCGACGATCCAGCGGAGTGCTCTGACCCGTGAGGTCCCTTGGTTCGTTGGTTGGGTTCAATCCGTGAACCGTGCGTTCGTCGCGTGTTTCCCCGCCGACGTTACGTTCCGTTTTTCCCAGTTAGTGACCCGTCGAGGCAAGTATCACTTGCTATATGCTATACTATATATTTATATATGTTTTGACATATTAAACCTGTAAAACTTAACTTGGTATAGTCGTTTCTCATTTGGTTGCAATATGACATTATATCATTTTACAGTTAACGTAAAATCTACAGTTTGCTAATGTAAACCTAATAACCAAGTTTACTTGTTAATCACATTTTACTATTTAATAGATGGTAGCACTTACCCATGTATTTCTATTACAATCGGACATTCGTATTCAAGGCTTGATATCACTGTATTGCATCAATATCTAAACGATTGCACCGCTAAGGGTGCTCAAACCTGTTAATATAATAAAACGGCTGCACTGAATTACTGCACTCTTGAGATTGAATGAAACATGCTTATTATTTAGTCCATTGCTCATTCCATGTTGTTTAATACCCTGTTCGATTATATATCTATTTGTGAGCACGCTCACGATATTGTTACATCTTGACTTGACATTGTCACACATGGTATATATATGTTACACCTGACATGGTACCGTTTACTATTGACTTGACTTGATGTACCATGACCTGACCTGTTACCTGATCTCGTGCCTAATGCCAACAAACCTGACATGTAGTCCTCATGGACCGTTCCTGTTGTCTATCCAGACAAACCTGCTTGTACCTGATCCTATGTTGGCATTAGTTCTTGATTACTGAATACCTGACTTGACTTGCACTTATAACTTGGGGGTATGAGGAAATCAAAGGTGAAACCTGACTTGTAACTCGACAGTTCACTACCTGTCCTGAGTGTACACATTCCTGTTTTGTGCCTAGCGGCATGTCTCGGTTTCAGCCGAGAATATTGTGGCCGTGGTCCCGGGTATGTACGGGATACTATCGAGTGTACATATTCCTGTTTTGTGCCTAGCGGCATGTCTCGGTTTCAGCCGAGAATATTGTGGCCGTGGTCCCGGGTATGTACGGGATACTATCGAGTGTACACATTCCTGTTTTGTGCCTAGCGGCATGTCTCGGTTTCAGCCGAGAATATTGTGGCCGTGGTCCCGGGTATGTACGGGATACTATCGAGTGTACACATTCATGTTTTGTGCCTAGCGGCATGTCTCGGCTGCAGCCGAGAATATTGTGGCCATGGTCCCGGGTATGTACGGGATACTATTGAGTTACATCGATGATTCATCAATTGATTTCAAAGACTTTAGACTAGAAAACTTGATAGAACAGTTTAGTTACCCACCGCACACTACCCTGCACTGCTTGTTTCACATTATTGCTGTATTCATGTTTTATTTTGCATTGCCTGTTACATTTTTTCATATTATGTTACTGGTTGACATGACGCGCTGACGTATGGGTTTTGCATGGCCCAGATTCTGTACCACTGTCGCAGACCGAGCAGGAGTACTTCAGCCAACAGGCTGAGTTGTGAGTTCAGTAGTGGTTAGTTTTATTTCCTGCATTTATTTCCTGATGTGAGCCTGCATTATGGGACATACCTTTCAGTCATTTGTATTGGATCATTTGCTTCCGCACTTATTTATTATTGACTCTTGTTATTCTGGATTATGGACATGTTTTAGATAGTTTTGTTTTGTTCTTGATATCTCTACAACCGTAATGTGACTGTGGATGGATACTTCCTACCCACAGGTAGCATAGTTGGCTATGTCACGTGCCCATGTTAGCGTACTCTGGGAAGCGGGGCGTGACATGGTTCTTTTGGTATCAGAGCCATAGGTTAGTTGGGTTGATTCTTTTGTAGTTAGGTATTGTACCCAATACACGAATCAGAATACCCGTGTTAGGAAACATGTCCTGCCACTTTTCCTTTTTCCATTCTTGAATCACATTCTTCCTGATTATATCTTTTACGACGTGCAAACCTACTTTGCATGTCGACTCAAAAAAAACCTGATTTCTTGTTATCTCTAGGACTTAGGCGACTTGGGTGGAGTTAAGTAATTGCGGCTATGATACCGCGGCATAGTTACAATACGGTACTCTATTTAAGTATCTTGGAGTTCTAGCCTTGATCTATATATTGAATCTATCATCATGCTAATGTTGGGTGTTTTTGATTTCAGGAATATGGCAGATAAGAATTTCAAGACGTACCAGAGGCGTGTGGACGAAGCCGCCATGCTGGGAGTAATAAGAGGAATGCTGGAAAATCAGAAGAGGCAGACTGAGCTGATCCAGCAGCAAGCAGATTCATTTCAGGAAGGTTTGCAGATCGTTCAGCAGTCTGTAAACAACGTTGGAGTTAAACCAGTTGACCGAGTAGGAACCGTGGCAGATTTCAGACGTTTGGGTCCGTCTACATTCACTGGTTTGGAGGAGCCGTTGCCAGCCGAGCAGTGGCTAGTGGACACGGAGAATTTGCTTATTGCGGCACAGATTCCAGATGAAAAAAGAGTTGATGTGGTACGCATTCAGTTAGTGGACTACGCCCAAGAGTGGTGGCTTATGGAAGAGACCCGCTTGCCCAAGCCGATCAAGTGGGCGGATTTTTCTAAGAGTTTCCTGGAGAAGTTCTTCCCGCGGACTGCACGGGAGGAAATGGAAGAGAAATTTATTGGGCTGAGGCAGAATGGAGCACCCATGGACGTGCATGCAGCGGAGTGGACGAGACTCAGCAGATTCGCTGGACCTTTAGTCGCCAACGATGCAGACAGGGCAAGAAGGTTCATGCGCAGATTAGATGTGGACATCCAGAGGCAGATTGTCTCCCTGGGTTTGACCACTTTCTCACAGGTTCTTACGGCAGCTCGGGAACAACAGAGTGTATCTGGGATGAAAGGGAGCTTGCAGCAGACAGCAGTTGCGGCCAGGAAGCCCGCATTTGTATCTAACCGAGCTCATGGTCGTAAGAATATTCCAGTGGACCGTCGTGGTGTAGCACCCCTGAAGAAGCCTGTGATTGTTGATCGAAGAAAGAGCATGAATTGTAACTACTGCAATTTACCTGGCCACATGCAAAAGGATTGTCAAAGGAGGCTGGGACTTTGTTTGGTTTGTAGAGCGGCTGATCACGCAGTTGGTGCCTGTCCGTCGAAGCTTCGCACGAGAGATGATATACAGAAGCCTCCGCAGAGACCGTTCCAAGGGCAGAAACAGCTGACTCAAGGACCTAATCAGGCTCGAGCTTTTACCTTGACAGCTGAAGAGGCCAAGGCATCAGGAGAAGTTGTTTCTGGTACTTTACTCGTTCATGGTTTTCCCGCATTGGCATTATTTGATTCTGGTGCATCCCACTGTTTTATGTCATCCAAATTTATAACTACACACTCGATTACCTGCACGACCCTGTCTAGTTTCTGGGACATACACACTGGGAATGGGAAAATCATATCTAGTAGAGAGTGTAGAAATTGTACAGTTGTTGTGTGCGGACGGGAACTCTTTGCAGATTTCTTGGTGATAGATACGGGCAGCTATGAAGTTGTCTTGGGTATGGATTTTCTTGGCACTTTCCATACCCACATGGACTGTAGGGCAAAGAAAGTAATTTTCCAGATTCCCGGACATCTCGAGTTCACCTTCAATGGAGGAAGCAGTTCTGTCGGGCCAGTCGAGTTTAGGGCTTGGCCGACAAACAATATTCTTGCAGCAATAGAAGTTGATAGTAGTGAAGAGCCGGCGGTTGTTCGCGATTTTATGGACGTATTTGAAGATATATCGGGTTTACCGCTGAAGCGAGACGTGGAGTTCGTAATTGACCTTATTCCTGGTGCAGCGCCAGTATCTAAAGCGTATTATCCAATGGCACCAGTAGAGTTGGAAGAAGTTAAGAAACAGGTTGCTGAATTGCTTGAGAAGGGTTGGATTCAAAGCAGCAACTCGCCTTGGGAAGCTCCAGTTCTTCTAGTAAAGAAGAAGGATGGCACGAGAAGGATGTGCATCGACTATCGAGAATTAAACCGGGTGACTATTAAGAACAAGTACCCGATCCCTCGCATTGGAGAACTTTTTGAGCAGCTTAGTGGCGCGAGGGTATTCTCGAAACTGGATTTGCGATCCGGATATCATCAGGTCCGAGTGAAAGCAGAAGATATTTACAAGACGGCGTTTCAAACTCGGTATGGACATTACGAGTACTTGGTGATGCCCTTCGGAGTAATGAATGCGCCGGCAGTATTCATGGACTTGATGAACCGAATCTTTTCACCGTTCTTGGACCAGTTTATCGTGGTATTCATTGACGATATTCTGGTTTACTCGAAGAGTTTTGAGGAGCATGCTGAGCATTTGAGGATCGCACTGCAGACGTTGAGACAGGAGAAATTGTATGCGAAGATGAGTAAGTGCGAATTTTGGCTGGAGGAAGTGAAGTTTCTGGGGCATGTTGTGTCGGGCGATGGAATCGCCGTCGATCCCGAAAAGATTGCAGCAGTTCGAGATTGGCCGATTCTAAAGAATGTTACTGAGATAAGAAGCTTTCTTGGACTCGCCGGATACTACAGGAGATTTGTAGAGAACTTCGTTCGTTTGGCAGAACCGTTGACCAAGCTTACGCGCAAGGAGGTACCTTTTGTATGGACGGATAAGTGTGCGTTAGCTTTTGAGACGTTGAAGCAGAAGTTGATAACCTCCCCTATTCTGACTGTGCCAGACAATTCCGGAGGATTGGTGATTCACAGCAACGCATCTGGGAAAGGATTGGGATGTGTTTTGATGCAGCATGGGAAGGTTGTAGCATATGCATCGAGACAATTGAAGACCCATGAGAAGAATTATCCAACTCATGACTTGGAGCTTGCGGCTGTGATTTTTGCTTTGAAGATTTGGAGACACTACCTTTTGGGCGAGAGAGTCGAAGTTTTTACAGATCACAAGAGTTTGAAGTATGTGTTCACTGAGAAGGAGTTGAATATGAGGCAGCGTAGATGGTTGGAGCTGATGGCCGACTACGATCTTGATCTTAAGTACCATCCGGGAAAGGTTAACGTCGTGCCAGATGCGCTTAGTCGGTTACCAGCAATTCAGGTGTTAACTACGCAGAGGGAGATCATTGCAGATTTTCGAAGATTTGACTTGGAGGTCGTGCTACCGTGTTCTACGGGACAGTTGATGCAGTTGCAAGTACAGTCGTCTTTAGTTGAGAAAATTAAGGCAGCACAATCGCAGGATCCTAGACTGCAAAAATTTCGAAAGCAAGTTGAAGCCGGACTACGAACAAATTTACTGGTCCACGAAGATAGTTCGTTGAGGTATGGCAGCCGTTTGTGTGTGCCAAAGGGTGATGTTCATGAAGAGCTTATGAAGGAGGCACACAGTTCAGCTTACTCTGTACATCCAGGAGGCATAAAGATGTATCGAGATGTTCGACAGCATTTCTGGTGGGAAGGTATGAAACGGGAGATTGCTCGCTTTGTGGCTAAGTGCTTGGTGTGTCAGCAAGTTAAGGCTGAACATCAAAGGGTTGCTGGTTTATTGCAACCACTTCCGATTCCTCAGTGGAAGTGGGAACATATAACCATGGATTTCGTGACGGCTTTACCGCGGAGTCCAAAGGGCAACAATGCAGTATGGGTGATTGTTGATCGGTTGACCAAGGCAGCTCACTTTATTCCTTTCCGGGTTGGTCAATCAACGGAGACTTTGGCAGAGCGGTACATGCAAGAGATTGTAAGATTACATGGTGTACCGGTGAGCATCGTGTCCGATCGGGACACTCGGTTCTTATCACACTTCTGGAGGAGTTTACAGGAGAGTTCGGGGACACGATTGAAGTTTAGCACAGCTTATCATCCTCAAACTGATGGTCAGTCGGAAAGAACGATCCAAACTCTTGAAGACATGTTGAGAGCATGCATGTTGGACTTCAAGGGTTCGTAGGAGGATCATCTACACTTGGTGGAGTTTTCTTACAACAACAGTTTTCAAGTAACTGTCCAGATGGCTCCGTTTGAAGCTTTGTATGGTTGTAAGTGCCGTTCACCTGTTTGTTGGGATGATGTCGGTGAACGAAGATTGTTGGGACCAGATTTGGTAGTGCAGACAGTTGAGAAGGTTAACACTATCAGAAAGCATATGAAGGCAGCTCAAGACCGACAGAAGAATTGGGCTGACACGTCAAGAAGAGCTCTAGAGTTCGCCGTGGGTGATATGGTATTCTTGAAGATATCACCGACTAGAGGGGTGATTCGCTTTGGGAGTCGAGGAAAGCTTAGTCCTCGATTTGTTGGACCCTTTGAGGTATTGGAGCGTGTTGGAGAGGTAGCGTACCGTTTGGCGTTACCGCAGTCCTTGGCAGGTGTGCACGATGTGTTTCACGTATCTCAACTACGAAAGTATGTTCGAGATGAAACAACGTCTTGGATCATTCGGAGTTATCAGTACGGGAAGACCTGACTTTTGAAGAGTGGCCGGTTGAAATCGTGGATCGAAGGGAAAAGGTTCTTAAGAACAAGGTTATCCCCCTTGTGCTTGTTTCTTGGGGTAATCGATCGCATGGAGAGTCCACTTGGGAGCGAGAAGATGAGATCCGGCAGAAGTTTCCTCACCTTTTTCTGTAGTTTTCTATCTTGTGTTCTTGGAATTTCGAGGACGAAATTCTTTTGTAGTTGGGCATGATATAACACCCGAGCCCAATATTACTAATTTCTGTTACTGTTTGAGCATTAGGTAGTACTCATTTCATTTATCTTGCTTGTTTGGGTCTTACTGTAAAATTTTATCTGGAAAAGTCATTTCTGCATATAACAAATTTTAGCATCTAAAATGAAATTAAAAATATCTATCTTGGCCTACTCGACACCCCTAGCCGCGTGGTAGCGTCCGTCCATCGAGTCCTCGTCCCGTTCGGTGAAACGGACGAGTTTGGACGGCAACGCGCGCGTACGGGTGTCCGTCTTGGGGATATGCTTTTTAATCATAAAACACCTCATTTTAAAATTTGGAACCCGCTTAAAATCCTATTATTTAAATTTCGATTTTTTGGACCCAATCCGGGCGCGATTTGGAAATGTTGTATTTAGCGCCAAAATCCTAAATTTAATATAATATCCAAACCATATAATATTTCGTTTATATATATATATATATATATATATATATATATATATATATATTACTGTTAATTTAACATTCTAAAATCTTTTAAATATTTCTTTTAAAGTTTCTGAATCTTCCTGGCCAATCACGAGGGATTTTACCTGTGGCTCCTTTAACTCTCTCTCTCTACCTCTTACATCTCTTTCTCTCTCTCTATCGTTCTCTATCTCTCTCTCTCTCTCTAGCTTTCTCTCTCCTATATATATTCACAATTCCATCCCTCTCGTCACGAACAGAAACCCATCGCGAGAACCTTGGCTGAACCTAAACCCTAGCCGCCTCGTCACCGTCGCCGCCGCAGCACAGACGCCGGCGTCCACGTCACCGTCGCCCTCGCCTCCGCCTCCTCGCCTCAACCGACCCTATTTCCTCCCCCACGCACCTTGCACGTCTGCTGTGACCACCTGCAGAACTCCCTGCCGTCGCCTGCTCGCCGGCGGCCCTTGTCGTCGCCATCCGCGCCATCACCAGCGCCTTCCTCATCACCTACGCACTCCAGCACCCCAACCATCTCCTCTCCCTCTCCGTTTTCCATTCACCGAACTTCCATACCCAAGCTCTAACCCTCACCGCTGCAACCTCCTCGCCGGCGCCTCACCACCGTCGACCTCATCGCCGTCACACCCTCTGCAACACCAGTAAGCCTTCTCTCCCCTTCCTCCTTCCATTCCATCTTCCTGTTCCCCCTTTGACTGTACACTAATTCTGGAATTTTGTAGTCGCTGTTCGCCGGAATCCGGCCGTGCCGGTGACGTGTCCCGACGATCCAGCGGAGTGCTCTGACCCGTGAGGTCCCTTGGTTCGTTGGTTGGGTTCAATCCGTGAACCGAGCGTTCGTCGCGTGTTTCCCCGCCGACGTTACGTTCCGTTTTTCCCGGTTCGCGACCCGTCGAGGCAAGTATCACTTGCTACATGCTATACTATATATTTATATATGTTTTGACACATTAAACCAGTAAAACTTAACTTGGTATAGTCGTTTCTCATTTGGTTGCAATATGACATTATATCATTTTACAGTTAACGTAAAATCTACAGTTTGCTAATGTAAACCTAATAACCAAGTTTACTTATTAATCATGTTTTACTGTTTAATAGATGTTAGCACTTACCCATGTATTTCTATTACAATCGAACATTCGTATTCAAGGCTTGATATCACTGTATTGCATCAATATCTAAACGATTGCACCGCTAAGGATGCTCAAACTGTTAATATAATAAAACGGCTGCACTGAATTACTGCACTCTTGAGATTGAATAAAACATGCTTATTATTTAGTCCATTGCTCATTCCATGTTGTTTAATACCCTGTTCGATTATATATCTGTTTGTGAGCACACCCACGATATTGTTACATCTTGACTTGACATTATCACACATGGTATATATATGTATAATGACCCCAAAATCTTTATACATTTGTATTATCCCTCTTCAATAATATACCGTATTTATTTGTACTTGGTATTTTCTTTTTTCTATTAAATTTATTATTATTTTATTTCTCAATCTATTATGTATTTTTTCTAGGTACAATTTCATTTTCTTATATTTAAGTTTTTAACTTCTCATTCTTATTTTTCCTTTCATAAATATTTAACCAAAATCCATTATTCTAATTCTCTACAGCCCATCTAAAAAGCCCATTTTCTTTTTAAGCAACATCATATATTTAATTCTAATTAAATATATGCATGAACAACCTTATAGCTCATTGGTTAAGTCCTTGCATTGTTATTCCATAAGTCACATGTTCAAATCCCCATTCTTGCAATTATTTTTTATCATTTTTTATTCTTCCCATAACCTACAAATGAGACCTTTCATTTCCAAAATGAATGGTGACCTTTCATTTCTCTTTTAATTCTCATGTTAAATGCATATATTATTATTCACCATTACAACATCTTTATTTATCCTCCTCCATCTTTTCCTTCCTCATATTTTTGTATCTCTCACTTCTTCCTCTTCACCAAGATGACAAGAAGAAGAACATGAAGAAGTCTTCAAGAAGGTCTCGCTAGTAACGCGAGGCTATCGGCGGATAGACAAGCCCGGTGACAATACCGGCTTGTGCATGTAAGTCCCTTCTCTCTCTCTCCCTCCCTCCCTCCATCTCTTTATTCTTCTCTTTTCATATCTCGTGAACCCGTTTTTATCCATATCGTAATCCTTAAGAGAAAAATAAACATAAACATATACATATATATAAGTCTAGATACATATGATTATATATGGTTTAATAATATCTTATTACCTATTGTTCAAATTAAAGTGTTTTCAATTCTTTGTTATAAATGTTTATTATGAGTAGTGAGAACATAGATTTCATACCACAATATATTTACGATATCTCATGGAATCGGTTTGGTTATTAAAAGAAAAGATGAAGCTTGCGTGAAAATTCTAGTTAATCTTTTTGCCGATTTTAGTATACATATCAATACCTTTAGTTTTAAAATAATTTTTATAAATTAATTTTTAACTCTGAAAATTTCAGGAAATTTACATATGATAGAATATATTATTTTGTATACGCTGTAAAAATTTTAGATCGATCCGCATAACGGTTTAGGAATTACATCGTATTTATTCACTGATCGTAAAACAGAATACTGCAGTTATCGGTCAACTTCTAGGACATATAACTTGGTATACCGGTATCCAAATTGAGTAAACTCAGATGTTTTTAATATCTACATCGAATGATATAGATTTTATTAGTTTTATAGTTTTACTGAAAACCTACCTAAGATAAAGAAAACTGCATTACAATATTAAGTGACGGATCTGGACAGAATCTGTCCTGATTCGCACATTGTTTTTAAATTGGACATAACTCGAACACCCGATATCCGTTTGTGACAAAATTTAGATGTGTAGATGCACCATTGATAGAACTATAATTTTCTGTATATTATATTACTTAGGAATGCATGAAACAACATGATATAGGCTTTGCAATAGAATATATAGTTGCTGTCCAGAAATCTGAATTTCTGTTTTAAATGCTGATATTAAAATGATCATAACTAGAGCTTCAGAAATCCAAATCATGTGAATCTTGGTGTTTTCGATAAGTACATCGAAATACCTAAAATTTTCTAATAATTTTCGTAACCAGAAACCCGATAGAAATTAACTCAAACTGCGTTTTAAAAACATGTGACGGTGCCGAATAGATTCTGATCTGTTTTGCACGATGATACGAAAACATATATATCTCTCAAACCGGTAGTCATATTTAGGTAAAACTGGAACTCACGCATGCAAAACATTTAGAGCCATATTTCTGTTTATATTTCGCATTCGTTCAACTTGATTAATTAGTCGTACATAATATTTCTTTACAGCATTGTTTTTGGTAGTTACTCGTATAATATACTTGACTCATTTCATGCTATTCGAACATGTATACATATTTATCTTGATCATTAAATTGTTGTATATACTTAAAGACGATAATTAAATACTTGAGTTATATTTTGAAAACTATACAAAAATATTTTTACATAAAACCCCCTCAAGTTTATAAATTACCCTAAGGACCCTAACAATTATAAGACCACGATTCATAATTCTGATTGTCTGACTCGGGTTTGAGTCTGATTAATTTGACTTGAATCTGATTCAAGTCAACCTATAATCTACAAGATTCCAATTCAAAATGAACACATGAATCCATGAATACAATTATCAATTTATTCAATTTGGCTGAACCGAACCATGGATATATTCCTTTTACATGATTCTCAGTATTCCATTTACATGACTCTACGGTTACAACCGTTTCCTGATATCATGGTTTCGGTCAGTCAGTCAATCAATCTACAATTACTACAATTTACAAGATAACAATACAAATAAGACTTCGCGGGGTTTAAGGGGTAGATTGGTACGAAAGATGTTAAAGGTGGCACGAGGTGGTCAGATTTAATACACCTAACATGAATCCAGTTGCTGTTGTACCGTGGCATAAATGGTTCCTCGTACTATACGTGCCCTTAGTCTCTGGCATATAGAGACTCCCCTCGTATACACTGGCATCCTTCTGTACCAAGCTACAAACAACTACGTTAAACAATATTCCATAATATTCAACACTACAATACTTTAGAAAATACTATACTCTGTCACTCTTATTCTTCATTATCCTTTGGGACTTACCGAGCGACCTGTTCGCTGACGACATTCTATTTCTCTCTTCTTGGAATGTCGTCAGGTGCGTTGGATCAAGTTGAGACCGAGCCAACAACTGAAGATTTGGAGCAGTTCCAAGAAGATCCAGAGCTCTAGACTTTGTACTTGTTCTTTCCAGCATTTCCTTTTATTATTATGCCACTGTTTAGGCATTGCTATCGCTTTTCATTCCAGTTGTACTTTCATTTCATGCATTGTATAAAGAATGTTATTAATAAAAGTTGCTGTTCTTTTATACTCTTGTCTCTTGTGATTATTTTATATTGCTTAGTTACGCTTAGCGTATGTACTTCTGAGTACATACGTAGCGGGCCTCGTCACGACCACTTCGCCGTACATTGGGAAGCGGGGCGTGACAATATGTTACACCTGACATGGTACCATTTACTATTGACTTGACCTGGTGTACCATGACCTGACCTGTTACCCGATCTCGTGCCTAATGCCAACAAACCTGACATGTAGTCCTTATGGACCGTTCCTGCTGTCTATCCAGACAAACCTGCTTGTACCTGATCCTGTGTTGGCATTAGTTCTTGATTACTGAATACCTGACTTGACTTGCACTTATAACTTGGGGTATGGGGAAATCAAAGGTGAAACTGTTAGTTATATGTATGCCCTAGAGGCCATTACTGTACATTGGATGTATATATTAGTGGATGCTGGGACATATATAGGTAGGACTTTCTTGCTCGACATGATAGTACGCTATCTGGTTGCTCTTTATCTTAAAATGTATACTTTCTGTCTCTCTGATTACATGTTGATAAAGCCCTTAGGATGTGTACTCGACTTCCAGGACTATGATGTAGATCATACTAGTGGGATCGGGGTAGTCAATGAGTACATCATTCAATGTTCCTAGTCGTGGGAATATCGAGACGGGGCATCGATATTCCAGAGTAGACTAGCGTATATCTTCTCGACCCATGTGATGGGCGATGGATGATCCTATATCCATTGGTGTTTGACATCAGAGATGGTATGCGGGTGCTCAGTGGAGACTGGGTACACTGAACGACTCGCCGAGAACTCCCAGATGGTATTATACCTCACGTCAGATGGCAGTTCTCTGGTGACACTGGTGCAGCTTAGTCTGTTGACCTGAGATCGTCATAGAGTCTTGTGTGTCTCCCACTGTGCTTTGATTTCCACCCTACCACGGCTCTACTGAGTCGTGCAAACAGGTCGTTTTTGGGTACAGTCCCGATTCACATGGAGGCAATGAGCGATAGGAGGGGATTCGTCTCTCCCGGTATTGGGGGTTGATGTTGCGCTATGCTCGACTGGCCATAACAGGAAATCCCTGGCCAGGGTTGCAGTGATATACTGGTAAGAGTTATCAGTAGTTTCACGACAGTTATGGACCTCACGTCGGCATGACTTATCAAGCTATTGGGGTCTGACGTTTACCACCCCTAGGTGAGATATGCGACATATCAGACGAACAGACCGGACTGTACGGTAAGTGTTACTGGTTGGATTCACAGGAGTGTGAGCGGGCTTGCTCGTCGATCTTCTAATCGCTCAATACCCGGGTGGCCGTTACGTTTAGCAGACCGCTTGCGGCTTGTGGGTGCTTGATATAATCATCATCTGCTGCCGGCGTATTGACGAGTCTTTAGAGTCTTACACAGAGGTTTCCTGGCTCAAGCGAAACGAAATAGGAGTGCATATGAGATATGTGCGGGACCGAGAATAATGCGTGTATGTGATACCGTATTCTATTCTCGCGATGAATGTATCGATTGGTTGTATGCGATATAGCCTAGTTATCGAATCAAAGATTGATTCGATAAGCCGATACATTGGATATTAGTCTGTTATATGCGATATGACCGGATCGTTAAATCAAGTATTGATTTAATGATTTAATGTATAATTATATTTTTGATATATTACTTTGCATTAACTAGTATTTTTCACTTTAAATGGATTTTCTCACTTGATGTACACAAGTTGTATATGTGATATAGTTTTGTGCACAAGATTGTATCATGTTTGATGATACATGCTCACTTGGGTTTGTGTAAAGATTAAACCATGGTTGTGTAATGGTTAGGGTTTTCATTTTATTATCTTATTTATTTATTTATTTTTTCATTTTGGAAAAGATAAATAAGGAATGGTGGCTTTCTTTGTTTGCTTGTTGAAGCTTCATGAAGCTTTGAACAAGTCCACCATTCTTGTCTCATGCTTAACCCTAACCATTCAAATTAACCATAGTCTATTCTCTATACCTAACCATGGTTAGTATATGATAAGTATTCATATTATTTTCCTTTTTGAAAATAACTTATCATATTCTTTTCACCATCTTCTTCTTCTTCAACAAAGGAAGAAAGCTTGCCTCCATCAATGGCAACTTGAGAAAAAGAGTGAGAAATCCAATTCTAAAGTGAACCCACCTCCTATTTCTTCATCCTCTACCTCTTGCCAAG
The DNA here is from genome assembly GCA_030015575.1 of Agapanthus africanus. Taxonomy (NCBI): domain Eukaryota; kingdom Viridiplantae; phylum Streptophyta; class Magnoliopsida; order Asparagales; family Amaryllidaceae; genus Agapanthus; species Agapanthus africanus. The sequence continues at coordinate 806,152,478 of CM057338.1, read as the reverse complement.
TAGTATAGGGTGTTTTCTTCACAAGTTTCATGACTTGGTGAAGTTGGAGTTTGATCTTGAGTTGCCTCGACGTAGATCATCTTCGGCATCGAAGTCGACGACCTAGCCCGCCCATTTCTCCGATGAAACCGATGCTAGAGTCCGAGATTTGATATGGACAGCGGAGGGACGTCATCACGGAGCCTAGGAGGTGGAGGACCTGATCTACAAAGGTTGTAGCCTCTTTCCTTTTAGATAAAGTTGTTTATTTGCATTGCATCGTCTATACATCTAGTTAACGATCCGTATTAGGGTTTGTAGGCACATGAAAATTTTTGAATTAGCCATGTTTGATCACTTGTGAGACCTCATTAGTGAGCCTAGGAACCCTACAGAAACCTGACTTGTAACTCGACATTTCACTACCTGTCCTGAGTGTACACATTCCTGTTTTGTGCCTAGCGGCATGTCTCGGTTTCAGCCGAGAATATTGTGGCCGTAGTCCCGGGTATGTACGGGATACTATCGAGTGTACACATTCCTGTTTTGTGCCTAGCGGCATGTCTCGGTTTCAGCCGAGAATATTGTGGCCGTGGTCCCGGGTATGTATGGGATACTATCGAGTGTACACATTCCTGTTTTGTGCCTAGCGGCATGTCTCGGTTTCAGCGGAGAATATTATGGCCGTAGTCCCGGGTATGTACGGGATACTATCGAGTGTACACATTCCTGTTTTATGCCTAGCGGCATGTCTCGGCTGCAGCCGAGAATATTGTGGCCGTGGTCCCGGGTATGTACGGGATACTATTGAGTTACATCGACGATTCATCAATTGATTTCAAAGACTTTAGACTAGAAAACTTGATAGAACAGTTTAGTTGCCCACCGCACACTACCCTGCACTGCTTGTTTCACATTATTGCTGTATTCATGTTTTATTTTGCATTGCCCGTTACATTTTTCATATTATATTACTGGTTGATATGACGCGCTAACGTCTGGGTTTTGCATGGCCCAGATTCTGTACCACTGTCGCAGACCGAGCAGGAGTACTTCAGCCAACAGGCTGAGTTGTGAGTTCAGTAGTGGTTAGTTTTATTTCCTGCATTTATTTCCTGATGTGAGCCCGCATTATGGGACATACCTTTCAGTCATTTGTATTGGATCATTTGCTTCCGCACTTATTTATTATTGACTCTTGTTATTCTGGATTATGGACATGTTTTAAATAGTTTTGTTTTGTTCTTGATATCTCTACAGCCGTAATGTGACTGTGGATGGATACTTCTTACCCACAGGTAGCATGGTTGGCTATGTCACGTGCCCATGTTAGCGTACTCTGGGAAGCGGGGCGTGACAGACGACGAGCCCCGACCTCCTCATCTCACTCACTCTTTCTCTCCCCCTCTTACCCTCTACCTCAACCCACCGCCAGCTCCCCCACTGCCAGCACCGACCCCTCCGCATCGTCGACGACCACCCCGAGCTCTCTACTCCTCCACTACTTCCTCCGAGCATCCCCACCACCGACGACCACCAGCAACAACGCCATCATCTGAGCCGCCTCCTCTACTCCCCATCACCGAGCCCCACTCCTTCCAACGTCACAACACTACCGCGTTGCCACCATCGCACCTCAAGCCATCGCCACCAACATCACCACCGCCCCAGCTCATCCTCTGCAGCTCGAGCCACGCCCTAGAACCCCGTGGCTCGCCCGACCCCGATCACCCATTGCGCACCAACCCCCATCAAGCATCTCACTGCAACTGCAGCACCCCGGAGCTCCGCTGCACCTCATCGCCGTGCCATAGCACCCGTGCCCACCTTTGCAGTGCCGAGCCTTCCCAAGTCTTCTCCCAAGCCAGCCGAATCGCACGTGTATCGTGTCGTGACGTCTCCGTGCCATGATCGTGCCCGTATCGTGCCGCCGCCTCAGTCATGCCACTTTCGCCAAAGGCAAGAGAAAACCCATCTCTTGTTATTCATGCTATTTTAATACCTAGGCAAGATAATAATGTTAGATTATTTAATTATATAGTAGTGTAAATATGTGTTTTCGACCGATTACCAAACAATGCCCTAGTGTTCGGTGCGAACTATAATCCAAAACATATCTTGTTATTGTGGAACCTATGATAGTTAGGCCCCTTTATTGATTACAAATACCGGGTAAGAATTTGTATGCAAAATATCGTGTTATTAATCGTGTAAAGTCGCCCCCTAAAGGCGACGCTAAATCTGAATTTTACTGCGCATGTTACCTTGTTAAAATCTTTGTAAATTCAATACAGTTTGGAACGCAACGTTCTATGGCTCATATCGAAGCCGACTCGATAACCTACAACTATCCATAGTTTTTTTCTCAACAATTTTAGATTACTGTAACGACACTTGGTTGCGAACGCGGCACTGGACTGCAGTCCGGGGCAGCATTTCGATTTGGATACCAGACTTTGACTACCTGTACATCCCTGCTTTAAACTGGAAATACGCGGAGCCCTATATGAATACATAGATAATTTAATTAGATAACACATGAATCTTTTCCCATGCCGTTTCACCATCTTTGATATTTAATTTGCATTTTAGCGTAACGATGTGTTCTGCAGTAACCTCTCTTACACCGCTACACTAAACAGGACATAACATCGATTACAGAGATCATATTGATAATCCATTTGATGAGTTGGAAACCTAACGGATAGAACTAGATTCCATTCAACTGGAGAAACACATTAATCTAAACATAACCACTATTAAACTGCTCACGAAGTTGGACATCCAATTCTGAAACTGGAATTTCAGCAACCGATCGCTAATTTAAAATAATGATAAGTCCCTAACCTGAATTCCGATAGACATGAAACTAATTTTACTGCTTAGACAATCAAGTGTACTTCATGTGTCTTTTATATTATTTCGGCCGATTCTATTCATGTGAATTTTCGTAAATTTTGCAAGTTATATGGTATTGGTCGTCATAGAGTAGTGAATATTTGTTCAGTGCAATTCTGCCTATTTTTGTGTTTGCTTTATACCTGCTGCATAATTGTTCACATTGAGACCTAGCGACTGTTCTGCATTGTCGATATAAGTGTTAATGATTGGGTTGTGATAAATACGAAAATGATATTGATAAGTGGAAAAGTGATTGAAAGTGAAAGTGATACGTATTTGTTCACAACCCATCGAATACCTAAATTCATACTATAACCTGGGGAATGGGGAAATCAAGGTGGAATTGAAATCGTATTTAGCGAGGTACAGTAATTTAGAGGATGATCATTCGCTATTAGTGATATATATACATATACATAGATTAGGTTATGGTCCTAGCGGCACGGCTGACAGGGTTATGTCCCGGGCACAGCGGACCGTAGTCTCGGGCATGCACGGGACCCTTGTAAAACATGAGCATCCTTTCCACCAATTGATTTCATTGACTTAGCGACTGATAAGTGGTGACATACACACTGCTTAGTTTACTGACATGATACCTATATTGCACTATTCAAATTCAGTTGATGTTTATTATACTCATGTTTTGCATTTTGTTGCACTTCTCATGTTTAAAAATATTGCATACCCATCATATATATATTTATTGCTATATATGTCTCCCTGACGACCTGAGTGTGCATGCTCAGAGGACGAAGTGGATTCAGCCCAGGAGCAGGACCTGCCATTCGAGATCGCGGAGATCTAGACTGCATCATCAGCGCCATTTCTTTTGCTTTCAGTACTTTGTATTCATTGGTTAGTTTTAATTCTGCAAAATAATGTATTTAAAACTCTTTTATTTCAATGTAATAAAGTTGTGAACTATGATTTTTCTTTACTCTAGTACTGTTTACTGACTACCATGTAATACTAGAAGCCGAAGTGTGACTATGGCGGGATTATTCCCTGACCGTAGGAGCATGGCTAGCCTAGTCACCCCTCGTATTCCATATTTTCGGGAAGCTGGGCGTAACACAAGCTTTCTTATAGCATTGTAGACTGGATCACATCAATGAAATACGGTTGACGGAGTTACATAAAGAGCGATATTTGGATCCGTTTGAATATCTGTCTTATGCAACTTGTCAATCATGTCTCAATGGAAAGATGACAAAGACTCCGTTCACTGGACATGGAGTAAGAGCCAGCGAGCTCTTGGAACTCATACACATCGATGTGTGTTGTCCAATGTCTACACATGCAAGAAGTGGTTATTCCTACTTCATTACTTTTACGGATGACTTCTCGAGATATAGACATGTATTCTTGATGAAATATAAATCCGAGGCCTTTGAGATATTCCAGGAACACAAGAATGAAGTTGAAAAACAAACAGGCAAAAGTATCAAGACACTTAGATCTGATCAAGGTAGTAAATACTTAAGTGCCGAGTTTCTGGATTACTTAAAAAAGAATGGAATTGTCTCTCAGCTTACTCCTCTATACACACCTCAACACAACGGTGTATCAGAAAGGCAGAACCGTACCTTATTGGATATGGTACGTTCCATGATACGTAACGATGAGTTACCGCGATCCTTCTGGGGTTATGCACTAGAATCAGCTGCATATCTTTTGAACAAGGTTCCTACTAAGTCTGTGCCTACCATACCATATGAAATGTGGAGTGGGAAAAAACCATGTCTTAAGTATCTTAAGATATGGGGATGTCCAGCTTTTGTAAAAAAGTAGCATGCGGACAAGCTCAGTATTGTGTAAGTTTGTGGGATACCCAGAGAACTCCAGGGGGTATCTTTTCTATTACTCAGAGGAACAAAAGGTATTTGTTTCTCGGCATGCCCACTTTTTAGAAACTCAATTTCTTAAAAAAGAAATAAATAGGAGCGTAATAGAACTAAAAGAAATTCCAGATTCACAAGCTATTACTGAAAGCATGGTGGAACCAGAAGTTTCGAAAGAACCGGACATCCCCGCGCCACTCCGCAGGACTGGTAGGCAGTCTCATCCGTCCGAGAGATACTACGATTTTCTCATAGACGGAGATAGAGAGGATTGAATCATCGACGATGATGAGCCAACTAGTTTCTAGCAAGCCATTAGGAGCAGAGACTCGGTAATATGGCTGGATGCAATGCGGGCCGAAATGGAGTCCATGTACACCAACAAAGTATGTACTTTGGACATTGCTTCAGAAGGGGTAAAACCCGTAGGCTGCAAATGGATCTTCAAAAAGAAGATTGGTGTAGATGGACAGGTTGAAACCTATAAGGTTAGACTTGTTGCAAATGGTTTTCGTCAAAGAACTGGTTTGGACTACGATGAAACCTTTTCTCCAGTGGCTATGCTCAAATCCATTCGGATCCTTCTTGCCATTGCTGCCTTCACGTAAAGACCACTTTTCTAAATGGAAATTTGGAAGAGTGTGTTTATATGGATCAACCGGAGGGTTTCATAGAGAGTGGGAGCAGCGGAAGAGTGTGCAAGTTGCTTAAATCCATTTATGGATTAAAGCAGGCATCACTGAGTTGGAACATCTGTTTTGATGAGATGGTCAAGAAATTCGACTTTATCAAAAATACAGATGAACCATGCATTTATAGTAAAATTGTAGCGAGAACTGTGGTATTCCTCGTCTTGTACGTGGATGACATTCTCCTGGTAGGAAATGACATTCCTATGCTACAATCAGTCTAAGGATTCTTGTCACAAAGGTTCTCCATGAAGGACATGGGTGATGCCTCTTACATTCTGGGGATCCAGATCTATCGTGATAGATCTAAAAGGATATTGGGACTTTCACAGTCAACGTACATCAACGCCATACTAAAAATATTTAGTATGGAAGATTCAAAGTGCGATAATCTACCGGCTTGTCACGGAATCACCCTCTCCAAAGAGATGTCTCCCAATACTGATTTGGAAAGGGATCGCATGACTATTATACCCTACGCTTCTACGGTAGGCTCTATAATGTATGCGATGTTGTGTACAAGACCAGATGTGGCTTACACACTGAACGTTGTAAGCAGGTATCAGTCAAACCCATAGGAGAAGTACTGGACAGCAGTTAAGAACATTCTCAAGTACCTGAGAAGGACTAAGGAGATGTTCTTAGTGTACGGCAATGAAGACCTCCAGATCGAGGCCTTCGCCTACTCCAGCTTCCAGAGTGACAAGGATGACTCCAGGTCCATGTCGGGTTATATCTTTACCCTTAATGGAGGGACGGTCTGTTGGAAGAACTCCAAGAAGGACACTGTTGCTGACTCGACGATGGAAGCGGAGTATATCGCTGCATGTGACACCGCGAAGGAAGCAGTCTGGATGAAGAAGTTCATTACAAAACTTCAGGTGGCTCTGTCCATTGTTGATCCAATACCTCTGTATTTTGACAACAACGGGACTATAGCTTTAGCGAAGGAACCAAGGTCCCATCAGAAGTCCAGACACATCTTGAGGTGGTACCACCTGATCAGGGAGATCGTTGATCGCCGGAAGATCGAGGTGCGTAGAGTAGAGACAGAGAACAACATTGCAGATCCACTCACAAAGGCCATCCCTCAGACACAATTCGAAAGGCTAATCGAGATGATAGATCAGCGATACGCCAATACATGGCCCTAGTGCAAGTGGGAGATTGTTAGTGATATATGCCCTAGAGGCCATTATTGTATAGTACTGGTTTGTATATTATATTTTGGAAGCTTGGGATATACACAGATATAATAACAGTCTTGCTCAAAATGGTAGTATGATACCTGCTTTGATTCCACCTCAATATGTGTATATGTTTCTTTTAGCATATCGCTAATATATATTAGTAGAGCCCTTAGGATTTTTGCTTGACTACCAGCGTTGTGATAACAGTCACACTAGTGGGGGCTGGGTAATCTATAAAAACATCCTTATACAGGTCCCTAATCGTAGGATTATCGAGACGGGGCATCGATACTCCAGAGTAGACTGGTGTATACGCTTCTCATCCCAGCAGGGGAGATGGTCTGTCCCATAGCCATTGGTATGGTGTACCGGAGATAGTATACTGGTGATAATTGGGTTATAAGTTACACTGGACGGACTCATTGGGAACTGCTGGTTGGTATTATACCTATCGTCTGGTAGCAGTTCCCGGGTGACATGACTATAGGTTATTCCGTTGACTTGACATCACTATTCGTCTGGGTGTGTTCCCACTGTACTTAGATTACTGCCCTACCACGGCTCAAAGGAGTCGTGCAAACAGGTAGTAGTTGGGTGCAGTCCCGAAGCACTGGGAGGCAGTAGTGGTTAGATAGGATTTGTCTTTCCCGGTATTGAGAGTTGATATCGCGCTGTGTTCCGAAAGCCATTACACAAAGTCCTTGGCCAGGGCAAGCGAGATTTACTGGTAGGTACTCCAGTAGTTTCTCAGGGTGTATTGGGCTCTACCCCGGCATGACTTATTGCGCTATTAGGGGTCTGACGTTTACCACCCCTAGGCCCGATATGCGATACTCTTAGACGAACAGACCGGACTGTACGGAGATTGTCATAGATAGGCTCAGTAGGAGTTCAGATGAGTTTGCTTATCGGCCTTCTTATCGATAGATACCTGGATAGCCGTTACGCACAGCTAGTGCCGCTGACAGACTTGTGGTTAAATCCACTGCCAGCGTACTGTCGAGTCTTTAGAGTCCCACACAGAGGGTTTCCTTGCTTCGGGCAAAACGATGTAGAGGCCATATGGTTTTACAGCAGGGTTCCGATCATATACGTGTACTGGCTATACGGATGTTGTTCGGACAGATAATACTAGTGGGCTTTGGTTTAAGCCGGATCCTAGTATTATATTTTTATATTGTTATTATCTCATTGTATTCATATTTTTTGGAATACGAATACGGGTATGTATATACGGTGAGGGAATTCTTGTAATTTCACAAGAGATGCTTCTAAAAAGGGACACCTCATTATTTGGATTTATCTATTTATGGAAATAGATTAATGAGGTGGAAAATGGAGATATTTGTGGCATGGAGTGAAGCATGGCTCATGGTTTATTTTATTGGTTTGGACTCACTATTCAAGCATGGTTGATATTTTCAATTAGAAAATATTGCATGCTTGAGTGAGATGAGTGTAGGAGCCATTCTTCACTTGCCTTCACCCTAGCTCATTTGTAGTTTCATTTTCTCTCTCCATTTTTCTCTCCTTCTTCCTCAAGACCTAAAAACTTTACATGTGTTGTGAGCCATTAGGTTTATTGAGATTAAATACTCCATTAGATACACTACATCTTCTAAGCTACCTAGCTTAGCTAACTAGATACCTTAGTTATTTCGGTTTAGAGGTTGGAGCTTAAAGTACATACTCTCGGGTGGATCATCTTCGACATGAGGAGGCCGACGATCAAGCACGATCCGGATCTTCGAGGAGCTCAAGAAGATGAGGAGAAGAAGACCCGAAGAACTAGAATCAAGGAGGTATAAATACTAACATAGTAGTTAGAACCTTCTAGTAGAATAACTAGTTAAGGTTTCTGTTAAGATCTTGAAGTTTAGTCGGTGTTGCATAGTATGAAAAATCGTTTTTTGTAAATTCCACCTCCCCACAAGTGCGTGGGGTGTGCGACATCGATTTATAATACGATGTTAGGGTGTGATTAAGAGGATTAAGTAAAACCACACTTTAGAAGTACGGTTTTGAGTTTACGCCATTGGACGTTGTTTATTGTAGACTTCGCGAACAAAGAATTCCGACATTACTCTTGAGTTGTTCTCAAGGACCATTGAGAGCATGGGGCTAGGCTATATATGCAGTTACTACTGAATTATTGGGGGGAATTCGACACACATGGGGGTTTCAATGAATTTGAATATGTTAGGGTCGAAGCTTTCCCAATACAAAAAAAATTGTAAGAAATGTTTCCCTTATTAAAAGTTCTTGCTTTCTATTTTTAGTGTCGGTTTTCTTTTGGTATGTTCACGGTAATATTTATATACGTTTGTTAACCGTGTTTTTTTAACTGTGTGGATTTTGGAGTGTGTGTACTTGTTCATGAAGGCCTTAAATGATGGGAAGGACGTAGCGGATGCGCTCGAGAGAAACGTTTCAGAGCATTGCCGGCCGATATTAACATGGCAAATTCTATTGTCGACATCGAAAGTGTTGGATATAGTGCCCTCAAAGTCAATTATTGGATCGCAGGTACGTGATTGCAATGATTGAGGGAGGACCTATACCGGTAGGACAGTCTTGCTCGAGATGATAGTATGCTATCTGGTTTGTCTTTATCATCGTATACATGCTTTAGTTCACCATTGCATGTTGATAGAGCCCATAGGATTCTTTCTTGACTGCCAGCAGTATGATGGCGATCATATACGTGGGAGCTGGGGTCTATAAGCATATCCTTAAAGTGTCCCTAGTCGTGGGAGTTTCGAGACAGGGCATCGATACTTCAGAGTAGACTAGTGTATACAGTCGAGACCCCGACGATGGGCGGTGGCCGGTCTCACGAGCCATTGGTGTCAGTTGGTTCACCTAAAATGTATACAGGTGCTCATTGAGTTATGAGTACACCGGACAGGACTCGCCGGGAACATGCTAGATGGTATTATACATATCGTCAGATAGCAGTTCCCAGGTGACATGTGTACGGGTTAGTCTGTCGACCTGAGATCGTCATTTGTCTCGTGTGAGTTCCCATTGTGCTTTGATTACTACCCTACTACGGCTCAAAGGAGTCGTGCAAACAGCTTTTTGTTGGGTACAGTCCCGAGCCACATGGAGGCAGTGAGCGGATCATCGGGGATTCGTCTCTCCCGGTATTGGGGGTGAGATCGCGCTGTGTTTAGGAGAGCCATTACATAAAATCTCTGGTCAGGATAATCGAGATTTACTGGTAGGTATTCCAGTAGTATCTCAGGGTGTTCTGGGCTACTCTCCGACACGACTTATACCGCTATTGGGGGTCTAACGTTTACCAGCCCCCTAGGCCCTATATACGATACTCATAGACGAACGGACCGGACTGTACGGATATTGTCACTGTCAGGCTCAGTAGGGTTTCTGGATGAGTTCGCTCATTAGTTTCCCCTTCAATCAATACATGGGTAACCGTTACGTACAGCTAGTACCTCTGACGTGCTAGTGGTTATACCCAGTGCCAATGTATTGATGAGTCATTAGAGTTCCCCACAGACCGTTTCCCAAGTTCGGGCGAAACGTTGTAGAGACCGTATGTTTTTATGGCAGGGTTCTAACATGCACGTGCACTTTTGCACATGTCATGGTTCGGACAGATAATACTAGCGGGTTTTGGTTTAAATCAGATCCTACTATTATATTGTAGAAATATTTTTGTCTCATTGCATTTCATATTCGGTCGGAATAAAAATGCAGGTATGTATTTACAGTTTTGGGGTAATCCTGTAATTTGTTACGAGATTATTTTTTAAAGTTGCCAAATTTTAGTCTTCAATTTTAAACACTTGTTTAATCACTTGTTTAATGGATATTTGTTTGCTATTTTTTTAGGACCATTTCCTATGCTAGCAAATTTTTGCTGATGAGCATTTTAAAAGGGGGGCTGCTAATTTCGTATGAGGTGGCATGGGGTGATGAGGTGTCCCTGGCTTTTTATGGGCATGGTCTTCACTGGAATGGGCAGCATGGGCCATTGGCTTTATGTGAAAGTTTTTATTAAGTGAGGGTATGGGTGAGGTTATTTTATTGGTTGCTTGATTAATTTACTTGTAGAAAATCATTCACTGCCACTTGAAGAAAAAAAAACATTCTTCCACTGCACAAAATTTAACAAAACCACAGAGGAGATATTCATTGTGGCCGGCCCCCATTTTTGAAGAGGAGTTATTTCAAAAGCAATTTTCTTCACTTGATTTGAACTTCGCAACTTCATTTACCTCCATCCAATTGTTTGGATGTCTTGAGACAAAGTTTTCTACACTTTCTCTACTTCATTCTTGAACATGTCAGCTAGCAAACTTCATGTCCGAGTTGCCTCGGTTTTTGAGACGGGAGCCCGTATAAAGATTCATAGACATAGTGCCACTTCGACGGGCGTGATCTGGAAGCGGATTTCGTCGGCGCAGCAGCAAGGAGTTTGGCGCGGAGATTAAAGACCGAAGGACACGGATCGATCGGTATAATCTTTCCAAACTCTTTTGAAAGGTTCCTAGGCGCCCTAGTGGGTTCTCACAAGGCATCGAACATGCCATATTAAAATTTTTAGTGCCGAGAAACTCTAGACTACGGATCTTTAACTAGATGTTTAGGCGAAATAGAAAGCTAGTTAACAGTTAACTACTATGATACGGATATACAACCTTTGTAGATCCGTATTTCCACCTCCACGGTTCCGCAACGTCATGTCCTCGCTGTCCATCATGAATCCTCGACTCGATCATCGGCTTCATCGGGAAAGCAAGCGGAATAGCTCGTCGGCTTTGTGTCAAAGACGATCTACGTCGAGATTGCACAAACTCAAGCTCCGACTTCACAAACTTGTGAAACTTGTGAAGTGAACACCCAAAACAACTTGGCAAGAGATAGAGGGTGAAGAAATAGGAGGTGGGTTCACTTTGGATTTGGATTTAACTCACTAAAGCTCAAGTTGCCATTGGAGTAGCAAGCTTGAAGAAGAAGAAGAAGATGAGCTCAAGAAAAGATTATGATAAGTCTTCTATTTTAAAAATAAAACTAATATGAATACTTATCATATCTTGAACTAGGGTTAAGTGTAGAGAATTAACCATGGTCACTTTGATGGGTTAGGGTTAAGCATGAAGATAAGGATGGTTAGCAAAGTCAAAGCTTCATGAAGCTTCAACATAAAACAAACTTAGCCACCATTCTTATCATAACTTATTTCAAATAAATAAATGAATAAATAAATAAATAAACAAATATGCAAAACCCTAATTATCAATTAACCATGGATTAATTCTATAAACTTAACTAATGATCAAGTATCAACAAACATGATACAAAAAGTGCACAAAAGTATATCACATATACAATGTGCAATCCAAGTGAGAAAAATCCGTTTAAAGTGAACCAATACTAGTTAATGTAAAGTAACATATCAAATATATAATTATACATTAAATCATTAAATCAACACTTGATTCAATGATCCGGTCATGTCGCACATAACCGACTAGTATTCAATGCATCGATTTATCGAATCAATGATTCGATAACTAGGTCATATCGAATATAACCATTCGAAACATATATTGCGAGAATGAAATGCGGTATCACATACACACATTATTCTCGGTCCTGCACATATCTCATATGCGCTCCTATTTCGTTTCGCTTGAGCCAGGAAACCTCTGTGTAGGACTCTAAAGACTCGTCAATACGCCGGTAGCAGATGATGATCATATCAAGCACCCACAAGCCGCAAGCGGTCTGCTAAACGTAACGGCCACCCGGGTATTGAGCGATCAGAAGATCGACGAGCTAGCCCGCTCACACTCCTGCGAATCCGACCAGTAACACTTACCATACAGTCAAGTCTCTTCGTCTGATACGTCGCATATCAAGTCTAGGGGTGGTATACGTCAGACCCCAATAACCCGATAAGTCGTGCTGATGTGAGGCTCATAACGGGTCGAGAAACTACTGGTAACACTTACCAGCAAATCTCTGATCAGCCCTGGCCAGGGACTTCCCTGTTACGGCCAATCGAGCACAGCGCAACATCAACCCCCAATACCGGGAGAGACGAAACCCCTCCTATCGCTCATTGCCTCCATGTGATTCGGGACTGTACCCAAAGACCACCGTTTTGCACGCCCTCATGGACGTGGTAAGGTGGAGATCAAAGCACAGTGGGAATCACACAAGACTCCATGACGATCTCGGGTCTACAGACTAATCTGTACAAGTGTCACCTGAGAACTGCCATCTGACGTGAGGTATAATACCATCTGGGAGTTCTCGGCGAGTCCGTCCAGTGTACCCAGTTTCCACTGAGCACCCGTATACCATCTCTGATGTCAAACACCAATGGATATGGGATCATCCATCGCCCATCACATGGGTCGAGAAGCGTATACGCTAGTCTACTCTGGTAAATCGATGCCCCGTCTCGAGATACCCACGACTAGGGACCTTGAAGGATGTACTTATGGACTACCATGTTCCCACTAGTATGATCTGCATCATAGTCCAGGTAGTCAAGTACACATCCTAAGGGCTTTACCAACATGTAACTATAAGACAGTATAAAGAGACTAGTGTACATGTTAAGATAAATGGCAACCAGATAGCATACTATCATGTCGAGCAAGAAAGTCATCTCTATATATGTCCAAGCATCCAATATAATATACATAATCTGTACAATACTGGCCTCTAGGGCATACATACAACTAACAATCTCCCACTTGCACTAGGGCCAGCTGCTGTAGTATCTCATACCGAGCATCCCGAAGAGTCTCTCAAACTGTATCTGGGGAATGGCCTTCGTGAGTGGATCCGCCGTGTTGTTCTTCGTGTCAACTCTCCTGACCTCGATCTCCCGGCGATCAACTATCTCCCGGATCAGGTGATACCGCCTCAGAATATGCCTGGACCGCTGATGGGACCTGGGTTCCTTGGCCAAAGCCACCGCTCCATTGTTATCGCAATACAAAGGTATTGGATGCTCAATGGATGGAACCACTCCAAGTTCAGTAATGAACTTCTTGATCCAGACAGCTTCTTTAGCAGCATCGTTGGCAGCGATGTATTCAGCCTCCATCGTCGAGTCTGCCACGGTTTCCTGCTTGGAACTCTTCCAGCTAACCGCCCCTCCGTAAAGGGTAAAGACAAAGCCCGACTGCGACTTAGAGTCGTCCTTATCACTCTGGAAGCTCGAATCGGTAAAGGACTCCACTTGGAGTTCTCCGTTACCATACACCAAGAACATATCTCTAGTCCTTCGCAAGTACTTGAGAATGCTCTTCACAGCTGTCCAGTGACTCTCTCCAGGATCAGCTTGATACCTGCTCACTACACTTAGTGAGTATGCTACATCGGGTCTGGTACATAGCATCGCATACATGATAGAGCCTACTGCCGAAGCATAGGGTATCCCTTGCATGCGAGCTCTCTCCAAATCAGTCTTGGGAGACATCTCTTTGGAGAGAGTGACTCCAGAGATCGTGGGCATGTTCCCACGCTTGGACTCTTCCATACTAAACCTCTTTAGTATGGTGTCAATGTACCTGGATTGGGACAATCCCAAAATCCGTTTGGATCTATCTCTATAGATCATGATTCCCAATATGCAGGAGGCATCACCAAGATCTTTCATTGAGAATCTTTGTGATAAGAAGAGCTTGACCGATTGCAGCATAGGAATATCATTTCCTATCAAGAGTATGTCGTCCACGTACAATACGAGGAAGACAACCTTACTCTCTGCCACCTTCCTGTAGATACAAGGTTCATCTGGATTTTTGACGAAATCAAACTCTTTGATAACGACGTCAAAGTAGATGTTCCAACTCCGCGATGCTTGCTTTAAATCATAAATGGATTTAAGCAGCTTGCACACCTTCCCGCTGCTCCCACTGTCTACGAAGCCCTCTGGCTGAGTCATGTACACGCACTCTTCTAAATCACCATTTAGAAAGGCGGTCTTAACATCCATTTGCCAGATTTCGTAGTCATGAAAGGCAGCAATGGCAAGCATGATTCGGATGGATTTAAGCATAGCCACTGGAGAAAAGGTTTCGTCATAGTCCACACCTGGTCTTTGACGAAAACCCTTTGCTACAAGTCTAGCTTTGAAAGTCTCCACTTTCCCATCTACACCAAGTTTCTTCTTAAAGATCCACTTGCTCCCAATGGGTTTTACCCCTTCAGGAGCAACTTCCAAAGTCCATACTTTGTTGGTGTACATGGAATCCATCTCGGACCGCATAGCATCCAGCCATTTCACTGAGTCCCCACTCGTGATGGCCTGCTCGAAGCTAGTTGGGTCATCATCCTCCATGATGCAATCCTCACTTCCACCATCAATGAGAAAACCATAGTATCTCTCAGGTGGACGAGAAACCCTACTAGATCGGCGGAGAGGCTGGGGTAAGTCGGGCACCACTGAATCCTCTGGTTCTACTAAATTGTCAGTTGCAGTTTGTGGTGCTGGAACCTCTTCCAGTTCTACCTCTTTGCCATTAGTTTCTTTTGCAAGAAATTCCCTTTCCAAAAAGGTGGCATGCTGAGCAACAAACACTCTTTGTTCCTCAGCTTGGTAGAAAAAATATCCTTGAGAATTCTTAGGATATCCCACGAACTTGCAAAGGACTGACCATGCCTCGAGTTTGTCCGGATTTTGCTTTTTGACATAGGCCGGACAACCCCATATCTTAATTCGCTTAAAATATGGTCTCTTCCCACTCCATATCTCATATGGTGTGGTAGGTACAGATTTAGACGGAACCAGATTCAATAGGTATATGGCTGTCTCAAGCGCATACCCCCAAAAGGAAATAGGTAACTCAGCATTACTCATCATTGAACGCACCATATCTAATAGGGTGCGATTCCTTCGTTCCGATACACCGTTGTGCTGTGGTGTATAAGGAGGAGTAAGCTGAGAGAGAATCCCATTCTCTTTTAGATAATCCAGGAATTCACTGCTTAAGTATTCACCTCCTCGATCAGATCGAAGAACCTTAATACTTTTGCCCGTTTGGTTCTCTACCTCGTGCTTATATTCTTTGAATTTCTCAAAAGCTTCAGACTTGTGTTTCAACAGGAACACATGCCCGTATCTAGAGAGATCGTCAGTGAATGTAATGAAGTAGGAAGAACCATTTCTGGCGTGTGTAGACATTGGACCGCATACATCACTATGCACCAGTCCCAAGAGTTCAGTAACTCTTTCTCCGTGTCCTTTAAACGGAGTTTTGGTCATTTTTCCTTTGAGACATGAATGGCAAGTGTCATAAGATGATAATTCGAATGAATTCAAATATCCGTTCTTATGCAACTTCGCTAGTCGTGTCTCATTGATATGGCCAAGTCTACAGTGCCACAAGAAGGATTCGTTCATTTCTGAGCTTTTCCTTTTGTGTGTGTTTTGTATATTGAAGACTGTATTTTGATTGAGAATGAATATGCCATTATGTAGCGAGCCTGATGCAATCAACCTTTGATCTAGGAATATGTTCATAACATTATCCTTTACTACAAAATTATAACCTTCTTTACTTAATAAAGAAACTGATATAATGTTGCACATCATGTTCGGTATATAATAGCACTCATTCAGGACTAGTGTATCACCATTTGGTAATACTAGGTGATATATGCCAACTGCTTTGGCTGCAACATTTGCCCCATTCCCTACATGAACGGAATGTTCACCTTTTCTCAGTTCTCTACCTTTTCGCAGCCCATGTAACATCTTACATATGTGGGATCCTGACCCGGTATCTAATACCCAGGACGTAGGGTGAACTGAGAAACAGTTCTCAATGACAAACACACCCGAAGATGATACATCAACATGCATGTTCTCCGTTTGGGCGGTGTGAGAACCCAGATATTCTCCTGTTTCCTGTTCAGTCTTATAACACTTATAAGATAGAACGGGTTCAACGTTCCCCTGCACAGTATTACATGCGGGTTCGGTCAATACATCCATTTTATTATCTTTATTAAGGCATGAAATGGTCGCTACCTGGAGAGAGAGAGAAGAAAACACTTTAGCGTAAGCTCGTGCAAGATCAGATTGGTTTTTATCTTATCTAATCAGGATGGCTCCCACTGCTTTTTATCAAATCTTCCTCCAAACCCTAAAAGGAAAGACTAGCCGGGATTAATTACACACTACAAGTTCGCCAATCTTTCAGCCAGGCCAGTGTCGGTACTTTGAGGGAGGTCCCCCGTGCTTTCGCACGAACCTAATTAATGTAAACCTCGTTTTCCCAGAGGCGTAACCTCGTTAACACCTTTCTAGACACCTACTTGATCGGCTAATTGTAATGTGTAAAACTCTCCCAGGAGTAACTCTTACTCGCAGCGGGTATCGGGATCCAACTATCTCATAGAAGGTATGCAATCTCATTGCAAATTTCAACACTTGAAATTCCCGATAATATTTTGCCCCAGGCGATCTATGACCTTGACTGAGTCAACAAACCATAGACCGCAAGTAAAGTTCAACCCGTCATTTCCTGATTGAATTAAACCCACCCGCACGACCCTTGACTAAGTCAACAAGGCCGCACGACTACCCTAATCCAATCTGCATCATATGCATAAACAGATAAATAGTAATTAGCTACCGCACACTACGCCTTGACTGAGTCAACAAACGCAGCACGAATACTAACTATTACTTATCTGAAATGACGGAGGGCTACGTTAGGTTTTTTAAGAAAACCCTTTGCGTAATGAACTTTATATCGTTGTAGAATCAAATAAAGTTTTGAAATGGAGTGATTTTGAGGCTTTTCTAGTTTTGCTAAAGGAGTCACTCCCGGTGAAGGGATCTCGGTCCTTTCCTCGTCGAATGAGGTGCGGGATATATCATATATATCGCTGTGCAAAGCAAAAACCCAAAAGCAGTCAAAAGCAAACCGAGTGTGTAGCATCTGCCAGTTATTGCTAAAGGAGTCACTCCCGGTGAAGGGATCTCGGTCCTTTCCTCGTCGAATGAGGTGCGGGATATATCATATATATCGCTGTGCAAAGCAAAAATCCAAAAGCAGTCAAAAGCAAACCGAGTGTGTAGCATCTGCCAGTTATTGCTAAAGGAGTCACTCCCGGTGAAGGGATCTCGGTCCTTTCCTCGTCGAATGAGGTGCGGGGTATATCATATATACCGCTATGCAAAGCAAAAACTGTAGCTACCTGTTTTATTTAAAATCTGATTCTACAACATCTTAGGTTTCTTTTCTTTCATTAATCACATTAATGAAGTCCCATCATTTAATACCTAAACATCACAGATAGATATGACGTACACTTATGCCATCCGCATTCGCCTCGATGTCCCCTCGTGTACCGTTAGGTTAGGTAACTAACGACAGAGCAGGGCAGGGCTAGCGCGGGTGTAAAACATAAGTAACGTCTATATAATATATCATATATACTATATACTATATCCATCACAGAATCACAACACAGATATCGCAGCAGAATAAACATATGAAATATTGGATATACTAGGACGTCCGTGTTTTCAATACGAGCCAGTATAAAATACGGATTCCACGGTCGTGATGAATAGCCAATCCCACACCCTTAGACCCCTACGAGAGCGGCAAGCAACCCTGCCAATTCTAGGGTTAGGAGACCCGGACTCGACTCCTCGAGTTGGTCTCCCACTGGACCCCAGAACCCGGTTACTTGTGCTCCCCTCCTTGGGTCTATCCTAGTGCAGAAAAGTAAATAATATACAAAGGGTGACAACTCCCGCATCCTGGAAGTGCCCCGAATAAAAGAATATTACATACAAGTTTTTACATGAATGAAAATGAAAAACACTTATCTCACATAAAAACCCCCGGCTATTCAAACACGACGATCCAATATAACATATCCAGCAACACATAACATCACATGTCATCAACGTAAGTAAGTATGCATACCCCAATTGTCGTTGATGTATAGCAACGAAACCGGCGATATGAACATACTACACTTACGGTCACAGAAAAGAAAGTGTAAAACTACAACAATTGGAATCCGCAACTACTTTAGACATCACATGCCTAACAGTTATAAATCCCGCATTTTAGTCCCATCATCGAAAACTCTTTTCGATATCTTGTGAAACTAAACTGCTAGATCTATAACATTCATCCAGTTATCTCATAACCTTTTGTGAATTCCAATTATTGTATCCAATTCCGGATAAATAGAATATATCAAACTTTCCGATCGAACATTCGAACACCCAAGTTTTCCCGACACCGATCAACACATGAAATAGGTTCAAAGACATTCACTTCATACCTCAGTACCAACGGTCCAGCCGTAGAAGGGTCAAGCCAACGCCTCACATGTGGCACGCCGTACTGCCCCAAACCCGAAGGTTCAAAGGGCAGTTCAAGACGGTCACATAATCGAGTTAAGGTTTGTGTCTTCTAGAGGGACCATTGCGTTACTTGCACTACTTAGAACGTCTTTTAACCACACAATAATCCAACACTTGGATATTTTGGCAGGGGAAAACCTGGGTATTTATATCTGGAAAAACACTTAGACAAAGTTTGATATTCCGATCGAATTCATCGATTCCCAATATAACTCCAGAGCACTCAACACTTAAATAAATTTAAAAATATCCAGAAAACTCAGTGGAATTTATCAGGTATTACTGTGCTTTTAAATAGGGCTGACGTCACCATGTGGCCGCGGAAGGGCGGCATAAAGCATGATTCTGCCGCGCTTCCGCGGCAGAATGAACAGTTCAGGGAATCGTTTTGCACAGTAATGCTTATAATTCTATGCTGAATTTTTTAGACATTTTTAATATCAAAAATTCCCAGATTTATGAAAATGTCCAGAGAGCTCTAAAATTCTAGGGTTTCGAGTTCGTTCGGACTTCAAACGTCGTCGGGACTTCGCCTAAGGCTCTAGCTAGGCTCTGATACCAGTGAAAGGTTCCTAGGCGCCCTAGTGGGTTCTCACAAGGCATCGAACATGCCATATTAAAATTTTTAGTGCCGAGAAACCCTAGACTACGGATCTTTAACTAGATGTTTAGGCGAAATAGAAAGCTAGTTAACAGTTAACTACTATGATACGGATATACAACCTTTGTAGATCCGGATTTCCACCTCCACGGTTCCGCAACGTCATGTCCTCGCTGTCCATCATGAATCCTCGACTCGATCATCGGCTTCATCGGGAAAGCAAGCGGAATAGCTCGTCGGCTTTGTGTCAAAGACGATCTACGTCGAGGTTGCACAAACTCAAGCTCCGACTTCACAAACTTGTGAAACTTGTGAAGTGAACACCCAAAACAACTTGGCAAGAGATAGAGGGTGAAGAAATAGGAGGTGGGTTCACTTTGGATTTGGATTTAACTCACTAAAGCTCAAGTTGCCATTGGAGTAGCAAGCTTGAAGAAGAAGAAGAAGATGAGCTCAAGAAAAGATTATGATAAGTCTTCTATTTTAAAAATAAAACTAATATGAATACTTATCATATCTTGAACTAGGGTTAAGTGTAGAGAATTAACCATGGTCACTTTGATGGGTTAGGGTTAAGCATGAAGATAAGGATGGTTAGCAAAGTCAAAGCTTCATGAAGCTTCAACATAAAACAAACTTAGCCACCATTCTTATCATAACTTATTTCAAATAAATAAATGAATAAATAAATAAATAAACAAATATGCAAAACCCTAATTATCAATTAACCATGGATTAATTCTATAAACTTAACTAATGATCAAGTATCAACAAACATGATACAAAAAGTGCACAAAAGTATATCACATATACAATGTGCAATCCAAGTGAGAAAAATCCGTTTAAAGTGAACCAATACTAGTTAATGTAAAGTAACATATCAAATATATAATTATACATTAAATCATTAAATCAACACTTGATTCAATGATCCGGTCATGTCGCACATAACCGACTAGTATTCAATGCATCGATTTATCGAATCAATGATTCGATAACTAGGTCATATCGAATATAACCATTCGAAACATATATTGCGAGAATGAAATGCGGTATCACATACACACATTATTCTCGGTCCTGCACATATCTCATATGCGCTCCTATTTCGTTTCGCTTGAGCCAGGAAACCTCTGTGTAGGACTCTAAAGACTCGTCAATACGCCGGTAGCAGATGATGATCATATCAAGCACCCACAAGCCGCAAGCGGTCTGCTAAACGTAACGGCCACCCGGGTATTGAGCGATCAGAAGATCGACGAGCTAGCCCGCTCACACTCCTGCGAATCCGACCAGTAACACTTACCATACAGTCAAGTCTCTTCGTCTGATACGTCGCATATCAAGTCTAGGGGTGGTATACGTCAGACCCCAATAACCCGATAAGTCGTGCTGATGTGAGGCTCATAACGGGTCGAGAAACTACTGGTAACACTTACCAGCAAATCTCTGATCAGCCCTGGCCAGGGACTTCCCTGTTACGGCCAATCGAGCACAGCGCAACATCAACCCCCAATACCGGGAGAGACGAAACCCCTCCTATCGCTCATTGCCTCCATGTGATTCGGGACTGTACCCAAAGACCACCGTTTTGCACGCCCTCATGGACGTGGTAAGGTGGAGATCAAAGCACAGTGGGAATCACACAAGACTCCATGACGATCTCGGGTCTACAGACTAATCTGTACAAGTGTCACCTGAGAACTGCCATCTGACGTGAGGTATAATACCATCTGGGAGTTCTCGGCGAGTCCGTCCAGTGTACCCAGTTTCCACTGAGCACCCGTATACCATCTCTGATGTCAAACACCAATGGATATGGGATCATCCATCGCCCATCACATGGGTCGAGAAGCGTATACGCTAGTCTACTCTGGTAAATCGATGCCCCGTCTCGAGATACCCACGACTAGGGACCTTGAAGGATGTACTTATGGACTACCATGTTCCCACTAGTATGATCTGCATCATAGTCCAGGTAGTCAAGTACACATCCTAAGGGCTTTACCAATATGTAACTATAAGACAGTATAAAGAGACTAGTGTACATGTTAAGATAAATGGCAACCAGATAGCATACTATCATGTCGAGCAAGAAAGTCATCTCTATATATGTCCAAGCATCCAATATAATATACATAATCTGTACAATACTGGCCTCTAGGGCATACATACAACTAACATCTTTTACGGTTTTCTAGTTTACGATTAATGGAACTATCCGGGTATTTAGTTGCGGTAGCGCCGAGTTTTGTAAAAAGTTTTTGTTCCGCATTTGGCATCGGTTTAACGGCCGGGGCGCCGCCGTGGCCCAACATGGTATCAGAGCCACTCATTAACCGTATACTAGCTTGTTCTATCATGTTTAAAATATCGATCGAACAAAATTTCTGAAACCGCAATTTCCGTTCTAAAGTTTCTGTCGAATTTTTTTTGTCGTCGAAAAATTATTTTGAGAGTTTAAGAAAATCAGGCAGGCTTTTATAAGACAACTGTAGAAATTTGGTAGCGTGATACATCTGTAACGCCGCGGAACCGCGGTCGTACTCACGTTTTGGCCTCGGTTCCGCCGCTGTTTTGATGTTTCAGTGCTCCATTTTGTTACAGGCGGTCTTTTGCATCGAATTGTGGTTTCTGGAATTTCTAGTTTTGGCCCAGATTATTTTGAGTGCTGGGTTTTGTACTTGGGGCCCACTTCGGAAAATTTTTGTCGATCGAAAATTTAAACAAGTTAGTTCACGGTGCTTACATTTCTATCTGCGACCGTGAATGTCATTTGATCGGTAAATCTTGTCTAATCGCTATAGCTCTTTTAGACGGCTTTGCGAACGTGACATTCACGTTGATATTCTGTGTTGTGTTGTGATGTTGCGGATTTGTCGTGGTGGATAGTTCCTGTGCAATGGTAGTGCTTTTTAGTTTTATTTGTACATTTGATATTGCGGGGCGAGCGTCCGACATGTGGACTGCCGTCACTGCCTGTTTGTATATTATTCTTTTGGGGCACGACCTAGATGAGGTCGGTGTACCCGTTGTATATATTTTCTTTTCTGTACTAGGACTACCCCGCGGTGGGGTGCACGGATAGCCGGGTTCTAGAAGGCAACGGGCCCGCATCTCATAACGTTGAGACAGAGGGGGATTCACTCTAGAATTGGCGGGCTATTCGCCGCACTCGTAGGGGGTACAGGTTGACCCAAGGAGGGGTGCTCAAGTTACCGGATCCCGTGAAGTGCTAGGTGGTCCATTCACTTTGCTGAAGTGGGATGCCTCGCTTCTGGTTTTGGCGGGTAACTTGCCGCGTTCTTAGGGGTCTAGGATTTCATTGTACAGGCTATCCACACGACCAGGGGAACGTTGGGTTTCATTTGCGGCTCTATGAAATCCGGGGATCCCAGATTATCTGTATTATTCTGTGATGCTTATTACTTTTCTGTGATGTTGCATTTATCATGCCTGGAGCGATTATTATATATTGATTTATATACTAGTAGATGTTGTATATGTTTTGCACCCGCGCTAGTCCAGTCCCCGCTCTGTCGTTAGTTAAGTAACCTAACGGGTGATGACGGGACCCAGTGGCGAATGCGGATGGCATATACGTACATTTTATTTTCGTTCTTTTCTGGTGTGATCAATTGATGGGACTGCGTTGATTCTTATCAATACAAGGAAAACAAATCTATATATGATGTTGTTGGAGCCAATTTTTCAAAAGCAGTTATTATAAGGGCGTTCTCTTTTGTTTTGCACAGTGGTATTCGGTTATGAATATCCAGCACCTCATTCGATGGGGCAAGGGCCGAGATACCTTCACCGGGAGTGACCCCTTGGACAGAGGTTTGCGTCAGGGTAATAACTTCACTATAGTCGATTAATTTTTGCTTTGCATCATGGTATTCAGTTTGGAATATCCTGCACCTCATTCGACGGGGAAAGAGCCGAGATCTCTTCACCGGGAGTGACCTCTTTAGCAAAAGTTTTCGCTACTATACTTTTATAAAACCACTTGGATTCCTTCAACGATATCAAGTTCATTACGCTAAAGGTTTTTTGCCAAAAACCAGCCGTAGCCCTCCGTCATTTCAGATTAGTATTGCTTAGTATTCGTGCTACGTTTGTCGTTGCTATTCGCCGAGGCGTAGTGTGCAGTAGCTCTGTAATACTTTTCTATCGCATGGATATGTGGATTGGTTAGGACAGTCGTACGACTTTGTTGATTATTCGTCAAGGGTCGTGCGGATGGGTTTAACGCAATCAAGATAATGACGGGTTGAACTTGACTAGGACCTTTTGATTTGTTGATTATTCGTCAGGGTCACTTGGGTCCTAGGGGTAAAAATCATATCGGGAGTTTCAAACATACAGAAAACTTGCCAGGTGTAACGTTTTTAAAATCGTTTCGGTGAAATTTCGAAAAATCGGTAAAATAAGGGGGTTTTCTGTAAAAAGTCAAAATACAAATATCTTTATTATAAAATTAAATATACATATTCTAATTATGTAATTGCTAGTATTTGGTGTTTATTGAGTCACTGGTGAAATTTCAAATTTTCTCAAAAATTTTCTGAAATTAATTATTTTAATATTATTTTAAGCCGTCACTAATACATTTAATTAGGGAAAATTACAAATTGGAATGAGTTGAAACAAATTTTGTGCATCATAAAACATTAAATAAAATTTTATCATGTGGTTTTTGAAATGAAATCGTTTGCCAAAACGGTTTAGGAAATATCGAAGAAAAAGGTTTTTTCCGGTGAATTTTGTGTTAACGGGAATCGGGGTAATACATTCATCTTTTTCCCTAACCCACACACCCACACCTCACCCTCTCTCCCTCTCCCCATGTGCCCGGCCCCACCATGACAGCCCTCCCTCTCTCTCTCTCCAATCACCAAGAAAAGAAAAGAAAAGAAAGGAAAATGATAGAAAATTGTGGACCTTGACTTTTTCCACTTTCTCCACCTCACTCTCTCTCCTCCCTCACCCATTCCCCACCCCCATGCTGGCCGAACCTGCACATTTCAGCAGCCCTCCTCTCTCATTCCTTATCTCATCTCTTCTCAAAAAAAAAATTCACAAAAAAATTCATGAAAAATCAACTAAAACTCAAAACCGAAATCCAACTCCTACCCATTATTTATTTGCCTATCTAGCATGGATTTTGGGAGCAAGAGAGCAATTTGGGAGGCTTAGATCCTTACTAGATCTCTAATTGGAAGGTATAAATCTTAACCCATATCTTAATTGTTGGTTAATTACTCCAATTTAACTAATTTCGGTGTTTAATTGGTGTTCATATTGCATACTTGAATTGTGGAATTAATGATTATATGTGAGATTAAAATCAAGATAGGGTTTTATCACATCATTAAGGTTGCCATGAGTAGATTAACATATTAATTCTTGCTAAAACCTAATCTAATTACTAATTTCAAAATTTGTTAGTTGGATATTGTGATAAATGTGTTTTTTGCTAACTGGGTTTTTTTGAAATTGTTTTATATTGGGATTAAAATCTAAATTTAGGTTTCATGTCATTATTAATATTATAATGCGTGGTTTAATAATTTTGGATCATGCAAAACCAAGCTTAATTGATGAATTGTGAATTTTGCTTTAAAAGGTGTTAAAAATTGATATTTTTGCAAACTAGGATTTTGGAAATTATGCAAATTTATGAGATTAAATTATGGAAATGGTTTTTATGACTTATTTAAGATATTTAATAAGTATTATGGCCGCTACATTTGTTTAAACATCATGTTTTGTACAAAAACGGCGAATTGTGCATGCTAGATTTTCGGAAAAATGACTTTTTAAGTGAAATTGGGGTTTTTGTGAGTTTTAACCTATTTTATATTAAAATTAGTGTTTGTGAATGTGAAAATGAGTGTATTTGGGTTTTTCTCGATGGTCTGACGTTTGTACATCGACATCGAGAGTTGGTTTGGCCGTTCTTGCATGTGTAGGCGATAGGTTTTGACCTATGCGTGATACGCGTGCCGATTTGATTTTCGTATGCCGTTTTGATTTCGAATTTTGTTTTAATGCGATACGGTGCGTTATGATATGTAGGTACCCCATGTGTACTTCGAGACGACAAGCAAGCGCGTGGCGACGTCGGCACCGGCGAGCGAGGATCAGGTGAGTAGATTTATATCTACGGGGAGAAGTCGGGTGGATGGCGTATAGCACCCCCGCAGTTCGTGGTGATGTATACGAATACGTATACACACATATATATATATTGATTTTATTTTGTTTGAGTATATTGATGATAATATGGATATTTGGTGTTCTTGGATGATTTAGTGTCGCGAAACCCTAGAGTAGTGGTCGCACCACACATGCACACAACCACCCATACTTGCATACTTTCTTCTTTCATTTGTGCTTATTCGGGAATATATAGTTATGTGTTCACATGAGTATGGGACTATGTGTTCACATACAGATTTGAGGATAGTTCTTGGGATTTATGATGAGTCGATGAGATTTGATTTGAGGCCGTGAGATCGGTGATATAGCAGGGTTCGTATTTGAGATACGACATGACGTTGTAGCGGGTCCTTGACGTAGTGTTTCACACACGTGCATGCATACTTAGGCGGTATCAGTATTGTACTAGACGTAGATCAGTACCCCGATCATGATATTTGATAAAGAGGATACTAGATGAATAGTATGATGAATGTGATATTGACCCGTACCCAGATTTGGGGTTGCCGTACGACACAATTACGTACGAGCTATATTTTGATGATTGATCCGCACTCTTGACTTGGGATGTCTAGTTATAGATATGGTATCGGATATGATATTATTGAGGCGGGATCACCGACTAATATATATATACAGGTATGTATATGTATCGACTCAGATGTTAGGCGGTTTCCTTACCTGCGGTCCAGCTTGTTAACTTTGTACTTTAGTTTAGTTTAGTTGTTAGATTAGATTCGATTCTTACCTATTTCAAAAACTAACGAATCGTGGGTATTTTAAAAGACAGACCAAGGGATCCTACGGATATTTCAAAAGACGTATCTTTTCATAAAAACACCGTAGCCCCTATTTTCAAAACCCCATGATTCGTGTTATTTCAAAAGGCACCATTTGTAGGACTTATATTAGATTAATGCAGATTAGTTATAGTTGCGTCTAGTATTCAGCTCCCGCTCATTATTGTGGTTCGCTTCGCATCGCATGCTTATATTATGTTTCATACTCCATTATTGATATCATGCTGTTAGGACACCAGCACCATTACCGATGATGCGTATGTACCACGTACACTTACTTGCCGGCTCACACACATCTTCATCGGTAATTGCCATGTCACGTACACCTTAGAAAATATTATTGCTTGACATAGCCTGTTAGCTAATAGTTTAGACATTGTAGTTATTACCTGCTACTTCATGCATACTGTTATTCATTGTTATGCCGCATTCATGGATTCTCATGCATATATTCACTATTTTACGTGTTATTGAGGTTTTGGATTCGGATTTCCATGAGATTTTCTGGATTTGGAGGAAAACCGCAAAAACATAAATAAACCTTTTCTCTCTTTTAAAATAAAAAGTGCGGTTTTCCCATGATGTATGAGTCGTCCACCATGAGTTTGCTGATGGATTTCGAGACCCGATTCGAGGAGTGGAGGAACCGTTTCGGGTACATGGTGGGCCCGGTGCGGTACCCCGGGGCAAGAGGAATGTGTTGTTGACGTTGAGCCCGGCAGGGGAGCACTACCGACCGGTGATATTACCCGACGCGTCGGATATCCGGAGGATACCGTCGTGGTCTTGAGATAGATGGTAGGGGCCGGTCTGGATTGACGGCACCCTAAATATTGAGATTTTGAGATATTAAGGTACAGAGATTGTGATACGGAGATATCGAGATATTTGGACACTTGTTTTGTGTCGATACTGGGCACTGTTTTATGCTGATTTCATTTATAGTACCTCACTTTTAAAATACAGAAATCTCACTGATTTATGAAAGCAGTCTTCATCAGTACATGCATTCTGTTCCATGCATTCATACCTCATTCATATGATATATTGCTACCTGAGGTACTTACACGGGCACATGAGATCACACTCGGATTAGATATTACCCTAGCCATTGTTATAGGCTGCATGTTATTCATATATTTGAGAATATATTATGATCATTGACCTAGGTTGCGTTATTTATACGATTTCTGTGCGTAGATGTTTTTCTATTCACGAGTTGGCAACTCACCCCCGTTGTGCCCCAGTTCTTGCAGGTTTGCCGTACAGGTTTCTTTACGGCTTTGCTGGCACTGCTCCTTTCGGGTGATTTGCTAGTAGGTGGGTTTATTGTATCATACCCATCAGTATACATTGTATATTATTATTTAGTTGTATCTAGAAGTTCCATCAACCAAACATGTATTTATTTTGAGATAGAGACCAGTGATGTTATTCCTTCGACCTTAGAATCGCGCGTTATATTTCTGTGGTTTTCTTTTGGTTTTGAGTTTCCTTTTGAATTTTGATCCTCGCCGTTGGCGTTGTATATTATATTGCTTGTGTGGTTGTGGCCGTCGATTGACGAAGAGCTAGCTCCCGCTTGGGGATGCCTTTTTATGGATTTCGTATACTATTCATATTGTATCCCGTTTGGGATCCAGTATTTACAAAGGAGACTCTGCCGAAATTTTCGGGAAATATTTGATTTTTTTTTAAACCGCATAATTCGGCTTATGCTATTAAAACTACTTGTTTTAAATTGGTTTTCCTTCACTCTACTACTTTTCTTGGTTTGGATTTCTGGGTTTTCGGCTCACTTAGATTACGTACGCCTCGAGACGTTCGTAGTTTATGTGCCGGTCATGTTCCGTACTTTCGGGTCGTGACAAAGTTGGTATCAGAGCGTTAGGTTTTACCTTCGGAGTGTAGGATGACCCTTGGTTGACGGAATAGGTGACTAAAGTAGAGTGACGTACCGTGGGTATGTTCCGCGGCATATTCACGATACGCTACTCCACTTAAGAAGCCTTAGGATGTACATTTCTTTGCTCAGTATTATATTCATTCCGATCTAGCCTCATCAGTACCAGTTACGGTTTTGCTGCCACGATTACGGGCAGGGAGAACTACGGCTAGAGTTGTGGTCAGCACGAGCTCGTCACGAACGAAGACTGACCAGGGCGAAATTCCGGCGACACACGATTGCGGAGATGTGTCTTTTTACTGTGTTTACGCACCACGAGCGTTTGGCGGATCGCCTTTATGAGATTACTCGGATGTGCTGATCGACACTAGAGGATTGAGCCAATGATAGAGGCCAGCCAGATTTTGATGACCGTTGGTGTATTGCTTACTCATGATGATTGAGGCACTGTTCGGGCAGACGAGTGAGCCAGTTGTTGCTGCGAGCGACGAGATATCGCCCCATATGTTGGAGCTATTGCAGTACAGGTTGTACTAAGAGATAATAGAAGGTCGCTAGTCACCCGAGGATGAATGACTAGGACATGTGGTTCATTCGCCTACCCCATGAGAGGTCATCAGATAGATTGATTCCAGCAAGAGACGACTTCACGCGGAGACGTTGAGAGTCGACAGAGACGATCGAATGTCAGAAACCTATTATTCCAAGTTTAAAGTATTCGGAAGGGCATGCAGGCAATTGTATGGACCCTCTAGAAGAATGAAACCCTAACTCGACTTAATGACCGTGTGAAAGCCTTTGAACCTTCGGGTTTGCGGCAGTTCTGCGGCGCCATTAGTGAGGCTTGAGTTTGCCCTTCTACGGCTGGACCATCGATGCTGTGGTACGTACTCGATACTGTTAAACTGTACCCAAGATGTTGAACTCTTGGGGGATTATGAGGTTTTGACAAATCGATCGGATGGTTCGACTTCATTCGGATGCCAGGTGGTAGATGCATTTCTTAGGAGACTCCAGATACGAGGGTAGCCGTAGGAGCTCAGTCCATGCAGCCACGACGAGATGAGTCCGAAGCAGTCGACATTAAAGAAAGTGAAGTAAGAGGTTCGTACCAGATCTAGATGAGATGACGTTCCACTCCGCCGACATCAGAAATGCGATGCGCATGCCGAGGCATGGTACTTGGATTTACCTTCCAGAAGGAGTCGCGATGAGTATGCAATCGTTCTACAGCAAGATGCAGATATAGGAAAGGACGATGACTTCCGGACAGTTGGCAGAGACGAGACATGGAAGAGACCGTGAGCAGGATTCCTTCCAGGACACTGCTGCAATGGTACTTGCATCCAGGATCAGATGTGTCATGTACATTCAGAGAGCCAGAGGCCGACGCCAGTGATATGCTGTCTTACGAGTGGTCGCGATGATTGACCGAGAGATGACCAGAGAAGTGCCAGAACGGGATCATCCCCGTTAGCACACCTGACAGGGCCGATGAGCCGATGGACCGAGAGATTGGTAATTCACAGTGAAGACCTTGACCCAGGGGTGATCATTGTTACATACACCAGCAGGCCAGAGTTCATGATCATCGACGAGACGTCCTACTAGTGACCGCGACAGTTGGCCCGAGATTCTTAGAGGATGCACTTGAGCGGTACTATTCCGTCATTATTGATTTTGATGTTTTGGGTGATTTATTCGCATGATTTGATTTTGATGATTGAGGATTTACGATCTTTGCATAGTGTTGCACTCGATATCGTTTTCGTGCTTTGGTTTCACATGTTTGTGATTTTACGGTTTAGACATTTGAGTTGATTTTGTGCGTATGCACACACACGATTTGGTTCCTGCACCCTGTATAGTTTATATATGCTTGCAGTGCAGTGATACGCCTTTTTGGGCACTTAGATGCACTGGACTTCGATTTCGATTGCGATACTCGATATTTGTTTTGTGCACCTTGTGCACCTGATTTGATTTTGCGCATGTTCGGCGCTTGATATTGGATTTCATGATTTCGTGCATGATGGATGCCCCTGGTTTTGGGTTTTCGCGCATGTTGGGCGCATGTTTTGAGGTGCGATTTTGGTGCACACCAGATGCACTAAATCGAGATTCTTCGTGCATGTCAGATGCACCTGATTTTGCTGTCAGGCACCCACGTTGCCTATGACAGATGTTTCGTGCACACCCGATGCACTTAGATCTTGTTTCTGTGCACATGTTGGCACATATATGGATTTTGATTTCCGTGCGCACCAGACACACGTAGTATTCGTATGCATATTTTGGGGTTGATTTCTTATAGAGCAATACGTTTTATGATATTTGCTATATGTTTTCCTACTGAGCAGGACTAGTCAGAGGACAGTACCTGAGTATATTTTTGCATGCATTGATAGTTATCGAAGGGATTTCCAAAAAACGAGCTATAGTCTCAGTATTTACCTACGTGTCTGATATGACACGAAATGTTTAAATTAAGGAAACCCTTCTAAATTGTTTCCCAAAACGGCGGAACGTACCTTTCAAACAAAGGTATATATGTATATAGTTATTTTCTTATGATAGACGTCCGCCACTGTGCAGTGTTATGCGCATTGCACAGCGACTTAAAAGATTTGGCATGCATTTCCTCCTGATATTTACATGTATAGTTCCGATTTATAGCATATCGGTCTTGCTTTGGATTTGGCATTCGTGTCTTCACCTTGACTCCGATGATTGCGGGATGCTTGACGGAGTTTTAATTTCGAGTTATCTGCTCATTACTCATGCGCATGCATTGCGCTATGATGCGTTTTATGTATTTATGATTTCGGAGCCCCGGCGATTTGATAGTTTTGGCTGAAATATTTTAGTATTTGGGGGGATTTTTAATTTAAATTCGGAGATCGAATTTCTTTAAGGGGGGAAGATTGTAACGTTTTTAAAATCGTTTCGGTGAATTTCGAAAAATCGGTAAAATAAGGGGGTTTTCTGTAAAAAGTCAAAATACAAATATGTTTATTATAAAATTAAATATACATATTCTAATTATGTAATTGCTAGTATTTGGTGTTTATTGAGTCAATGGTGAAATTTCAAATTTTCTGAAATTTTTTCCGAAATTAATTATTTTAATATTATTTTAAGCCGTCACTAATACATTTAATTAAGGAAAATTACAAATTGGAATGAGTTGAAACAAATTTTGTGCATCATAAAACATTAAATAAAATTTTATCATGTGGTTTTTGAAATGAAATCGTTTGTCAAAACGGTTTAGGAAATATCGAAGAAAAAGGCTTTTTCCGGTGAATTTTGTGTTAACGGGAATCGGGGTAATACATTCATCTTTTTCCCTAACCCACACACCCACACCTCACCCTCTCTCCCTCTCCCCATGTGCCCGGCCCCACCATGACAGCCCTCCCTCTCTCTCTCTCTCCAATCACCAAGAAAAGAAAAGAAAAGAAAGGAAAATGATAGAAAATGGTGGACTTTGACTTTTTCCACTTTCTCCACCTCACTCTCTCTCCTCCCTCACCCATTCCCCACCCCCATGCTGGCCGAACCTGCACATTTCAGCAGCCCTCCCCTCTCATTCCTCATCTCATCTCTTCTCAAAAAAAAATTCACAAAAAAATTCATGAAAAATCAACTAAAACTCAAAACCGAAATCCAACTCCTACCCATTATTTATTTGCCTATCTAGCATGGATTTTGGGAGTAAGAGGGAAATTTGGGAGGCTTAGATCCTTGCTAGATCTCTAATTGGGAGGTATAAATCTTAACCCATATTTTAATTGTTGGTTAATTACTCCAATTTAACTAATTTCGGTGTTTAATTGGTGTTCATATTGCAAACTTGAATTGTGGAATTAATGGTTATATGTGAGATTAAAATCAAGATAGGGTTTTATCACATTATTAAGGTTGCCATGAGTAGATTAACATATTAATTCTTGCTAAAACCTAATCTAGTTACTGATTTCAAAATTTGTTAGTTGGAAATTGTGATAAATGTGCTTTTTGCTAACTGGGTTTTTTTGAAATTGTTTTATATTGGGATTAAAATATAAATTTAGGTTTCATGTCATTATTAATATTATAATGAGTGGTTTAATGATTTTGGATCATGCAAAACCAAGCTTAATTGATGAATTATGAATTTTGCTTTAAAAGGTGTTAAAAATTGATATTTTTGCAAATTAGGATTTTGGAAATTATGCAAATTTATGAGATTAAATTATGGAAATGGTTTTTATGACTTATTTAAGATATTTAATAAGTATTATGGCCGCTACATTTGTTTAAACATCATGTTTTGTACAAAAACGGCGAATTTTGCTTGCTAGATTTTCGGAAAAATGACTTTTTAAGTGAAATTAGGGTTTTTGTGAGTTTTAACCTATTTTATATTAAAATTAGTGTTCGTGAATGTGCAAATGAGTGTATTTGGGTTTTTCTCGATGGTCTGACATTTGTACATCGACATCGAGAGTTGGTTTGGCCGTTCTTGCATGCGTAGGCGATAGGTTTTGACCTATGCGTGATACGCGTGCCGATTTGATTTTCGTATGCCGTTTCGATTTCGAATTTGGTTTTAATGCGATACGGTGCGTTATGATATGTAGGTACCCCATGTGTACTTCGAGACGACAAGCAAGCGCATGGCGACGTCGGCACCGGCGAGCGAGGACCAGGTGAGTAGATTTATATCTACGGGGAGAAGTCGGGTGGATGGCGTATAGCACCCCCGCAGTTCGTGGTGATGTATACGAATACGTATACACACATATATATATTGATTATATTTTGTTTGAGTATATTGATGATAATATGGATATTTGGTGTTCTTGGATGATTTAGTGTCGCGAAACCCTAGAGTAGTGGTCGCACCACACATGGACACAACCACCCATACTTGCATACTTTCTTCTTTCATTTGTGCTTATTCGGGAATATATAGTTATGTGTTCACATGGGAATAGGACTATGTGTTCACATACTGATTTGAGGATAGTTCTTGGGATTTATGATGAGTCGATGAGATTTGATTTGAGGCCGTGAGATCGGTGATATAACAGGGTTCGTATTTGAGATACGACATGACGTTGTAGCGGGTCCTTGACGTAGTGTTTCACACACGTGCATGCATACTTAGGCGGTATCAGTATTGTACTAGACGTAGATCAGTACCCCGATCATGATATTTGATAAAGAGGATACTAGGTGAATAGTATGATGAATATGATATTGACCCGTACCCAGATTTGGGGTTGCCGTACGACAGAATTACGTACAAGCTATATTTTGATGATTGATCCGCACTCTTGACTTGGGATGTCTAGTTATAGATATGGTATCGGATATGATATTATTGAGGCGGGATCACCGACTAATATATATATATACAGGTTTGTATATGTATCGACTCAGATGTTAGGCGGTTTCCTTACCTGCGGTCCAGCTTGCTAACTTTGTCCTTTAGTTTAGTTTAGTTGTTAGATTAGATTCGATTCTTACCTATTTCAAAAACTAACGAATCGTGGGTATTTTAAAAGACAGCTCAAGGGATCCTACGGATATTTCAAAAGACGTATCTTTTCATAAAAACACCGTAGCCCCTATTTTCAAAACCCCATGATTCGTGTTATTTCAAAAGGCACCATTTGTAGGACTTATATTAGATTAATGCAGATTAGTTATAGTTGCGTCTAGTATTCAGCTCCCGCTCATTATTGTGGTTCGCTTCGCATCGCATACTTATATTATGTTTCATACTCCATTATTGATATCATGCTGTTAGGACACCAGCACCATTACCGATGATGCGTATGTACCACGTACACTTACTTGCCGGCTCACACATATCTTCATTGGTAATTGCTATGTCACGTACACCTTAGAAAATATTATTGCTTGACATACCCTGTTAGCTAATAGTTTAGACATTGTAGTTTTTACCTGCTATTTCATGCATACTGTTATTCATTGTTTTGCCGCATTCATGGATTCTCATGCATATATTCACTATTTTACGTGTTATTGAGGTTTTGGATTCGGATTTCCATGAGATTTTCTGGCTTTGGAGGAAAACCGCACAAACATAAATAAACTTTTTCTCTCTTTTAAAATAAAAAGTGCGGTTTTCCCATGATGTATGAGTCGTCCACCATGAGTTTGCTGATGGATTTCGAGACCCGATTCGAGGAGTGGAGGAACCGTTTCGGGTACATGGTGGGCCCGGTGCGGTACCCCGGGGCAAGAGGAATGTGTTGTTGACGTTGAGCCCGGCAGGGGAGCACTACCGACCGGTGATATTACCCGACGCGTCGGATATCCGGAGGATACCGTCGTGGTCTTGAGATGGATGGTAGGGGCCGGTCTGGATTGACGGCGCCCTAGATATTGAGATTTTGAGATATTAAGGTACAGAGATTGTGATACGGAGATATCGAGATATTTGGACACTTGTTTTGTGTCGATGCTGGGCACTGTTTTATGCTGATTTCATTTATGGTACCTCACTTTTAAAATACAGAAATCTCACTGATTTATGGAAGCAGTCTTCGTCAGTACATGCATTCTGTTCCATGCATTCATACCTCATTCATATGATATATTGCTACCTGAGGTACTGACACGGGCACATGAGATCACACTCGGGTTAGATATTACCCTAGCAATTGTTATAGGCTGCATGTTATTCATATATTTGAGGATATATTATGATCATTGACCTAGGTTGCGTTATTTATACAATTTCTGTGCGTAGATGTTTTTCTATTCACGAGTTGGCAACTCACCCCCGTTGTGCCCCAGTTCTTGCAGGTTTGCCGTACAGGTTTCTTTACGGCTTTGCTGGCACTGCTCCTTTCGGGTGATTTGCTAGTAGGTGGGTTTATTGTATCATACCCATCAGTATACATTGTATATTATTATTCAGTTGTATCTAGAAGTTCCATCAACCAAACATGTATTTATTTTGAGATAGAGACCAGTGATGTTATTCCTTCGACCTTAGAGTCGCGCGTTATATTTCTGTGGTTTTCTTTTGGTTTTGAGTTTCCTTTTGAATTTTGATCCTCGCCGTTGGCGTTGTATATTATATTGCTTGTGTGGTTGTGGCCGTCGATTGACGAAAAGCTAGCTCCCGCTTGGGGATGCCTTTTTATGGATTTCGTATACTATTCATGTTGTATCCCGTTTGGGGGCTAGTATTTACAAAGGAGACTCTGCCGAAATTTTCGGGAAATATTTGATATTTTTTTTAAACCGCATAATTCGTCTTATGCTATTAAAACTACTTGTTTTAAATTGGTTTTCCTTCACTCTACTACTTTTCTTGGTTTGGATTTCTGGGTTTTCGGCTCACTTAGATTACGTACGCCTCGAGACGTTCGTAGTTTATGTGCCGGACATGTTCCGTACTTTCGGGTCGTGACACCAGGTTTGCGCATACCTTATGGAGTGTGATGACATGAGTGGATTCCATCACGTTATCATGCGATGATAGTTGGATCCCGATTCCCACTGATGAGTTGGTTTACTTCTC
This sequence comes from Agapanthus africanus, assembly GCA_030015575.1. Lineage (NCBI taxonomy): Eukaryota > Viridiplantae > Streptophyta > Magnoliopsida > Asparagales > Amaryllidaceae > Agapanthus > Agapanthus africanus. The sequence goes on along the minus strand of CM057338.1, from coordinate 806,116,406 downwards.
GGGTGATCCCGACTAATTCTTCTTTTAGGTTTGGAGGAGAATTTGAGAAAACAGTGGGAGGTTTCTGCTGGAGATGGTGCCCTCAGAGTCAATTATTGGGTCACAGGCACGTGATTGCAATGATTGAGGGAGGTCCTATCCCGGTAGGACAGTCTTACTCAAGATGATAGTATGCTATCTGGTTTACCTTTATCATCGTGTACTGCTTTAGGTGACCTGACAGGTCGCTATTGCACGTTGATAGAGCCCCTAGGATTCTTGCTTGATTGCCAGCAGTATGAGGGCGATCATATAAGTGAGAGCTGGAGTCTATAAGCACATCCTTAAATGGTCCCTAGTCGTGGGAGTTTCGAGACAGGGCATCGATTCTTCAGAGTAGACTAGTGTATACAGTCGAGACCCCGACGAGGGGCGGTGGCCGGTCTCACAAGCCACTGGTGTCAGTTGGTTCACCTAAGATGTATACAGGTGCTCATTGGGTTATGAGTACACCGGACAGGACTCGCCGAGAACATGCTAGTTGGTCTTATACCTGACGTCAGATAGCAGTTCCCAGATGACATGTGTACAGGTTAGTTCATCGACCTGGGGATCGTCATTTGTCTCGTGTGAGTTCCCACTGTGCTTTGATTACTACCCTACCACGGCTCAAAGGAGTCGTGCAAACAGGTTTTAGTTGGGTACAGTCCCGAACCACATGGAGGCAGTGAGCGGATCTTCAGGGGTTCGTCTCTCCCGGTATTGGGGGTGAGGTCGCGCTGTGTCTAGGAGAGCCATTACACGAAGTCCTTGGCCAAGGCAGGAGATTTACTGGTAGGTATTCCAGTAGTATCTCAGGGTGTTCTGGGCTACACTCCGATACGACTTGTACCGCTTTTGGGGGTCTGACTTTTACCAACCCCCTAGGCCCGACATGCGATGCTCATAGACGAACGGACCGGACTGTACGGATATTGTTGTTGACAGGCTCAGTAGGGTGTCAGGATGAGTTCGCTCATCGACGTCCCTTTTGGTCAATAGCTGGTGGCCCGTCACGTATTGGCTTATACCTCTGACGTGCTAGTGGTTAAATCCACAGACATAGTATTGACAAGTCTTTAGAGTCCCCCACACTTACAGTTACTCAAGCTTTCGGGCGAAACGCTGTAGAGGCCGTATGGAGATATGGCAGGGTCCGATCAGATACGTGCGGTATTGCACGGGTCAGGATCGGATGGTTAGTACTAGAGGCCGTATGTATATATGGCAGGGTTCGATCAGATACGTGCGGTATTGCACGGATCAGGATCGGACGGATATTACTAGCCGGCTTTGGTTTAAGCCGGATCCTAATATAGTACAGTGTAGATTTTGTCTCATTGCATTTGTATCCGGTCGGAATACAGATGCGGGTGTGTATGCACAGTATCGTGGTTTTCCTGTAATTTATTACGGGACCAGTTTTCTGGAGTTGCCAGTTTGCATTCCGTTCCGGCCGGTTTTCCCTTGTTCTTTCCCGGCCGGACTTTTCCGATGGAGGGTGTTATTTGCAAGTTTGCAAATAACACATTGTGGAGGGTTTTCTTGCAAATGTATTAATTATGAAAGCATCTTTTGATACCATTCTTTTCTATCATCATCACTTGCTTTTTGGTGATTTGAGGTGATTAGAGTTTGATGTGAGTTAGTTATGATGATGTTTGGATATGGTCACCTCTTACCTTTTACTACACTCACCTCCCTCTTGCATTTTGTATTCCTTCCTCCACCATTCTCATTTTTGATATGGTTGAACACATTTGAGAGAAGATAAGATGAGAGCTTCATTTTTTAGAGTGTAGCATTTTGATCTCTTTTCATGTTAAGAAAAATGCAAGCACCATTTTTCTTATCTTGTTTCCTCCATCATCTTCAAATGGCAACAAACCCTAAATGAGACATAGACTCTACACTACACATTCTACAGCAAATCTTGGGCACGTCGACTTGCCAGCTTCGTGCCCGAGTTGCCTCGGTATTGAGGTGGGAGCCCGTAAAAGACGCAGGCGATGTGGTGCCCTTCCGGCAAGGTGGCGACGACCGGAGTTTCCGCAGGAGATCGAGACGATGACGAGAAGACCGGAGGACTCGGATCACTCGGTATATCTCTAACCCGTCTTGTAGTTAGCTAGAACTAGTTTAATGGTCCGATCCAGGTGTTTAGTGCGCGGTAGTGCCGGTTTGCTAAGTTCGCAAAATTAAAGTTTATCACCGCTTCCGCATTTGGCCGTCGGATTGACGGCCGGGGCGCCGCCGTGCACTTACAGTGGTATCAGAGCCTCGCCATTAACTTAGTCTAGCTTTGCCTAATGTGTTTTACGTTTTCGATCGAACAAAATCCCGAAACCGCATTTTCAAGCACTATCAGTTTTTGTCGAAATTTTTTGGAGTCCAAAAATTTTTCAGGTTGTCTCAGAATGATGTGCAGGGAGTTCTAAGAACACTGGAAAAATTTGATGACACGATCCCTCCGTACGACCGCGGAACCGCGGCCATAACCCCTCTTTGGCCGCGGTTCCGCCGCAGGAATGTGGGTTCATGTCATCATTTCTTTGCAGTGGGCTTGTGGGATGAAAATAGGGGTTTTGGAATAATAACATTGGGCCCAGAATTTCTTGATCTGCTACAGTATTGCTTGGGGGCCCACTTGTTAATTTTTGGTCGATCGGATATTTTAAACACATTATTTTCACAGTATTTACATTATATCTGCGACCGTGAATGTCACTTGATCGGTAAATCCAGTCTAACTGTTATAGCCCGGTTAGACGGATTTGCGAACGTGACTTTCACGTTGATGTTCTGTGATTTTGCTGTGATGTTGCGGATCGGTCATGGGGATAGCCTGGATGCAATGTTAGTACAGTGTTGTTGTATTATGTACATTTGATATTGCGGGGCGAGCGTCCGACATGTGGACTGCCGTCACTGCCTGTTTGTATTATTATTTTGGGGCACGACCAGGTTGCGGTCGATGTACCCGTTGTATGTATATTTTACTTTCTGTACTAGGATTGCCCCGCGGTGGGGTGCACGGATAGCCGGGTTCTGGAGGGTAACAAGCCCGCATCTCATGGCATTGAGACGGAGGGGGCTTCAGTCTGGAATTAGCGGGCTATTCGCCGCACTCGTAGGGGGTACAGGTTGGCCCAGGACGGGTGCCCAAGTTACCGGATTCCGTGAAGTGCTGGGTGGTCCATTCACGGTGCTGAAGGGGGCTGCCTCGCTTCAGGTTTTGGCGGGTAACTTGCCGCGCCCGTAGGGGTCTAGGATTTCATTGCACAGGCTATCCACACGACCAGGGGAACGTCGGGTTTCAGTAGTGGCTCTGTGAAACCCGGGGATCCCAGATATCTGTATTGTTCTGTGATGCTGTACATTTCTGTGATGTTGCATTTTTTTCACGCCTTGAGCGAATATAATATATTGGTATATATATTAGTAGATGTTGTATATGTTTTACATCCGCGCTAGTCCAGTCCCCGCTCTGTCGTTAGTTAGCTAACCTAACGGGTAATGACGGGACCCAGTGGCGAATGCGGATGGCATATACGTACATCAGTATATTTTCGTTCTTTGTAGTGTGATCATTTGATGGGACTGCGTTGATTCGGATCAATGCAAGTTAAAACAAACCTATTCTGATGTTGTTGGAACACTTTTCAAAAAGCTGTTATTGCAAGGACGTTCACTTTTGTTTTGCATCGTGGTATTCATTTGGAATATCCTGCTCCTCAGTCGACGAGGCAAGGGCCGAGATCCCTTCACCGGGAGTGACCCCTTGGACAGAAGTTTGTGTCAGGGCATTAACTTCACTATAGCCGATTACTTTTGCTTTGCATCGTGGTATTCATTTGGAATATCCTGCACCCCATTCTACGGGGAAAGAGCCGAGATCCCTTCACCGGGAGTGACCTCTTTAGTAAAGGTTTTCGTCACTATATTTTCTAAAAAGCTATCCGTTCCTTCAACGATATCAAGTTCATTACGTTAAAGGTTTTTGCCAGAAACCATTCGTAGCCCTCCATCATTTCAGTTAAATATTCGGTAGTATTCAAGCTATGTATTTTGACCTCACGCCAAGGCATAGTGTTTGGTAGTTGCCGGGTATTTATCTGTTGCATAGATAGATGCGTTGGTTTGGGACAGTCGTACTACTATTTTGGCCTACGTCAAGAGTATCTACGGGTGGGTTCAAATTAATCTGGACAATGATGGGTAGAACTTGACATGTGACTTATGATATTTTGACCTCACGCCAAGGTCATAAGAGTATGGGGTAAAAATCACATCGGGAGTTTCAAAAGAACTGAAACTTGCCAGATATGCGCATAACTTCTGGAGTGTGATACCGTGAGCGGATTCCGTCACGTTATCATGCGATGATAGTTGGATCCCGATTCCCACTGATGAGTTGGTTTACTCCTCGGGTGACCCCGACTAATTCTTCTTTCTGGTTTGGAGGAGAATTTGAGGTACAGTGGGAGGTTTCCTAATTAGATAAATTGGTAACCATTCTGATCTAGGGTAGAGTGCACGCTGAGTGTTTCTTTTCTCTCTCTCTTTGGCAGCAACCATTGACCCGACCCTAGACTTTGACTCAGTGACCAAGTTGACCGAACCTTCTTAAACACTGGCTTTTGGATTGTCAGAGTTGCAGACCTCATTGCCACTGCTACTTTTACCCTTTTCTCCAGGACACCCCGTATTACTGCGAACGTCCACTTCCATTGGACAAAACCATCGTATGGTCAGATACGAACTCGAAGGAATTCGATGATGGTTTCCGGTTCTGGAGAAAACGGATAAGGTTTATTCAGTTGTCTTTTCCTTTTTGCCTTCTCTCAAGTTACGAGTACTCTTTAGTTTAGGAGATAGTACACCTATTACGCAAATTGGATAGTCTTCTTCCAAACCATAGGCTGGTGCCGACCGGTAGGGAATGAAGAAAACCAATTAGCCTAAACGGTGTGCAGAAGGTATTAAGATTAAGACAAAGCAAGGGATTAGTAAGAGGGCAAAGTAAATTGCGACTGATATTCACGACCAAACCAAGTATTTCTTCGCCAATCCTAAATCACCTTAGTATTTCTCCAAGACACTCCGTATCACTACGAAGATCCACAGTTTATTAGATACTCCATCGTATGGTTATATACGAACTCGAAAGGAACTTGTTCCAGTTCGGGGATGGATTCTGGTTCAGGAGAAATAGGAATAAGGTTTATTCGGTTGTCTTTTATCTTCACCTTCTCTCGCATTGCGAGTGCTCCTAAGACTAGGACAGTACACCCATTATGCTTATTGGATAGTCTTCTTCCAAACCATAGGCTGGTGCCGAACGGTAGGGAAGGAAGAAAATCATTTGGCCTAAGGGGTGTGCAGAAGGTAATGACTAAAGACATATAAAGGGATTTGAAGAGGTGGCAAAGAATTATACGGTTATAGTTATGAATCTGGATAATGGTAGAGGCATTACTAGGAATACCAGGATACCCCATCGAAACATTTCAATGTTTCAGTTCAACTGTGTACTGTTAAAAGAAAACTGATTTCCCGATTGGACACTTGCTCCAGGGTATGTATTTACCAGGTTTGATTCTCACATCTGTATGGTTTTACAGATGATGAGTGGGAGTAAGTTATTGGGAATAGGGTGATCATCCTCATTATATCGGGATTCGTTGTAATCGGTGATATTTGAGGAGATCACCTGGGCTGTTTGCCGGTCGGCAAATATTTGGTTTTGAATATCCGCTGTTGTGCACCAATTTCAAATTGATATATCTGTACGTCTATTTTCATAGAGTGAGATATACCTTTTGATATTATGTCGATGACATTTATCTATATCAGTGGATGGTTAGGTAAGGAGCATTAAACAGCGGTGTAATTCTTCTTAACCATAAGTACAGTTTTCAACCTACGACACACAGTGAAAGAGTTGTTAGACTCAGCGGACTTATACAGAGTATTGTATGTTGTCCAGTGTCCATTAGGACAGAGGGGTTGGTCCTCATACTATATTCTGTTTACTTTTAACTTCTCTAGTTCTTAGACATGTGTTTCGTAGAAACACAGGGTCTAAGTTTTGAGGAGTTATAGGTATTTGAATAGAGTAGAGAACCAGGTGTAGCAAGTATCGGGATTCTTCAAAGTGATCGAAGATGTAGATACTTGTGTATGGTATTCAGTTGATAGTAATGATAAAGAGAAATTGCTTCTCTTTCAGGTTACTCATAATTGGAAGCATTCCTAAGTTGAGTAACACTGATCCGTCTCCTTCCATTTTGTTGACATGCACTGGAGATAGCTGCATGATTTGAATCTGGTTCAATTAAATCAGTGCCTCTGGTTCTATATTGGATATAGAACAGTTCATATCTTAACGATGTTAAGGTACGGGGAGTTGTCCGGCTTATGATTAAAACCAGACACTGGACAACTCAAGGCACGTTTCTGTAATGGCTGTTTGTGGGTTGACCCAGGCTATGACGAGGGTTGACTTTCTACCATCTGGGAGATCAATAGTAATATTGTTCTAGACTCGCCACAATTTTAATAAAAATGGATTTTTCAGAAAACAATAGTGGGAGTATGGTAGAACTGAAAGTGATTCCAGAACCGCAAACGATTACTGAAGATTTGATAAGGAACCTAAAGATTCAATCTGGTTTGACATTCCATTGGCCACTCCGCAGATACGGTGGGTAACTTCAGGCACCCGAGAGGTACTCCGGTAGCCTCAAGGACGGTGACAGGGAAGTTCTTGTTTACCCACACTTGCCATTGTTGTTGTTCCAGGCTGTGAGACCCGGCAGGAGGATGGGTATAGCATCGTTCTAAACTAGCTTTAGAAATGCATGTCTATATGACTCTGCCAGAGGGTTGTCGTAGTCAGTGGGAGCAGCGGAAGCATTTTGGACAGGTGGTCCAAGGCAATACTGAGGGTGGCATGGCGCAGGATACTGATTAAGTTTGGTTGACGATACAGTCTAAGAAGTTTGGATTTGGAGTTCATTTATGAGCTAGGTCCCATCAGACATCCAGACATTCTAAGACAGGTATTGCTCATTTCGGGAGATGGGTTTCTCCGCGAACTTGAGATATAGAGAGACATAGAAAGGAACATCTAGGCGGATCCACTCACTGAGGCTATTCCTCGAACGCAAAAGATTCGCAAACGAGTTTTGTGAGACTGACTAGTAGAGGAGTTGGGTGTTCGGTATCACACGGGCTGTGAGTATGCGGCATCGCAATAATTAGCCTTGAATGCAAGTGGGAGATTGTTGGAGATGGTGCCCTCAGAGTCAATTATTGGGTCACAGGCACGTGATTGCAATGATTGAGGGAGGACCTATCCCGGTAGGACAGTCTTACTCAAGATGATAGTATGCTATCTGGTTTACCTTTATCATCGTGTACTGCTTTAGGTTACCTGACAGGTCGCTATTGCACGTTGATAAAGCCCCTAGGATTCTTGCTTGATTGCCAGCAGTATGAGGGCGATCATATAAGTGAGAGCTGGAGTCTATAAGCACATCCTTAAATGGTCCCTAGTCGTGGGAGTTTCGAGACAGGGCATCGATTCTCCAGAGTAGACTAGTGTATACAGTCGAGACCCCGACGAGGGGCGGTGGCCGGTCTCACAAGCTACTGGTGTCAGTTGGTTCACCTAAGATGTATACAGGTGCTCATTGGGTTATGAGTACACGGGACAGGACTCGTCGGGAACATGCTAGTTGGTCTTATACCTGACGTCAGATAGCAGTTCCCAGGTGACATGTGTACAGGTTAGTTCATCGACCTGGGGATCGTCATTTGTCTCGTGTGAGTTCCCACTGTGCTTTGATTACTACCCTACCACGGCTCAAAGGAGTCGTGCAAACAGGTTTTAGTTGGGTACAGTCCCGAGCCACATGGAAGCAGTGAGCGGATCTTCAGGGGTTCGTCTCTCCCGGTATTGGGGGTGAGGTCGCGCTGTGTCTAGGAGAGCCATTACACGAAGTCCTTGGCCAAGGCAGGAGATTTACTGGTAGGTATTCCAGTAGTATCTCAGGGTGTTCTGGGCTACACTCCGACACGACTTGTACCGCTTTTGGGGGTCTGACTTTTACCAACCCCCTAGGCCCGACATGCGATGCTCATAGACGAACGGACCGGACTGTACGGATATTGTCGTTGACAGGCTCAGTAGGGTGTCAGGATGAGTTCGCTCGTCGACGTCCCTTTTGGTCAATAGCTGGTGGCCCGTCACGTATTGGCTTATATCTCTGACGTGCTAGTGGTTAAATCCACAGACATAGTATTGACGAGTCTTTAGAGTCCACCACACTTACAGTTACTCAAGCTTTCGGGCGAAACGCTGTAGAGGCCGTATGGAGATATGGCAGGGTCCGATCAGATACGTGCGGTATTGCACGGGTCAGGATCGGACGGTTAGTACTAGAGGCCGTATGTATATATGGCAGGGTTCGATCAGATACGTGCGGTATTCCACGGATCAGGATCGGACGGATATTACTAGCCGGCTTTGGTTTAAGCCGGATCCTAATATAGTACAGTGTAGATTTTGTCTCATTGCATGTGTATCCGGTCGGAATACAGATGCGGGTGTGTATGCACGGTATCGGGGTTTTCCTGTAATTTATTACGGGACCAGTTTTCTGGAGTTGCCAGTTTGCATTCCGTTCCGGCCGGTTTTCCCTTGTTCTTTCCCGGCCGGACTTTTCCGATGGAGGGTGTTATTTGCAAGTTTGCAAATAACACATTGTGGAGGGTTTTCTTGCAAATGTATTAATTATGAAAGCATCTTTTGATACCATTCTTTTCTATCATCATCACTTGCTTTTTGGTGATTTGAGGTGATTAGAGTTTGATGTGAGTTAGTTATGATGATGTTTGGATATAGTCACCTCTTACCTTTTACTACACTCACCTCCCTCTTGCATTTTGTATTCCTTCCTCCACCATTCTCATTTTTGATATGGTTGAACACATTTGAGAGAAGATAAGATGAGAGCTTCATTTTTGAGAGTGTAGCATTTTGATCTCTTTTCATGTTAAGAAAAATGCAAGCACCATTTTTCTTATCTTGTTTCCTCCATCATCTTCAAATGGCAACAAACCCTAAATAAGACATAGACTCTACACTACACATTCTACAGCAAATCTTGGGCACGTCGACTTGCCAGCTTCGTGCCCGAGTTGCCTCGGTATTGAGGTGGGAGCCCGTAAAAGACGCAGGCGATGTGGTGCCCTTCCGGCAAGGTGGCGACGACTGGAGTTTCTGCAGGAGATCGAGACGATGACGAAAAGACCGGAGGACTCGGATCAATCGGTATATCTCTAACCCGTCTTGTAGTTAGCTAGAACTAGTTTAATGGTCCGATCCGGGTGTTTAGTGCGCGGTGGTGCCGGTTTTCTAAGTTCGCAAAATTAAAGTTTATCACCGCTTCCGCATTTGGCCGTCGGATTGACGGCCGGGGCGCCGCCGTACACTTACAGTTTTCTGATTAGATAAAATGATTAACCATTCTGATCTAGGTTAGAGTGCATGCAGAGTGTTTCTACTATTTCTCTCTTTGATTGCGACCATGACCCTACCCTAAACTATAACTCAGTGACCAAGTTGACCGAACTTTCTTAAAACACTGGCTTTTGGATTGTCTGAGTTGCATACATCATTTCCACTTTTTTTTTACCCTTTGAGTTTCTCCAGAACACCCCATATTATTACGAACATCCAATTCCATTGGATAAATCCATCGTATGGTTATATACGAACTCGAAGGAATTTCTTCGAGGATGGATTCTGGTTCTGGAGAGATTGAATAGGACTATTCAGTTGTCTTTTCCTTTTGCCTTCTCTCAGGTTGTGATGGCTCCTAGGATTAGGAGAGGGTACACCTATTAAGCTTATTGGATAGTCTTCTTCCAAACCATAGGCAGGTGCCGAAAGGTAGGGAATGAAGAAAACCAATTAGCCTAAGTTGGGTGTATAGAAGATAATAAGTAAAGACAAATAAAGGGATCAGAAAGAGGGCAAAGTAAATTGCGACTGTTATCATTCACGACCAAACCACGTATTTCATCGCTACTCCTACTTTACCTTTATATTTCTCCAGAACACCCCGTATCACTACGAACATCCAATTCCATTGGATAAATCTATCGTATGGTTATCTACGAACTCGAAGGAACTTTTTCGATGATGGATTCTGGTTCAGGAGAAATAGGAATAAGGTTTATTCAGTTGTCTTTTATCCTTACCTTCTCTCAGGTTGCGAGTGCTCCTATGATTAGGACAGTACACCTATTATGCTTATTGGATAGTCTTCTTCCAAACTATAGGCTGGTGCCGAACGGTAGGGAAGGAAGAAAACCATTAAGCCTAACAATGGTGTACAGAAGGTAACGACTAAAGACAAATAAAGGGAATTGGAGAGATGGCGGGGAAATATATTGTTACAGTCATGAATTTGGATAATGGAAGAGGCATTACAAGGAATACCAGGATATCCCATCGAAACATTTTTATGTTTCAGTTTCACTGTGCATTGTTAACTGAAAGCTGATTTCCCAATTAGACACTTGCTCCAGGGTATATATTTACCAGGTATGATTCTCACATATGTATGGTTTTACAGATGATGAGTGGGGGTAAGTTATTGGAAATTAGGTGATCATCCTCATTATATCGGAATTTGTTGTAATTGGTGATATTTGAGAAAGTCGCCTGGGTACAGTTTTCAACCTATAACGCACAGAGTTTGAGTTATTCAACTCAGGGGACTTATACAAAGTATTGTATATTGTCCAGTGTCCATTAGGACAAAGGGGTTGGTTCTCGTACTATATTCTGTTTACTTGTGACTTCTCAAGTTTTAGACAAGTGTTTCGTAGAAATACAAGGTCCAAGTTTGAGAAGTTATAGGTACAGGAATAAATTAGAGAACCATGTGTTGCAAGTATCAGGATTCTTCAAGGTGATCGAAGATGTAGATACTTGTGGTTGGTATTCAGTTGATAGTAATGGTTTTTGAGAACTTGCTTTTTTTTTTCAGGTTACTCATAATTGGATGCACTCCTAAGTTGAGTAATGCTGATCGGTCTCTCTCCATTTAGTTGACATGCACAGAAGACAGATGCATGATTTGAATCTGGTTCCAATTAAATTAGTGCATCTATTTCTATATTGTATATAGAATGGTTCGTATCTTAACGATGTTAAGTTACGGGGAGTTGTCCGGCTTATGCTTAAAACCAGACTCTGGATAACTCAAGGCACGTTTCTGTAATGGTAGTTTGTGGGTTAACCCGGACTTTGACAAGGGTTGATTTTCTACCATCTGGAAGATCAATAGTGATATTGTTCTTGACTCGCCACAATTTTATTAAAATGGATTTTTTCAGAAAACAATAGTGGGAGTATGGTAGAACTGAAAGTGATTTCAGAACCACAAACGATTACGGAAAATTTAATAGGACCTAATAATTCAACCAGGATTGACATTCCATTAGCCACTCCGCAGATATGGTGGGTAACCTCAGGCGCCAAAGAGGTACTCCGGTGTCCTCAAGGACGGTGACAGGGAGGTTCTTGTTTACCCAGACTTGCTATTGCTGCTGTTCCAGACTATGAGACCCGGCAGGAGGATGAGTATATCGTCGTTCTAAACTACCTTTAGAAGTGTACGTGTATATGATTCTGCCAAAGAGTTGTTGTAGTCAGTGGGAGCAGCGGAAGCATAGTGGATAAGTAGCTTATGTCTATTTATAGACTAAAGCAAATATAGTGGAGATAAATCATCTATTTTTGATATGACAGTCATGGGCTTTGACTTCATCAGAATAGAAGATGGATCTGTTAAGAAGGTAGTAGGGTGTTATGTCCTGCTACTTGGATGACATACACATTGTAGGCAGGGAAATTCCTATACTACGATCGGTCATACTGTGGTTGTCACACAGTAATTTCTCCACATAGGATATGGATATAATATCAGGCATTCTGGTTACTGGGTCTATGGTTTTAGATCTAGATTTGGGTAGTTTTCCAATCTGGGTACTTTGACAGCATTCTAAAGGTATTTTAGAATGAACGACTCTTGGCATGGTGGTGTACCTGAAGGTGATGGAGTCACCCTCTCCAAAGGTGTCTTACAGACTAAAGGGGAGAGGGATGTGCATGATTGACATATCACTTGCTTAGGCAATTGAGTCAATCATGAGATGTCAAATACCACACCAGATGTTGTTTTTGCACTAGATACAATAAGTTCATATTAATCCAATCTTGGAGAAACGTTCGGAAGCAGTTTTTAGAACATAAGTGGATGTTCTAGGGATTTGATAACGGCAGCATCCTTCGGAAGACGGTTATCATTCTAGGCTTCCAAGATGACCTGGATGACAGAGTGACTGTCAGAGTTATAGTTTTCCTTCTGACGAGGGGCAGTAGTTTGGACAGGTAGTCCAAGCGGATACTGAGGGAGGCATGGTGCTGGATACTGATTAAATTCAATTGACGATACAGTCTAAGAAGTTTGCTGGATTTGGAGTTCATTTATGAACTGGGTCCTATCAGATATCCAGACATATTCTAAGACAGGTATTGCTCATTTCAGGAGATGGCTTTCTCAGCGGACTTGAGAAAAAGAGAGACATAGAAAGAAACTTCAGGGCGGATCCACTCACTGAGGCTATTTCTCGAACACAATAGTTTTACAAACGAGCTTTGTGAAACTGATTAGTAGAGGATTTAGATGTTCGGTATCACACGAGCTGTGAGTACGCGACGTCGCAGTAATTAGCCTTAAGTGCAGGTGGGAGATTGTTGGATATAGTCCTCAAAGTCAATTATTGGATCGCAGGTACGTGATTGCAATGATTGAGGGAGGACCTATACCGGTAGGACAGTCTTTCTTGAGATAGTATGCTATCTGGGTTGTTTTTATCATCGTATACATGCTTTAGTTCACTATTGCATGTTGATAGAGCCCCTAGGATTCTTGCTTGACTGCCAGCAGTATGATGGCGATCATATACGTGGGAGCTGGGGTCTATAAGCACATCCTTAAAGTGTCCCTAGTCGTGGGAGTTTCGAGACAGGGCATCGATACTTCAGAGTAGACTAGTGTATACAGTCGAGACCCCGACGAGGGGCGGTGGCCGGTCTCACAAGCCATTGGTGTCAGTTGGTTCACCTAAGATGTATACATGTGCTCATTGAGTTATGAGTACACCGGACAGGACTCGCCGGGAACATACTAGTTGGTATTATACATATCGTCAATTAGCAGTTTCCAGGTGACATGTGTACAGGTTAGTCTGTCGACCTGAGATCGTCATTTGTCTCGTGTGAGTTCCCACTGTGCTTTGATTACTACCCTACCACGGCTCAAAGGAGTCGTGCAAACAGGTTTTAGATGGGTACAGTCCCGAACCACATGGAGGCAGTGAGCAGATCATCGGGGATTCGTCTCTTCCGGTATTGGGGGTGAGATCGCGCTGTGTTTAGGAGAGCCATTACACGAAATCCCTGGCCAGGGTAATCGAGATTTACTAATAGGTATCCCAGTAGTATCTCAGGGTGTTCTGGGCTACTCTCCGACACGTCTTATACCGCTATTGGGGGTCTGACGTTTACCAGCTCCCTAGGCCCTATATGCGATACTCATAGACGAACGGACCGGACTGTACGGATATTGTCACTGTCAGGCTCAGTAGGGTTTCTGGATGAGTTCGCTCATCAGCTTCCCCTTCAATCAATACATGTGCAACCGTTACATACAGCTAGTACCTCTGACGTGCTAGTGGTTATACCCAGTGCCAATGTATTGATGAGTCATTAGAGTTCCCCACAGACCGTTTCCCAAATTCGGGTGAAACGTTGTAGAGGCCGTATGTTTTTATGGCAGGGTTCGAACATGCACGTGCACTTTTGCACATGTCATGGTTCGGACAGATAATACTAGCGGGTTTTGGTTTAAGCCAGATCTTAGTATTATATTGTAGAAATATTTTTGTCTCGTTGCATTTCGTATTCGGTCGAAATACAAATGCGGGTATGTATTTACAATTGTGGGATAATCCTTTAATTTGTTACGGGATTATTTTTTGAAGTTGCCAGATTTTAATCTTCAATTTTAAACACTTGTTTAATGGATATTTGTTAGCTATTTTTTTAGGACCATTTCCTATGCTAGCAAATTTTTGCTGATGAGCATTTTAAAAGCGGGGCTGCTAATTTCGTATCTGGTGGCATGGGGTGATGAGGTGTCCCTGGCTTTTTGTGGGCACGGTCTTCACTGGAATGGGCAGCATGGGCCATTGGCTTTATGTGAAAGTTTTTTTTAAGTGACGGTATGGGTGAGGTTATTTTATTGGTTGCTTGATTAATTTACTTGTAGAAAATCATTCACTGCCGCTTGAAGAAGAAAAAAACATTCTTCCACTGCACAAAATTTAACAAAACCACAGAGGAGATATTCATTGTGGCCGGCCCCCATTTTTGAAGAGGAGTTATTTCAAAAGCAATTTTCTTCACTTGATTTGTACTTGGCAACTTCATTTACCTCCATCCAATTGCTTGGGTGTGTTGAGACAAAGTTTTCTACACTTTCTCTACTTTATTCTTGGATATGTCGGCTAGCAAACTTCATGTCCGGATTGCCTCGGTTTTTAAGGCGGGAGCCCGTATAAAGATTTATAGACGTGGTGCCACTTCGACGGGCGTGATCTGGGAGCGGACTTCGTCAGCGCAACAGCGAGGAGTTTGGCGCGGAGATTAAACACCGAAGGACACGGATCGATCGGTATAATCTTTCCAAACTCTTTTACAGTTTTCTAGTTTACGGTTAATGGAACGATCCGGGTATTTGGTTGCGGTAGCGCCGAGTTTTGTAAAAAGTTTTTGTTTCGCATTTGGCGTCGGTTTGACCGCCGGGGAGCTGCTGTGACCCAACAGAAGGCTTAATAAAAGTCTTGATTTGGTTGTTTTAAGTTTAAACATTTTGTGACTTTGTTCGGAGATGTATATAGTTTTATTTCGTCGAGGTATTGAAATACTTGTTGGAGATAGTGCCCTCAGAGTCAATTATTGGATCACAGGCGCGTGATTGCAATGATTGAGGGAGGACCTATCCCGGTAGGACAGTCTTACTTGAGATGATAGTATGCTATCTGGTTTACCTTTATCATCGTGTACTGTTTTAGGTGACCTGACAGGTCGCTATTGCACGTTGATAGAGCCCCTAGGATTCTTGCTTGACTGCCAGCAGTATGAGGGCGATCATATACGTGGGAGCTGGTAGTCTATAAGCACATCCTTAAATGGTCCCTAGTCGTGGGAGTTTCGAGACAGGACATCGATTCTCCAGAGTAGACTAGTGTATACAGTCGAGACCCCGACGAGGGGCGGTGGCCGGTCTTACAAGCCACTGGTGTCAGTTGGTTCACCTAAAATGTATACAGGTGCTCATTGGGTTATGAGTACACCGGACAGGACTCGCCGGGAACATGCTAGTTGGTCTTATACCTGACGTCAGATAGCAGTTCCCTGGTGACATATGTACAGGTTAGTTCATCGACCTGGGGATCGTCATTTGTCTCGTGTGAGTTCCCACTGTACTTTGATTACTACCCTACCACGGCTCAAAAGTGTCGTGCAAACAGGTTTTAGTTGGGTACAGTCCCGATCCACATGGAGGCAGTGAGCGGATCTTCAGGGGTTCGTCTCTCCCGGTATTGGGGGTGAGTTCGCGCTGTGTCTAGGAGAGCCCTTACACGAAGTCCTTGGCCAAGGCAGAAGATTTACTGGTAGGTATTCCAGTAGTATCTCAGGGTGTTCTGGGCTACACTCCGACACGACTTGTACCGCTTTTGGGGGTCTGACTTTTACCAACCCCCTAGGCCCGACATGCGATGCTCATAGACGAACGGACCGGACTGTACGGATATTGTCACTGACAGGCTCAGTAGGGTGTCAGGATGAGTTCGCTCATCGACGTCCCTTTTGGTCAATGGCTGGTGGCCCGTCATGTATGGCTAATACCTCTGACGTGCTAGTGGTTAAATCCACAGCCATAGTATTGACGAGTCTTTAGAGTCCACCACACTTACAGTTACTCAAGTTTCGGGCGAAACGTTGTAGAGGCCGTATGGAGATATGGCAGGGTCCGATTAGATACGTGCGGTATTGCACGGATCAGGATCGGACGGTTAGTACTAGAGGCCGTATGCATATATTGCAGGGTTCGATCAGAAACGTGCGGTATTGCACGGATCAGGATCGGACGGATATTACTAGCCGGCTTTGGTTTAAGCCGGAACCTAGTATAGTACAGTGTAGATTTTGTCTCATTGCATTTGTATCCGGTCGGAATACAGATGCGGGTGTGTATGCACAGTATCAGGGTTTTCCTGTAATTTATTACGGGACCAGTTTTCTGGAGTTGCCAGTTTGCATTCCGTTCCGGTCGGTTTTCCTTTGTTCTTTTCCGACCGGACTTTTCCGATGGAGGGACTAATTTACAATTGTGCAAATTAGTATTTGTGGAGGGGGTCCTTTGTAATTGTGTGGCATCATGATAAGATTCCTTTTGTATCAACCTTTTGCATTAATGGTGATTAGAGTTGATTAGATTTGGAGGGGACATGTTTATTTTTACGTGTGAAATATGTTTCTTCATGTTAATTTCGTGGGCCCCTTTTGAGTGTGCTGGAGGATATATTTGGACAGTGGATTAATTTCCTAAGATAAGGATGAGCTAAAATGGGTGTGCTGGGGGCTGATTTTGTTCACAGAGAGATTGTTTTTTCTATGCCAAAAAAAAATCACCACTTGCCTTTTTGACAGAGCACAAATTTGATCATGGCCGAGCTCAATGTATAGCATGCTCCATTATTTTTCCAGCAAGATCCAATGAAAAATTCGTGTGCTCAAATTCCTCCATCATGGCAACTATACTAAACCCCAAAGAGACAACTATTCTACACTTGCCTACAGCAAATCTTGGACGCGTCGGCTAGCCAACTTCGCGCCCGAGTTGCCTCGGTATGGAGGCGGGAGCCCGTAAAAGAATCCGGCTACGTGGTGCCCTTCCGGCGAGGAGGCGACCACCGGAGTTTCCGCAGGAGATCGGGACAACGACGAGAAGACCGGAGGACTCGGATCACTCGGTATATCTCTTCCCTATCTTGTAGTTAGTTAGGACTAGTTTAATGGCCCGATCCGGGTGTTTAGTGCGCGGTGGTGCCGGTTTGCTAGTTTGCAAAATTAAAGTTTTTCGCTTCCGCATTTTTAGCGTCGGATTGACGGCCGGGGCGCCGCCGCGGACTTACAGTGGTATCAGAGCCTCGCCATTAATTTCGTCTAGCTTTGTTTGATGTGTTTGCATTTCCGATCGACCAAAATTCCAAAAACCCGCGTTTTCTTCACATCAGTTTTCTGTCGAATTTTTCCTTGCTCTAAAATTTTTTCAGGTTGTAGAAAACTGATGTACAAGAAGTTCTAATGTACAAGAAGTTCTAAGAGTTCTGTAGAAATTCGACACAGTGAGTCGACCACAGGAGCGCGGAACCGCGGCAAATACCCCCATTTCGCCGCGGTTCCGCCGCACTATAGTGTGATCACTGCGTCAAATTTCTGCAGTCGCTTTCTGGGTTGATTTTAGGGTTTCTGGAATATTAATTTTGGGCCCAGAATTTCTGTGAGTGCTACAGTATTGCTTGGGGCCCCACTTGTTAATTTTTGATCGGTCGGATATTTTAAACACATTATTTCACAGTATTTACATTATATCTGCGACCATGAATGTCACTTGATCGGTAAATCCAGTCTAACTGCTATAGCCCGGTTAGACGGATTTGCGAACGTGACTTTCACGTTGATGTTCTGTGTTTTGCTGTGATGTTGCGGATCGGTCGTGGGGGATAGCCTGGATGCAATGCTAGTACAGTTGTGGTTGTATTATGTACATTTGATATTGCGCGGCGAGCGTCCGACATGTGGACTGCCGTCACTGCCTGTTTGTATTATTCTTTTGGGGCAAGACCTTGTTGCGGTCGATGTACCCGTTGTATGTATATTTTACTTTCTGTACTAGGATTACCCCGCGGAGGGGTGCACGGATGGCCGGGTTCTAGAGGGCAACAAGCCCGCATCTCATGGCATTGAGACGGAGGGGGCTTTACTCTAGGATTGGCGGGCTATTCGCCGCACTCGTAGGGGGACCCAGGAGGGGTGCCCAAGTTACCGGATTCCGTGAAATGCTGGGTGGTCCATTCACGGTGCTGAAGGGGGCTGCCTCGCTTCAGGTTTTGGCGGGTGACTTGCCGCGCCCGTACGGGTCTAGGATTTCATTGCACAGGCTATCCACATGACCAGGGGAATGTCGGGTTTCAGTAGTGGCTCTGTGAAACCCGGGGATCCCAGATATCTGTATTGTTCTGTGATGCTGTACATTTCTGTGATGTTGCATTTTTATCACGCCTTGAGCGAATATAATATATTGGTATATATATTAGTAGATGTTGTATATGTTTTACATCCGCGCTAGTCCAGTCCCCGCTCTGTCGTTGGTTAGCTAACCTAACGGGTAATGACGGGACCCGGTGGCGAATGCGGATGGCATATACGTACATCAGTATATTTTCGTTCTTTGTGGTGTGATCAATTGATGGGACTGCGTTGATTCGGATCAATGCAAGTTAAAACAAACCTATTCTGATGTTGTTGGAACATTTTTCAAAAAGCTGTTATTGCAAGGACGTTCTCTTTTGTTTTGCATCGTGATATTCAGTTGGAATATCCTGCTCCTCAGTCGACGAGGTAAGGGCCGAGATCCCTTCACCGGGAGTGACCCCTTGGACAGAAGTTTGCGTCAGGGCATTAACTTCACTATAGCCGATTACTTTTGCTTTGCATCGTGGTATTCATTTGGAATATCCTGCACCCCATTCTACGGGGAAAGAGCCGAGATCCCTTCACCGGGAGTGACCTCTTTAGTAAAGGTTTTCGTCACTATATTTTCTAAAAAGCTATCCGTTCCTTCAACGATATCAAGTTCATTACGTTAAAGGTTTTGCCAGAAACCATTCATAGCCCTCCGTCGTTTCATGTGGGTAGTCAATAGTATTCAAGCTGTGTTTGTTGGCCAAAGTCAAGGCACAGTGTTTGGTAGCTGTTGGTTATTCATATGCAGCATAGATAGATGCGTTGGTTTGGGACAGTCGTACTACCTTGTTGGCCAAAGTCAGGGTATGTACGGGTGTGTTCAAATTGACCTGGAGAATGACGGGTAGAACTTGACATGTGACTTATGATTTGTTGGCCAAAGTCAAGGTCATAAGAGCATGGGGTAAAAATCCACATCGGGAGTTTCAATAGAACTGAAACTTGCCAGATATGCACATACCTTCTGGAGTGTGATGACGTGAGCAGATTCCGTCACGTTATCATGCGATGATAGTTGGATCCCGATTCCCACTGATGAGTTGGTTTACTCCTCGGGTAACCCCGACTAATTCTTCTTTTATGTTTGGAGGAGAATTTGAGGTACAGTGGGAGGTTTCCTGATTAGAAAAAGTGATAACCATTCTGATCTAGGATAGAGTGCACGCCGAGTGTTTCTTTTCTCTCTCTCTTCGGAAGCGACCATTGACCCGACCCTAGGATTATGACTCAGTGACCAAGTTGATCGAACCTTCTTAACACCGGCTTTTGGATTGTCAGAGTTGCATATCTCATTGCCACTCCTACTTTTACCCTTTTCTCCAGAACACCCCGTATTACTACGAACGTCCACTTCCATTGGACAAAACCATCGTATGGTTAGATACGAACTCGAAGGAATTTATTCGAGGATGGTTTTCTGTTCTGGAGAAAACGGATAGGATTATTCAGTTGTCTTTTCCTTTTACCTTCTCTCAGGGTGCGGATACTCCTTGGTTTAGGAGATAGTACACCTATTACGCAAATTGGATAGTCTTCTTCCAAACCTTAGGCTGGTGCCGACCGGTAGGGAATGAAGAAAACCAATTAGCCTAACGATGGTGTACAGAAGGTATTAAGTTAAGACAAAGCAAGGGATTAGTAAGAGAGCAAAGTAAATTGCGACTGCTATTCACGACCAAACCAAATATTCCTTCGCCAATCCTAAATCACCTTTGTATTTCTCCAGGACACTCCGTATCACTACGAAGATCCACAGTTTATTGGATACTCCATCGTATGGTTATATACCACTCGAAAGGAACTTGTTCCAGTTCGTGGATGGATTCTGGTCCAGGAGAAATAGGAATAAGGTTTATTCGGTTGTCTTTTATCTTCACCTTCTCTCATTACGAGTGCTCCTAGGATTAGGGCAGTACACCCATTATGCTTATTGGATAGTCTTCTTCCAAACCATAGGCTGGTGCCGAACGGTAGGGAAGGAAGAAAACCATTTGGCCTAAGGGGTGTGCAGAAGGTAATGACTAAAGACATATAAAGGGATTTGGAGAGGTGACAAAGAGATATACGGTTACAGTCGTGAATCTGGATAATGGAAGAGGCATTACTAGGAATACCAGGATACCCCATCGAAACATTTCAATGTTTCAGTCTCACTGTGTGCTGTTAAAGGAAAACTGATTTCCCGATTAGATACTTACTCCAGGGTATGTATTTACCAGGTACGATTCTCACATCTGTATGGTTTTACAGATGATGAGTGAGAGTAAGTTATTGGGAATTGGGTGATCATCCTCATTATATCGGGATTCGTTGTAATTGGTGATATTTGAGGAAGTCACCTGGGTTGTTTGCCGGTCGGCAAATATTTGGTTTTGAATATCCGCTGTTCTGCACCAATTTCAAATTGATGTATCTGTACGTCTATTTTTATAGAGTGAGATATACCTTTTTGAAATTATGTCTACGACATTTACCTATATCAGTGGATGGTTAGGTAAGGAGCATTAAACAGCGGTGTAATTCTTCTTAACCATAAGTACAGTTTTCAACCTACGACACACAGTGAATGAGTTATCAGACTCAAGGAACTTATACAGAGTATTGTATGTTGTCCAGGGTCCATCTGGACAGAGGGGTTGGTCCTCGTACTATATTCGGTTTACTTATGACTTCTCTAGTTTTTAGACAGGTGTTTCGCCGAAACACAGGGTCCGAATTTTGAGAAGTTATAGGTATTTGAATAGAGTAGAGAACCAAGTATAGCAAGTATCGGGATTCTTCAAAGTGATCGAAGATGTAGATACTTGTGTATGGTATTCAGTTGATAGTAATGATAAAGAGATCTTGCTTCTCTTTCAGGTTACTCATGATTGGAAGCATTCCTAAGTTGAGTAACGCTGATCGGCCTTCTTCCATTTAGTTGACATGCACTGGAGACAGCTGCATGATTTGAATCTGGTTCAATTAAATCAGTGCCTCTCGTTCTATTTTGGATATAGAACAGTTCATATCTTAACGATGTTAAGGTACGGAGAGTTGTCCGGTTTATGATTAAAACCAGACACTGGATAACTCAAGGCACGTTTCTGTAATGGCTGTTTGTAGGTTGACCCAGGCTATGACGAGGGTTGACTTTCTACCATCTGGATGAACAATAGCAATATTGTTCTAGACTCGCCACAGTTTTATTAAAAAAATGGATTTTTTCAGAAAACAGTAGTGGGAGTATGGTAGAACTGGAAGTGATTCCAGAACCACAAACGATTACTGAAGATTTCACAGGAACCTAAAGATTCAATCTGGTTTGACATTCCATTGGCCACTCCGCAGATACAGTGGGTAACTTCAGGCACCCGAGAGGTACTCCGGTAGCCTCAAGGACGGTGACAGGGAAGTTCTTGTTTACCCAGACTTGCCATTGCTGTTGTTCCAGACTGTGAGACCCGGCAGGAGGATGAGTATAGCGTCGTTCTAAACTAGTTTTAGAAGTGTACGTGTATATGACCCTGCCAGAGGGTTGTCATGATCAGTGAGAGCAGCGGAAGCATTGGTGGACATCAGGCTTATGTCTATTTTTAGACTAAAGCGGATATAGCGGAGATAGATCATCTATTTCTGATGTGACAGTCATAGGTTTGACGTCATCAGAATAGGGGATGGATCTGTTGAGAAGGTAGTAGGGTGTGATATCCGGGTTTTGGATGACATACACAAAGTAGGAAGTGATATGTTAGTTATATGTATGCCCTAGAGGCCATTACTGTACATAGGATGTATATTGTAGTGGATGCTGGGACATATATAGGGAGGACTTTCTTGCTCGACATGATAGTATGCTATCTGGTTGAACTTTACCTTAACGTGTATACTGATTGTCTCTCTGTTACATGTTGGTAAAGCCTTTAGGATGTGTGCTTGACTACCTGGACTATGATGCGGATCATACTAGTGGAGACATGGTAGTCCATAAGTACATCCTTCACAGTCCCTAGTCGTGGGTATATCGAGACGGGGCATCGATATACCAGAGTAGACTAGCGTATACCTTCTTGACCCATACAGATGGGCAATGGATGATCCCATATCCATCGGTGTTTGACATCAGAGATGATATACGGGTGCTCAGTAGAGACTGGGTACACTGGACGGACTCGCCGAGAACTCCCAGATGGTATTATACCTCACGTCAGATGGCAGTTCTCTGGTGACACTGGTACAGAGTAGTCTGTTGACCCGAGATCGTCATAGAGTCTTGTGTGGTTCCCACTGTGCTTTGATTTCCATCTTACCACGTCCAAGAGGGCGTGCAAAACGGTGGTTTTTGGGTACAGTCCCGAGTCACATGGAGGCAATGAGCGATAGGAGGGGATTCGTCTCTCCCGGTATAGGGAGTTGATGTTGCGCTGTGTTCGATTGGCTATAACAGGAAATCCCTGGCCAGGGTTGCTGAGATTTACTGGTAAGCGTTGCCAGTAGTTTCTCGAACAGTTATAGACCTCATATCGACACGACTTATTGAGCTATTGGGGTCTGACGTTTACCACCCCTAGGCGAGATATGCGACATATCAGACGATCAGACCGGACTGTACGGTAGTGTTACTGGTCGGATTCACTGGAGTGTGAGTGGGCTTGCTCGTCGATCTTCAGATCGCTCAATACCCGGGTGGCCGTTACGTTTAGCAGACCGCTTGCGGCTTGTGGATGTTTGATATGATCATCATCTGCTGCCGGCGTATTGACGAGTCTTTAGAGTCCTACACAGAGGTTTCCTGGCTCAAGCGAAACGAAATAGGAGCGCATATGAGATATGTGCGGGACCGAGAATAATGCGTGTATGTGATACCGTATTCCATTCTCGCGATGAATGTATCGAATGGTTGTATGCGATATAATCTAGTTATCGATTCAAGCGTTGATTCGATAAGCCGATACATTGTATACTAGTCGGTTGTGTGCGTCATGACCGGATCATTGAATCAAGTGTTGATTTAATGATTTAATGTATAATTATATATTTGATATATTACTTTGCATTAACTAATATTGGTTCACTTTAGATGGATTTTCTCACTCGGATGTGCGCATTATATATGTGATATGATTTTGTGCACTTGCTTGTATCATGTTTGATGATACATGCTTTTTGGTTAAGTGTAAAGTATTAAACCTTGGTTAATGAAATGGTTAGGGTTTATTATTTAGTTATTCATTTATCTTATTTAGTTATCCATTTATTTTTGATAAATGAATAAAAGAAAGAGAAAAGGATGGTGGCTTCTTTTGTTGTTTAGTTAAAGCTTCATGAAGCTTTGACTTAGTCCACTATTCTTATCTCATCCTTAACCCTAACCATACCACTCTACCATGATTAATTCTCTACACTAAACCATGGTTCTAAGATGATAAGAATGGATTATTCTTTTCATTTTAGAATTAACTTATCATAATATTCTTCTTCATCTTCTTCATTCTTCAAGTGAAGAAAACCAAGCTCCATCAATGGTGATTGTTGGAAAAGAGTGAGAAATCCGATTCTAAAGTCTACCCACTTCCTATTTCTTCATCCTCTACCTCTTGCCAAGTAGTAGAGTGTGTTTACTTCACAAGTTTCATGACTTGGTGAAGTTGTGAGCTTGATCTGGCGATGCCTCGACGTAGATCATCTTCGGCATGGACATCGACGACCTAGCTTGCCCATTCTCCGACGAAGCCGACTCTAGAGCCCGGATTTGATTTGGACAGCGGAGACGACCTCGTTGCGGAGCCGTGGAGGTGGAGGACCGGATCTACAAAGGTTGTATTTCCGTATTCCCTTAGTTAATTGTTAACTGGTTAGCTTGTTCGCCTAGATTTCTAGCCAACGATCCGTAGTTTAGGGTCTCTCGGCACCTAGAATTTTTTAAATTGGCATATTCGATGCCTTGTGAGACCTCATTAGGGTGCCTATGAACCCTACAGTGGTATTAGAGCCTAGCTAGAGCCTTAGGCGAAGTCTAGACGGAATTTGAAGTCCGAACGAACCCGAAACCCCGATTCAAACATGCTCTCTGTCCAATTTTTAAAATCTGGTCTTTTTCCACATTAAAAATGTTCAGAAAAATAAGCAGAGAATCCTAAGAATCACTGTGCAACACGAGTTCCTAAATCCATCATTCAGCCGCGGTTCCGCGGCACGAGCTTGGCTCGTGCGGCGGATCCGCGGCATATTTGTCGTTTTGTGTGTATCATTCTGCACAGTAATTCTTAGTTTTGTATGCTGGTGTTTCTGGGAATTTTTAATATTTTTTCCAGAGTTGATTTTTCTGAGTTGTTTTGGGGATTCGAATGTTCGATCGGATTATCAAATTTTGTCTGTGTGGCTTTCCGGATAAATCTTAGAATATGTTAAAAAGTTCGACCGGATATAAATACCCAACTTTTCCCCTGTCGGGAAATTTCCAAGTGTTGGATTTTTCCGTAGTTTAACGACATTGTAAGTAGTGCAAGTAACGCGATGGTCCCTCTAGAAGACAACAAACCTTAACTCGATTATGTGACCGTCTTGAACTGCCCTTTGAACCTTCGGGTTTGGGGCAGTACGGCGTGCCACATGTGAGGCGTTGGCTTGACCCTTCTACGGCTGGACCGTTGGTACTGAGGTACGAACTGAATGTTGTTAGACTAGTTTCATGTGTTGATCTGTATCGGGAAAACTTGGGTGTTAGAATGTTCGATCGGAAAGTTTAACATTTTCTATTTATCCGGAATGGGATACAATAATTGGAATTCACAAAAAGTTATGTGATAACTGAATGAATGTTATAAACATAGCAGTTTAGTCTCACTTGATCGGTTGCCACGGAATTTTGATGTGATCAAAAGTCCGTCGCAATCACGTAGCGTACGCGGATACTCGCCGGGTAAACTTAATAGACAGCCTCACTCCATAGCCCCGACCAAGTGACTGTAGGAGAACCCCGTCGCCGAAAGCATCCGTTCGGGTGCTCGCGGTAGCGGTGTTCCGCCTTGGTGCACTTCGTCGACGGTATCGGGGGTGCAGCCGTCTACTGAAGTTTGCGACGAGCATTCGATCAGGATGTCGGGAATCTTGTTGAATTGCCCGACTTGATATTGAAAAGAGTTTTCGATTTTGAGACTAAAATGCGGGGTTTATAATTGTTAGGCATGCGATGTCTAAAGAATTCATTTGGTCAGGCATGCGATGTCTGAAGAGATTGCGGATTCCAACTGTTGTAGTTTTACACTTTCTTTTCTGTGACCGTAAGTGTAATATGTGATATTGCCGGTTTCGTTGCTATATGTCAACGACAATTGGGATGGACATATTTACTTACGTTGATGACATGTGATGTTATGTGTTACTGGATATGTTATATTGGATCGTCGTGTTCGAATAGCCGGGGTTTTTTTATGTGAGATGAGTGTTTTTCATTTTCATTCATGTAAAAACTTGTATGTAATATTCTTTTATTGGGGCACTTCCAGGTTGCGGGAGTTGTCACCTGTTGTATATTATTTACTTTTCCGCACTAGGATAGACCCAAGGAGGAGGGCACAAGTAACCGGGTTCTGGAGTCCAGTGGGAGACCAACTCGAGGAGTCGGGTCCGGGTCTCCTAACTCCAGAATTGGTAGGGTTGCTTGCCGCTCTCGTAGGGGTCTAGGGGTGTGGGTTTGGCTATTCATCACGACCGTGGAATCCGTGTTTTATACTGGCTCGTATTGAAAACACGGACGTCCTAGTATATCCAATATTTCATATGATTCTTCTGCTGCGATATCTGTGATGTGATCATGTGATGTTCTGTGATAGATACAGTATATAGTATATATGATATATTATATAGGCGTTAGTTATGTTTTACACCCGCGCTAGCACTGCCCCGCTCTGCCGTTAGTTACCTAACCTAACGGTGCACGAGGGGACATCGAGGCGAATGCGGATGGCATAAGTGTACGTCGTATTTATCTGTGATGTTTAGGTACATAATTGATGGGACTTCATTAATGTGATTAATGAAATAAAAGAAACCTAAGATGTTGTAGAATCGAATTTCAAATTAAAACAGGTAGCTACAGTTCTTGCTTTGCACAGCGGTATATGTGATATATCCTGCACCTTATTCGATGAGGAAAGGACCGAGATCCCTTCACCGGGAGTGACTCCTTTAGCAATAACTGGCAGATGCTACACACTCGGTTTGTCTTTTGATTGCTTTTAAGTGTTTTTGCTTTGCACAGCGATATATATGATATATCCCGCACCTCATTCGACGAGGAAAGGACCGACGATCCCTTCACCGGGAGTGACTCCTTTAGCAAAACTAGAAAAGCCTAAAAAACACTCCATTTCAAAATTCATTCGATCCTACAACGATATCAAGTTCATTACGCAATAGGTTTTCAGAAAAACCTGTCGTAGCCCTCCGTCATTTCAGATAAGTAGTAGTTAGTATTCGTGCTACGTTTGTTGGCCTGCGTCAAGGCATAGTGTGCGGTAGCTAACTGGTGCTTATCTGTATAAGCATATGATGTGATTGGATTAGGGTAGTCGTGCGACTTTGTTGGCCTGCGTCAAGGGTCGTGCGGGTGGGTTTAATTCAATCAGGAAATGACGGGTTGAACTTGACTAGCGCACTATGGTTTGTTGGCCTGCGTCAAGGTCATAGGACGCTAGGGGCAAAATATTATCGGGAATTTCAAGTGTTGAAATTTGCAATGAGATTGCATACCTTCTATGAGATAGTTGGATCCCGATACCCGCTGCGAGTAAGAGTTACTCCTGGGAGAGTTTTATACATTACAATTAGCCGATCAAGTAGGTGTCTAGAAAGGTGTCAACGGGGTTACGCCTCTGGGAAAACGAGGTTTACATTAATTAGGTTCGTGCGAAAGCACGGGGGACCTCCCTCAAAGTACCGACACTGGCCTGGCTGAAAGATTGGCGAACTTGTAGTGTGTAATTAATCCCGGCTAGTCTTTCCTTTTAGGGTTTGAAGGAAGATTTGATAAAAAGCAGTGGGAGCCATCCTGATTAGATAAAATAATAATCAATCTATTCTTGCCAGAGCGCACGCTGAGTGTTTTCTTCTCTCTCTCTCCAGGTAGCGACCATATCACGCCTTAATCAAGATAATAATACGGAATATTGACCGAACCCGCTTGTTATACTGAGCTGGGGAATGTTGGTCCCGCTCCAACTTATAATTGTTATAAGACAGAGCAGGAAATTGGGGATTACCAGAATTCCCGTGCCGCCCAAACGAAGAGAGTGCATGCTGATGCATCATCTTCGGGTGTGTTCATTATACAGAACTGTTTCTCAGTATCCTTTGCGTCCTGGGTATGTGATACCAGATCAGGATCCCAGATATGTAATCAGTTACATAGGGCTACAGAAAGGTAGAGAACTGAGAACGGGTGATAAGTTTCATGAGGCAGAAAACGGGGCAAGTGTTGCAGCCAAGTCTGTTGGTCACTGTCACCCTGTATTATCAATACATTGATTCTGAACGAATGCTATTAGATACCGAACCTGATATACAAAATCATATCTGTCTCTTTATTAGTAAAGAAATGATAAAATTTTGTATTATTGGATAATGTTTTGAACATTTCCTATATCAAAAGTTGATCGGTTCAGGCACGTTATCTAAAAGCATTGATGTTCTAAATCAAACAACAGTTCTAAGTATGCAGAACACACACAAGAGGAAGAGTTCAGAAATGAACGAATCCTTCTTGAGGTATTGTAGACTAGGTCAGATCAATGCGACCCGACTGGCTAGAGTTACATATAGATGTATATTTAAATCAGTTTGAATTTACATCTTGTGAAACTCGCCAGTCATGTCACAAAGATAAGATGACCATAGCTCCGTTTACTGGAAACAGAGAAAGAGTTACTAAACTCTTGGAATGATACATGAGGATGTATGTAAGGTCCCCTGTCTACACATGCCAGGACTGGTTCTTTATACTTCATTACGTTCTCTGATGATCTCTTTAGATTCAGACATATGTTCCTGTTGAAACACAAGTCCGAACCTTTTGAGATATTCACAGAATATAAGTTAGAAGTAGAGAACCAATACGGGTATAAGTATTATGTCCTATGATGAGATCAAGGAGGAGAACACTTGAGCACGGAATTCCTGGACTATTCTAAAGGAGAATGAGATTCTCTCTCAGCATTACTCCTCCGTATACACCATTGCACGATGGTATATCGGGGCGGAGCAGATACACCCTATTTGATATGGTGTGCTCTATGATGAGGACTACTGAGTTACCTTTTTCCTTTTGGGTGTTATGCACTTGAGAAGTTGCATACCTATTGAATAGGGTTCAAATCAAATCAGTTGCCTACCGCTTCATATGTGATATGGAAAGGGAAGAGCCCATATCTTAAGATAGTTAAGATTTGGGGTTGTCCGGCCAATGTCTAAAAGCAAAATCCGGACAAGCTCGAGGCAACGTCTGTTATGTAGAACTGGAAATGTTCCAGCTATACAAACTGCAGCAGATGATTTGATAGAGCCAAAGGAATTCAGTAGATTCCAATGAACCTCAGCCTCTCCTCCGATCTAGTAGGGTTCCTCACCCACCTGAGAGATACTTCGGTTTCTCTATGACAGTGGGAGCGAGGATTGCATCATGAGATGATGACCCAACTAGCTTCGAGCTGGCCATCAAGAGTGAGACTCTGTAAGAATGGTTGGATGTTTATCGATCTGAGATGGAATCCTTATACACCAACAAAGTATGGACTTTGGTTGCTATATCTGAAGGGTTAAATCCCCATCAGGAGCAAGTAAATCTTGAGAAGATTACTTGGTGTGCATGGAAAAGTTGAGACTTTCAAAGCTAGACTAGTTAAAGGTTTTCGTCATTGACCAGGCGTGGATAATGATGAAACCTTTTTCCAGTATCTATGCTTAAGTCCATCCAGATTCTACTTGCCACGGCTACATACCATGACTACGATATCTGGCGGTTGGGTGTCTTGACTGCTTTTCTAAATGATGTTTTAGAAGAGGGAGTCTATAAGTACACAGCCAGAGGGCTTCGTAGACAGTGGGAGCAGCGGAAACGTGTGCAAGATGCTTTATAGGATAAAGCAGGCATCGCGGAGTTGGAACATCTGTTTTGATAGATTAGTCAAAGAAATTGACATCATCAAAATGGTAGATGAACCTTGTATATACAAAAAGGTAGTAGGGAGTATGGTGACGATCCTCGTAGAGTACGTGGATGACATACTCTTGATAGGGAAGGAGTTTCCTATGCTACGCTCGGTCAATCTCCGTTTATCACAATGATTCTCCATATAGGATCAAAGTGATACCTACTAAATCCTGGATTTTGGATCTATGAGATAGATTTAATTGGATGTTAGGATTCTCACTAGTTGTAGTGAGATGGTATCAATCGATCCTGGGGAGAATCACTGGAAGTGTTCCAGGGTGATAAGGACGACTGAATGTCAGTCGCAGGCTTTGTCTTTACCCTCAGTAAAGGGACGGTATGTTGGAAGAGTTCCAAGCTAGATACCGTGACATACTAGACGATAAAGGCATGATACATCGCTACTTAAGATGCTACCAAAGAGGCTGTTTGGGTGTATATTGGTTCATGAGATGAACTATGTTCCTACCATTGTGAGACAATGGAGTTGTGGCTTATGCCAAGGAACGCCCGTCCCATCAGTGATCCAGACATATTCTAAGGCAGTATCACTTGATCATGGAGATGATTGATCTCCAGGATGATCGAGGTTAGGAGAGTAGACTCAGAGGACAACACAGCGGATCCACTCACAAAGGCCTGTTCCCAGAGAGAGACTTTTATGGGATGGTTGAGTATGAGATACTGCAACCACTGCTATCAGATGGCCCTAGTGCAAGTGGGAGATTGTTAGTTATATGTATGCCCTAGAGGCCATTACTGTACATAGGATGTATATTGTAGTGGATGCTGGGACATATATAGGGAGGACTTTCTTGCTCGACATGATAGTATGCTATCTGGTTGAACTTTACCTTAACGTGTATACTGATTGTCTCTCTGTTACATGTTGGTAAAGCCCTTAGGATGTGTGCTTGACTACCTGGACTATGATGCGGATCATACTAGTGGGGACATGGTAGTCCATAAGTACATCCTTCACAGTCCCTAGTCGTGGGTATATCGAGACGGGGCATCGATATACCAGAGTAGACTAGCGTATACCTTCTTGACCCATACAGATGGGCGATGGATGATCCCATATCCATCGGTGTTTGACATCAGAGATGATATACGGGTGCTCAGTAGAGACTGGGTACACTGGACGGACTCGCCGAGAACTCCCAGATGGTATTATACCTCACGTCAGATGGCAGTTCTCTGGTGACACTGGTACAGAGTAGTCTGTTGACCCGAGATCGTCATAGAGTCTTGTGTGGTTCCCACTGTGCTTTGATTTCCATCTTACCACGTCCAAGAGGGCGTGCAAAACGGTGGTTTTTGGGTACAGTCCCGAGTCACATGGAGGCAATGAGCGATAGGAGGGGATTCGTCTCTCCCGGTATAGGGAGTTGATGTTGCGCTGTGTTCGATTGGCTATAACAGGAAATCCCTGGCCAGGGTTGCTGAGATTTACTGGTAAGCGTTGCCAGTAGTTTCTCGAACAGTTATAGACCTCATATCGACACGACTTATTGAGCTATTGGGGTCTGACGTTTACCACCCCTAGGCGAGATATGCGACATATCAGACGATCAGACCGGACTGTACGGTAGTGTTACTGGTCGGATTCACTGGAGTGTGAGCGGGCTTGCTCGTCGATCTTCAGATCGCTCAATACCCGGGTGGCCGTTACGTTTAGCAGACCGCTTGCGGCTTGTGGATGTTTGATATGATCATCATCTGCTGCCGGCGTATTGACGAGTCTTTAGAGTCCTACACAGAGGTTTCCTGGCTCAAGCGAAACGAAATAGGAGCGCATATGAGATATGTGCGGGACCGAGAATAATGCGTGTATGTGATACCGTATTCCATTCTCGCGATGAATGTATCGAATGGTTGTATGCGATATAACCTAGTTATCGATTCAAGCGTTGATTCGATAAGCCGATACATTGTATACTAGTCGGTTGTGTGCGTCATGACCGGATCATTGAATCAAGTGTTGATTTAATGATTTAATGTATAATTATATATTTGATATATTACTTTGCATTAACTAATATTGGTTCACTTTAGATGGATTTTCTCACTCGGATGTGCGCATTATATATGTGATATGATTTTGTGCACTTGCTTGTATCATGTTTGATGATACATGCTTTTTGGTTAAGTGTAAAGTATTAAACCTTGGTTAATGAAATGGTTAGGGTTTATTATTTAGTTATTCATTTATCTTATTTAGTTATCCATTTATTTTTGATAAATGAATAAAAGAAAGAGAAAAGGATGGTGGCTTCTTTTGTTGTTTAGTTAAAGCTTCATGAAGCTTTGACTTAGTCCACTATTCTTATCTCATCCTTAACCCTAACCATACCACTCTACCATGATTAATTCTCTACACTAAACCATGGTTCTAAGATGATAAGAATGGATTATTCTTTTCATTTTAGAATTAACTTATCATAATATTCTTCTCCATCTTCTTCATTCTTCAAGTGAAGAAAACCAAGCTCCATCAATGGTGATTGTTGGAAAAGAGTGAGAAATCCGATTCTAAAGTCTACCCACTTCCTATTTCTTCATCCTCTACCTCTTGCCAAGTAGTAGAGTGTGTTTACTTCACAAGTTTCATGACTTGGTGAAGTTGTGAGCTTGATCTGGCGATGCCTCGACGTAGATCATCTTCGGCATGGACATCGACGACCTAGCTTGCCCATTCTCCGACGAAGCCGACTCTAGAGCCCGGATTTGATTTGGACAGCGGAGACGACCTCGTTGCGGAGCCGTGGAGGTGGAGGACCGGATCTACAAAGGTTGTATTTCCGTATTCCCTTAGTTAATTGTTAACTGGTTAGCTTGTTCGCCTAGATTTCTAGCCAACGATCCGTAGTCGGGTCTCTCGGCACCTAGAATTTTTTAAATTGGCATGTTCGATGCCTTGTGAGACCTCATTAGGGTGCCTAGGAACCCTACATGATATTCCTATACTACGATCGGTTATACTTTGGTCGTCACACAGTGGTTTCTCCACATGGGACTTGGACATTATATCAGACATACTGGTTACTAGATCTATGGTTTTAGATCTAGATTTGGGTGGTTTCCCAATCAGGGTACTTTGACAGCATTCTAAGAGTATTTAGAATGGACGACTCCTGGCACGGTAGTGTACCTGCAGGTGATGGAGTCACCCTCTCTAAAGGTGTCTTACAGACTAAAGGGGAGAGGGATGTGCATGATTGGCAGATCACTTGCTCAGGCAATTGAGTCAATCATGAGATGTCAAGTACCACACCAGATGTTGTTCTTGCACTAGATGAAATAAGTTGATATTGATCCTATCCTAAAGAAACAGTCGGAAGCAATTTTAGAACATAAGTGGATGTTCTAGGGATATGATAACGACAGCCTCATTAAGGAGACAGTTGTCATTCCAGGCTTCCAAGGTGACCTGGATGACAAGGAGGTCGTCAGAGTTATAGTTTTCCTTCTGATGAGGGGCAGTATCTTGGACAGGTGGTCCAAGTCAATACTGAGGGTGGCATGGCGCAGGATACTGATTAAGTTCAGTTGACGATACAGTCTAAGAAGTTTGGATTTGGAGTTCATTTATGAGCTAGGTCCCATAAGACATCCAGACATTCTAAGACAGGTATTGCTCATTTCGGGAGATGGCTTTCTCCGCGAACTTGAGATATAGAGAGACATAGAAAGAAACATCAAGGCGGATCCACTCACTGAGGCTATTCCCCGAACGCAATAGTTTCGCAAACGAGATTTGTGAGACTGACTAGTAGAGGAGTTGGGTGTTCGGTATCACACGGGCTGTGAGTATGCGACATCGCAATAATTAGCCTTGAGTGCAAGTGGGAGATTGTTGGAGATAGTGCCCTCAGAGTCAATTATTGGATCACAGTCGCGTGATTGCAATGATTGAGGGAGGACCTATCCCGGTAGGACAGTCTTACTTGAGATGATAGTATGCTATCTGGTTTACCTTTATCATCGTGTACTGCTTTAGGTGACCTGACAGGTCGCTATTGCACGTTGATAGAGCCCCTAGGATTTTTGCTTGACTGCCAGCAGTATGAGGGCGATCATATACGTGGGAGCTGGTAGTCTATAAGCACATCCTTAAATGGTCCCTAGTCGTGGGAGTTTCGAGACAGGGCATCGATTCTCCAGAGTAGACTAGTGTATACAGTCGAGACCCCGACGAGGGGCGGTGGCCGGTCTCACAAGCCACTGGTGTCAGTTGGTTCACTTAAAATGTATACAGGTGCTCATTGGGTTATGAGTACACCGGACAGGACTCGCCGGGAACATGCTAGTTGGTCTTATACCTGACGTCAGATAGCAGTTCCCTGGTGACATATGTACAGGTTAGTTCATCGACCTGGGGATCGTCATTTGTCTCGTGTGAGTTCCCACTGTGCTTTGATTACTACCCTACCACGGCTCAAAGGAGTCGTGCAAACAGGTTTTAGTTGGGTACAGTCCTAAGCCACATGGAGGCAGTGAGCGGATCTTCAGGGGTTCGTCTCTCCCGGTATTGGGGGTGAGTTCGCGCTGTGTCTAGGAGAGCCATTACACGAAGTCCTTGGCCAAGGCAGGAGATTTACTGGTAGGTATTCCAGTAGTATCTCAGGGTGTTCTGGGCTACACTCCGACACGACTTGTACCGCTTTTAGGGGTCTGACTTTTACCAACCCCCTAGGCCCGACATGCGATGCTCATAGACGAACGGACCGGACTGTACGGATATTGTCACTGACAGGCTCAGTAGGGTGTCAGGATGAGTTCGCTCATCGACGCCCCTTTTGGTCAATAGCTGGTGGCCCGTCACGTATGGCTAATACCTCTGACGTGCTAGTGCTTAAATCCACAGCCATAGTATTGACGAGTCTTTAGAGTCCACCACACTTACAGTTACTCAAGTTTCGGGCGAAATGCTGTAGAGGCCGTATGGAGATATGGCAGGGTCCGATCAGATACGTGCGGTATTGCACGGATCAGGATCGGACGGTTAGTACTATAGGCCGTATGGATATATGGCAGGGTTCGATCAGAAACATGCGGTATTGCACGGATCAGGATCGGACGAATATTACTAGCCGGCTTTGGTTTAAGCCGGAACCTAGTATAGTACAGTGTAGATTTTGTCTCATTGCATTTGTATCCGGTCGGAATACAGATGCGGGTGTGTATGCTCAGTATCGGGGTTTTCCTGTAATTTATTACGGGACCAGTTTTCTGGAGTTGCCAGTTTGCATTCCGTTCCGGCCGGTTTTCCTTTGTTCTTTCCCGGCCGGACTTTTCCGATGGAGGGACTAATTAGCAATTGTGCAATTTAGTATTTGTGGAGGGGGTCCTTTCTAATTGTGTGGCATCATGATGAGATTCCTTTTGTATCAACCTTTTGCATTAATGGTGATTAGAGTTGATTAGATTTGGATGGGACATGTTTATTTTTATGTGTGAAATATGTTTCTTCATGTTAATTTCGTGGGCCCCCTTTGAGTGTGCTGGAGGATATATTTGGATAGTGGATTAATTTCCTAAGATAAGGATGAGCTAAAATGGGTGTGCTGGGGGCTGATTTTGTTCAGAGAGAGATTGTTTTTTCTAAGCCAAAAAAAAAAATCACCACTTGCCTTTTTGACAGAGCACAAATTTGATCATGGCCGAGCTCAATGTATAGCATGCTCCATTATTTTTCCAGCAAGATCCAATGAAAAATTCGTGTGCTCAAATTCCTCCATCATGGCAACTATACTAAACCCCAAAGAGACAACTATTCTACACTTGCCTACAGCAAATCTTGGACGCGTCGGCTAGCCAACTTCGCGCTCGAGTTACCTCGGTATGAAGGTGGGAGCCCGTAAAAGAATCCGGCTACGTGGTGCCCTTCCGGGGAGGAGGCGACCACCGGAGTTTCCGCAGGAGATCGGGACAACGACGAGAAGACCGGAGGACTCGGATCACTCGGTATATCTCTTCCCTATCTTGTAGTTAGCTAGGACTAGTTTAATGGCCCGATCCGGGTGTTTAGTGCGCGGTGGTGCCGGTTTGCTAGTTTGCAAAATTAAAGTTTTTCGCTTCCGCATTTTTGGCGTCGGATTGACGGCCGGGGCGCCGCCGCGGACTTACAATACTTTATTCTGAAAAGTTTTGACTTAAGTTTAACTTTTTGTGAGTTCATTCGGAGATGTATTAAGATACTTTTATTGAGTTTTTATTGGTCGGTACGTGGATTATTGTATTACGAATGACAATTAATTGTTTTCGCCGAATTTGGCCGATACAATTGATGTTTTAATGTTTGAATGTGTATACATTTTGTTAGTTATGTATATGCCCTAGAGGCAATTATTATACATATGATGTATATTATAGTGGATGCTTGGATATATATAGAGAGGACTTTCTTGCTTGACGCTATCTGGTTGCACTTTGTCTTAACATATAGACTTGTATTATGATACTGTCTTGCTCTCATATGTTGATAAAACCCTTAGGATGTGTACTTGACTACTAGGACTATGATGGAGATCATACTAGTGGGGCCAAGGTAATCCACAAGTACATCCTTTAATTGTTCCTAGTCGAGAGTGTATCAAGGCAGGGCATCGATATTCCAGAGTAGACTAGCGTATACGCTTCTTAACCCATATGATGGGCGATGGATGATCTCACATCCATTGGTGTTTGACAACAAAGATGGTATACGGGTGCTCAGTGGAGTCTGGGTACACTGAACGGACTCGCCGAGAACTCCTAGTTGGTATTATACCTATCGTCAGATAGCAGTTCTCTGGTGACACTGGTACATGTTAGTCTGTAGACCCGAGATCGTCATTGAGACTTGTGTGATTCCCACTGTGCTTTGATTTCCACCTTACAACGTTTAAGAGAACGTGCAAAACGGTGGCTTTTGGGTACAGTACCAAATCACATGGAGGAAATGAGCGATAGGAGGGGTTTCGTCTCTCCCGGTATTGGGAGTTGATGTTGCGCTGTGCTCGATTAGCTATAACAGGAAGTCCCTGGCCAGGGATGATATGGAGATCTACTGGTAAGTGTTATCAGTAGTTTCTCGACCCGTTATGAGCCTCACATCGGAACGACTTATCGGTTACTGGGGTCTGACGATTACCACCCCTAGACTGGATATGCGACATATCAGACGAAGAGACCGGACCGTACGGTAGTGTTACTGACAGGCTTTGTAGGAGTGTGGGCATGCTTGCTTGTTGATCTTCTGATCGCTCAATACCCGGGTAGCCGTTACATCCAGCTAGTACCGCTGACGGCTTGTGGATGCTTGATATGATCATCACCTACTGCCGGCGTATTGACGAGTCTTTAGAGTCCTACACAGAGGTTTACTAGCTCAGCCAAAATGAAGTAGGAGCACATATGTGATATGTGCGGGACCGAGATTAATACGAGTATATGATACCGTATTCTATTCTCGCGACATGTGATATCGGTCGGTTATATGTGATATAGCCAGGTTATCGAATCAAGTGTTGATTCGATAAGATGATACATATTATATTAGTCGGTTATATAAGATATAGCCGGATTATTAAATCAAATGTTGATTTAATAATTTGATGCACAATTGTATATTTGATATGCTAATTTACATTAACTAATATTTGCTCACTTATACTTTTCTTTTCTCACATATGCACACTTAATATATATGTGATATATATTATTTATGTTTTCTTTTTGTCATGCTTGATTATACATGAAACATGGGTGTATGAGACTTATACCATGCCATTAGATTATTAGGTTTTTTATTCATTTAATGCAAATATAAATTGGTGAGAATTAAGCATGGTTGCAAGCTATAGAAGCTTGTGGAAACCATTGACTTAGTCTACTATATTTGTCTTGCATTAGATATTTATTAACCTAACCATCGTCTTTGACCATGGTTATGTCTCTACAAGGGTTATATGAGATATTTCTCACCTATGGTTGCCATTCACTCTCTCATAACATTATCTCTTCATCTTCATCTTCATCAAGAGCCAAGCTCTCTAGCTTTTGAGGAAGTGAAGAAAAATAGTGAGAAAAAGAATTCTAAAGTGAGCAAAATTCCTACTTCATCATCCTCTACTAGATTAGTCATTTAGTTTAGGTTGTTAGCTTCACTAATACTTAATTAGTGAAGAGGTAGTTTGAGTTGGTATCTCCTCAAAGTAGATCATCTTCGGCCTCGAAGATCGTTGTGCAAGCTCGTTCATTTCGACTAGTGGAGCCTACGGAGAGTCCGGATCACTACTACTTGGAGCGAAGGGACTTCTACACGGAGCATTTAAAGTGAAGGACCGGTCTACAAAGGTTGTATTCCATATTCACTTAGTTGTAAAGTTGTTTACACTTTGATTCGTCCAAATATTTAGTTAAGATTCTAGGGTTGGGGTTAAGTAGCATGCAATTTTTTGTTAATGGCATGGACGATGCCTCCCGAAACCTTGCTGTCATGCTAAGTAATCGTACAGTGGTATCAGAGACAAGCTAGAGAATTAGACGATATTTGTTAGATTACGAAACCGAAACTACTCCGTAACTTGAATCATTGAAATCACGTTTCTGTCGATTTATAAATGGGCTCTAAAATTTTTTTAAGCAACTGCAGAATGTTGTATGAGATATAACATGAACACCATAGAAAATTGAAGCAATACGGTCAAAATTTGGCCGGCAACATGTAGTAAAATTCCGAGCAGGCCGGTTTTTGGAGGGAGTCCAGGCTTCAATTTTTTGTGGTGTTCCAGTCTCTGGGTTTTGGTGTTTCAGGTGTTGCTTGTTTTTCCTAAAATTTCATGAGATGTTAATTTTCTATAAAGGCAATTCAGAGTGTTTCGTAGTCGTAATTCTAACTTTATTTCGGGTTATTTAGATGGCGTTATAAAGTTCGAACGGATATCAATAACCCAATTTTTCTTTCGACGAAAATTTTTCAAGAGTTGGATTTTTCCCAAGTTAAAGAACATTCAAAAATCATGCAAGTAATGCGATAGACCCTCTAGAAGAACGAAACCCTAACTCGATTCTGTGATCGTAAAAACCGCCGCCAAATCCTAGAGATTGCGGTAGTTCCGCGGTGCCATAGGTGAGGCAAGGGTTCACCCTTCTACGGCTGGTCCATAGGTACTGTGGCATGTACTGAGTATTTTTTAAACTACACTCAAGTGTTGAGCTCTTTGGGAAATTTTGGGTGTTTGTTGATTCGATCGGAATGTTTAACATCGTCTAGCTTTTTCTGGAATGTGATACAATATTTGGAATTCATATTGTTAGGTATGAAATCCGAGGTATGCGATATTTCGGGTTTATGATGTCTAAGGTGATTGTAGATTCCAAATGTTGTAGTTTGACATTTTCTTTTCTGGGACCGTAAGTGTAATATGTGGTGCATCGCCGGTTTTGTTACTATATGTCAACGACAATTGGGATACGCATATTTACTTACGTTGATGATATGTGATGTCATGTGTTGTTGTGATATGCTATATTGGATCGTCGTGTTTTGAATAGCCGGGGGTTTATATGAGATGAGAGTTTTTATTTTCATTCATGTAAAATTCACTGTATGTAATTTCTTTTATTGGTGCACTTCCGGGATGAGGATGATGCCACCATTGTTGTATATTATTTACTTTTCCGCATTAGGATAGACCCAAGGTGGGGAGCACAAGTAACCGGGTTCTAGAGTCCAGTAGGAGACCATCTCGAGGAGTCGAGTCCGGATCTCCTAACACTAGAATTGGTTGGGTTGCTTGCCGCTCTCGTAGGGGTCAAGGGATGTGGGTTTGGCTATTCATCGCGACCGTGGAATCCGTGTTTTATACTAGCTTAATTTAAAACACGGAATTCCTAATATATCCAATATTTTATATGTTATATTCTGCTGCTGATATTCTGTGATGTGATCACTTTATATGCCTGAGATGAATGCTTTATTATTATATATATGATATATAATAAACGTTGCTTATGTTTTGCACCCGCGCTGGTCCCGCCCCGCTATGCCGTTAGTTAAGTAACCTAACGGTTGGGACACTGTGGCGAATGTGGATGGCATAAGCGTACGTTGTATTTTCGTTTCTTCTGTGATGCTTAGGAGGCATAAATGATGAGACTTCATTAATGAGATTAATGAAAAAGAAAGAAAGCTAAAAGATGTTGTAGAATCAAATTTTCAAAAAATGTAGCTCTAGTTTTTGCTTTGCATAGCGGTATTCCTTGTAGAATATCCATCACCTTATTCGATAAGGAAAGAGCCGAGATCCCTTCACCGGGAGTGACTTCTTTAGCAGAAGTTAGAAGATACTACAACTCACTCAGTTTTGTTTTTGATTGCTTCTATAGTTCTTGCTTTGCATAGTGGTATTCGTGAAATATCCTGCACCTTATTCGATAAGGAAAGAGCCGAGATCCCTTCACCGGGAGTGACCTCTTTAGCGAAATTAGTAAAAGACTCAAAAACACTCCTTTTCAAAATCACTTGATTCTATAACGATATCGAGTTCATTACGCAAAAGGTTTTCTAAAAACCCGTCGTAGCCCTCCGTCATTTCAGATAAGTACTATTTAGTATTCGTACTGCTTTTGTTGACCTCTGTCAAGGCGTAGTGTGCGGTAGCCGATTAGAGCTTATCTCTAAAGCATATGATGCGATTGGATTAGGGTAGTCGTACGACCTTGTTGATTTCTGTCAAGGGTCGTGCGGATGGGTTTGATTCAATCATGAAATGGCGGGTTGAACTTGACTAGTGCACTATAGTTTGTTGACCTCTGTCAAGATCATAGGATGCTAGGGGCAAAAGTTTTATCGGGAATTTCAAGTGTTGAAATTTGCAATGAGATTGCATACCTTCTATGAGATAGTTGGATCCCGATACCCACTACGAGTAAGAGTTACTCCTGGGAGAGTTTTACACATCACAATTAGCCGATCAAGTAGGTGTCTAGAAAGGTGTTAACGGGGTTATGCCTCTGGGAAAACGAGGTTTATTTTAATTAGGTCCGTGCGAAAGCACGGGGAACCTCCATCAAAGTACCAATACTGGCTTGGCTGAAAAATTGGCGAACTTGTAAGGTATAATTAATCCCGGCTAATCTTTCCTTTTAGGGTTTGAAGAAAGATTTGATAAAAGCAGTGAGAGCCATCCTGATTAGATAAGATAATAACCAATCTAATCTTGCAAGTGCATACGCTAAAGTGTTTTCTTCTCTCTCTCTCCAGGTAGCGACTATGTCAGGCCTTAATCAAGATAATAATATGGATGTATTGACTGAACCTGCTTGTTATACTGAGCAGGGGAACGTTGGTTCCGTTCTTTCTTATAATTGTTATAAGACTGACCAGGAAATAGGGGAATATCCGGATTCCCACGCCTCCCAAATGATGAATAAGCATGTTGATGCATCTTCTTCGGGTGTGTTAGTTACCCAGAACCGTTTCTCAGTTCACTCTACGTCCTGGGTATTAGATACCGGATCAGGATCCCACATATGTAATATGTTGCATGGGCTAAGGAAAGGTAGAGAACTGGGAGAGGGTGATCATTCCGTAAGAGTAGAGAATGGTGCAAATGTTGCAGCCAAAGCAGTTGGCGATTATCGCCTTGTGTTACCAAATAGTAATACATTGATTTTGAATGAATGCTATTACATACCGACCCTGATATGCAATCTTATATCAGTTTCTTTATTAAGTAGAGATGGATATAATTTTGTAGTACAGGATAATATTATGAATAT
The DNA here is from genome assembly GCA_030015575.1 of Agapanthus africanus. Taxonomy (NCBI): domain Eukaryota; kingdom Viridiplantae; phylum Streptophyta; class Magnoliopsida; order Asparagales; family Amaryllidaceae; genus Agapanthus; species Agapanthus africanus. The sequence goes on along the minus strand of CM057338.1, from coordinate 806,074,968 downwards.
CTTTCTGAATCAAAAGTTAATTGGATCAGGCTCGTTAAATAATGGCATATACGTTCTAAATCAAACCACAGTTCTTAACATACAAAACACACACAAGAGGAAGAGTTCAGAAATGAACGAATCCTTCTTGTGGTATTGTAGACTAGGTCATATCAATGCGACACGACTAGCTAAGTTACATAAGGATGGATATTTGAATCCGATTGAATTTTCATCTTATGACACTTACCAAGATGTCTCAAAGGCAAGATGACCAAAACTCCGTTTACTGGACACGGAGAAAGAGTTACGGAACTCTTGGGACTGATACATAGTGATGTATGCAGTCCCATGTCTACACATGCCAGAGATGGTTCCTCATACTTCATTACATTCACTGACGATCTCTCAAGATACGGACACGTGTTCCTGTTAAAACACAAGTCTGAAACTTTTGAGAAATTCAAAGAATATAAGCACGAAGTCGAGAACGAAACGGGTAAAAGTATTAAAATCCTTCGATCTGATCGAGGAGGAGAATACTTGAGCAATGAGTTCCGGGATGGGATTCTCTCTCAGCTTACTCATCCATATACACGACAGCACAACAGTGTATCGGAGCGGAGGAATCGCATCCTATTAGATATGGTGCGCTCTATGATGAGCACCTCTGAGTTACTTATTTCCTTTTGGGGTTATGCGCTTGAAGCAGCAGCATACCTATTGAATCAAGTTCCATCAAAATCTGTACCTACCACACCATATGAAATATGGAGTGGGAAGAGACCATGTCTTAAACGAGTTAAGATATGGGGTTGTCTGGCCTATGTCAAAAGGCAAAATCCGGACAAACTCAAGGCACGATCAGTTCTTTGTAAGTTTGTTGGATATCCTAAACATTCAAATGGATATCTATTCTACCACAGTGAACAACAAAAGGTGTTTATTGCTCAACATGCCACCTTTTTAGAAAAGGAATTTCTTGCAAAAGAAATTAGTGGCAAATAGGTAGAGCGGGGAAAAGTTCCAGCAGAACAAACTACAACTGAAGATTTAGTGGAACTAGAAGATTCGATAGTCTCCAACGAACCTTAGCCTTTCCGCCGATCTAGCAGGGTTCCATATCCACCTGAGAGATACTGCGGTTTTCTCATTGATGGTGGGAGCGAGGATTGCATCATGGAAGATGATGACCCAACTAGCTTCGAGCAGGCCATCACGAGTGGGGACTCTGTGAAATGGTTGGATGCAATGCGATCTGAGATAGAATCCATGTACACCAACAAAGTATGGATTTTAGAAGTTGCTCCTGAAGGGGTAAAACTCATTGGGAGCAAATGGATCTTTAAGAAGAAACTTGGTGTAGATGGAAAAGTTGAGACTTTCAAAGCTAGACTTGTTGCAAAAGGTTTTCGTCAACGATCAGGTGTGGACTATGATGAAACCCTTTCTCCAGTGGCTATGCTTAAGTCCATCCGGATCCTACTTGCCATCGCTGCATACCATGACTATGAAATCTGGCAAATAGATGTTAAGACCGCCTTTCTAAATGGGGATTTAGAAGAGTGTGTGTACATAACTCAGCCAGAAGGCTTCGTAGATAGTGGGAGCAGCGGAAAAGTGTGCAAGCTGCTTAAATCTATCTACGGGTTAAAGCAGGCATCGCGAAGTTGGAACATCCGTTTTGATGTTGTAGTCAAAGAGTTTGCCTTCATCAAAGACGTAGATGAACCTTGTATATACAAGAAGGTGGCAGAGAGTAAGGCTATCTTCCTCGTATTGTACGTGGATGACATACTCTTGATAGGAAATGATGTTCCTATGCTGCACTCAGTCAAGCTCTTCTTATCACAATGATACTCAATGAAAGATCTAGGTGATGCCTCCTACATCTTGGGAATTAAGATCTATAGAGATAGATCTAAACGGATATTGGGATTGTCCCAATCCAGGTACATTGACACCATACTAAAGAGGTTTAGTATGGAAGAATCTAAGCGTGGGAATTTACCCACAATCACAGGACTCACTCTCTCTAAAGAGATGTCTCCCAAGACTAATTTGGAGAGAGTTCGCATGCAAGGGATACCCAATGCTTCGGCAGTAGGCTCTATCATGTACGCGATGCTATGTACCAGACCTGATGTAGCATACTTACTAAGTGTAGTGAGTAAGTATCAAGCAGATCCAGGAGAGAGTCACTGGACAGCTGTGAAGAACATTCTCAAGTACTTGAGAAGGACTAAAGAGATATTCTTGGTGTATGGTAACGGTGAACTCCAAGTGGAGTCCTTTACCGATTCGAGCTTCCAGAGTGATAAGGATGAATCTAAGTCGGTCTCGGGATTTGTCTTTATCCTTTATGGAGGGGCGGTTTGTTGGAAGAGTTCCAAATAGGAAACCGTGGCAGACTCGATGATGGAGGCTGAATACATCACTGCCAACGATGCTGCCAAAGAGGCTGTCTGGATGAAGAAGTTCATAAACAAACTGTTAGTTATATGTATGCCCTAGAGGCCATTATTGTACATGAGATGTATATTATAGTGGATGCTTAGACATACATAGGGAGGACTTTCTTGCTTGACATGATAGTATGGTATCTGGTTGCACTTTATCTTAACATGTACACCGATTGTCTCTCTGTTATATGTTGATAAAGCCTTTAGGATGTGTACTTGACTACCTGGATTATGATGCGGATCATACTAGTGGGACAAAGGTAGTCCGTGAGTACATCCTTTAATGTCCCTAGTCGTGGGTGTATCGAGACAGGGCATCGATATACCAGAGTAGACTAGCATATAGCTTCTCGACCTATGTACATAGGCGATGGATGATCCCATATCCATTGGTGTTTGACATCAGAGATGATATACGGGTGCTCAGTAGAGACTGGGTACACTGGACGGACTCGCGGGAACTTCTAGATGGTATTATACCTCACGTCAGATGGCAGTTCTCTGGTGACACTGGTACAGGTTAGTCTGTCGACCCGAGATCGTCATAGAGTCTTGTGTGATTCCCACTGTGCTTTGATTTCTACCTTACCACGTTCAAGAGAACATGCAAAATGGTGGTTTTTGGGTACAGTCCCGAGTTACATTGTAACGCTTTAGAAATCATTATGCGAATTTTCCGTCAAAAGGTAAAATAGGCGGTGTTTTTCTGTAAAAACCCGGAAGTGATCATTTTTCAGTATAGCCTTAACTGCATATAGTTTAACTAGGAATGTACTAGTTTGCGGTTTTTAGTTATCACTTAAAAATTTTAGTTCACTTAAATATTTTTTTCCTAATTAAAATATTATTATAAGCTTTTAATTATACACTTAATTAGTGGTAATTATAAATTTGTTTGGGTTAGTTATGCTAAAGTGAATCTATGCTATTTTAATCACAAGATTAAGCTTTAAACTTTCTCTCCAAAATATCTAGATATTTGTGGAATTAAAGGAAAATTTTAAAGAAAAGGGTTAAGAGGTGGCATGGAGGGGAGAGGTATTAATGAGCATTAATTGATGCTTTAGACTAGAAATTCCACACAATTCCTTAACCTTCCCCATTTTCCTACCCTTGGCTGAGCCCCCCCTTGCTGCCCTCTCTCTCTTCACACCCCATTTTCATCTCTTAAAGCTCAAATAAATCATTAAAAATCATCAAATAATCCCACAAACTCACAAATAAATCCCTACCCATTATTCTTCAACCCTAAACAAGCTTGGATTTTCATGAAAGTCATCATTTTGGAGGCTAATTTGGAGTTTGGTTGCTAGTTTGTGAATCTAGTGGAGGTATAAAATCCGAACCCAAAACTTTAATTGTTGTTTAAATATATTAAGCTAGCTTATTAGATATTTAATATAGCTTTAATTAGCATATTTAAGGAATTCATGAAAGAGTTGTGAAGATCAAGTTAGGGTTTGATTGGTTGAAATGGTTAATAAAAAAATGTAGACTTGGAAAATTTTAACCTAGTTGTGAGAATATTAATTGTTATTTTCCTAGTTGTTTAATTAAGCCTAATAGCAAACTAACTTTTACTAAATCTTATATGGGTGAGATTAAAATTGTAGTAAAGGTTTGTGTGACTTAGTTAAGCTGCTTTGCGATGATTGTGATCGCTAGAATTGTTAAATTTCTAGACTTGAGCTAAAATGATGAAAAGTTGCTTACTAGGTTTTCGGTTAAATTAGGCGTGGGTTTCAATTGACGTTGCAATGTTATATATATTATCTTCCACGCTATATATTGTGTTGTGAATACGCGATCGGTACGATCGGGTTCTAGGCTTGGTGGTTGCGTAGTTTAGCGATCCTAACTAGGATTGTGCCGATGTCGTACGTATTTTGTGCACTAGGTGCACAGTGTGTTTATCTTGTGGACGTTATCCGTGTGTTTCGTTATCTTTGTATCGGCGCAGGATATTCAGCCTTATGTGTTGTGTTTGTGAAATTTTAGGATCGCAAGCGGGGACTTCGGACGTTGCGAAGAAAGGGAAGCAGGTGGTCGGATTTTCTTAGCTCGAGATCATCTGTGAGTAGATTTAACATCCACGGGGAAATCGCCCTTATGGCGTTATACGTCAGGGCTGGATATGATATTATAGCTGCATGTTTATATGCATATGAGTTGATTGCGCATGAGCGTCATTGCATATTATTACCTGTTGTGCCTTGACTTGGTACCTATAGGACACAACACCATTACTGACGATTCATATTGCATGAGCACAAATTGTATGCTACACACACACCGTCGGTAATCGCCATGACACACACTACATATATACATATGTGATATTGTATAGGTTATTGTTATCGAGACAGGGATTCTTATTCCGTTGCGTATATGAAATGTAGTGTACAGGCTATACCTACATGCTTACACATATACCTGGCTATAGCTACATATATATCATGCATACATACTTACATGTACACCCACATACCTTGCTACAGCTACATGTATATCATGCATACATAATTACATGTACACCCATATATCTTGCTATAGCGACATATACCCCTAAGTGGTATTGTATCGTCATTTGACATTGAGGCGTTGGTAATTGTGGTATTGCGCTTATGAAATGTATCATACATACCTGCTTACATTTAGATACACATATCTTGCAATAGTTACATGTACACCTCATATGATGCTGCACTTGATTTCGGAGGAATTGAGAACCATATGATATATTTTTAAACTGGATTCATTTAAAAGAGCTGTTTTCCCTTAATATGCTCATATTGCTGTTTTATGTTGCATACATCAGTTTTCATGGATTTACGCATTGAGATATGGATTTTATGTGATTTATGGATTTGAGAACCGTAGGGGCATTTTAAGAAATTTATGTATTGTTTGAAAATCCGGTTTCTCTTGATATGATATTTCAGTGCGTCCACCATGAGTTTTCTCGGTTCTGAGACTTTTGTTCGATACCCGATTCGAGGAGCGGTAGGCACCGTCTGCGGGTACTTGGTGGACCCGGTATGGTTCCCCGGGGCAAGAGATGATTTTTGTGGTATAGACGATGAGCCTGGCTGGCGGGCTAGTACCTACCGGTGATAGTATTTGGACTCGGCGGTTATTGTGGGGATACCGACCGGAGTCGAGAGATGGATATGGGCCGATCCGGACTGACGGAGCCCGAGGGCCGATCCGGACTTATGGAGTCCGATATATATGTATTTACGTATCGATGCTGGACACGAGTATTTCATGATGTTTTGTTTTCTATGAAATATACAAATATGAAGGCCAGTTTTGGTGACGGTGCCTGAGGATTATGGGATTTGATGTGTCAGTGAGGGACACTGGGGTTTTTCCATGCTGATGAATTTTGCATGAGATTTTATTATATCATCCCACACTCAGGATTATTTTGATATGCATTGCCTCATGTAGTTGTAGTATCCTGATGATGTACCTTTACATGATTGCTGCATATACATATTGCCATACTTATGCTATCAGATTTCGTGTGATAGATTTATCGCTGTTTGTGCATACTTGCGATTACAGTATGATGTTATTTACTATTCATGAGTTGGAAGCTCACCCCCGTTGTACTACAGTGTTTTACAGGACTTACACTCAGAGTAGTCGCGCCAGGGCTTCCTATTTTCTCTACTTTTGCGGATACTGCTATGTTTGGCTGTGAGGCCTTTTGCTATAGGTGGGTTTGCGGTTATCCGACGATGTTCATTATTTATCTTTTGTATCTAGTACTCTCCATCTACCATCTTCATGTATTTGACTTAGAGACGAGTTGTAAGGATCGATATTGTATTATTTTGTGACTTTGGGTGCCGTGCTCGTGGGAGCCGGCCTTGTTATAAAGTTTTACCTCCTTATGCTGTTTTCATTTATATTTCTTCGCTACGGCGTCGTATATATGTTTGTGGTGGTTGTTTCCGCCGTTGGGCGTGATTTGCTCTCGTTTGGAATGCTTTACTTATATTCTATGTTGTACCCATTTTCGGGGCTAGTTTTTACAAAGGAGGTGCTGCCGAAATTTTTAAGAAAGTGAACTTAAGTTTAAAGATTTTTACTTAAGATTTCCGAAGGATTTTTAATATGTTTTCTCCACTTATCCCTTTTTGGGGTGGTTTAGATTTCTGGGTTTCGGCTTACTTAAATTGCGTACGCCTGTTGACGTCACGTGGTTTAAGTGCCGGTCACGTGTCTAATTTGGGTCGTGACAAAGTTGGTATCAAAGTGCTAGGTTTTACCTTTCAGAGTATAGCATGACCTTGGTATGATAGAGTAGGTAGCTTAAGCAGAGTGACGTATCGTGTGTATATTTCGCGGCATACTTACGATGCGGTACTCTGCCTAAATGACCTTAGGACTTATTGATTGAAATTCCTTCCGTGATTTTATACATCCTTGTGATTCGATTTCTGTGTTCTTATCGAATCCTGTTTCCATTTTCAGCCTTTATGCCGCCGAAGACTACGAGGGCGCAGAGAGCGGCCGTGAGGGCTGAGGTCAGAGTTGACTCGTCTAAGACGAGGACTGACAAGGGCGGTACGCCCATTGTGCAGGAGCAGATTGATCCACCTTCGACAGACCATATTGCTATGCTAGGGGCCGGTATGCAGGATTTGCGCCAGATGATAGGGTCGTTAGTGGAGACCATTCGAGCGCAGCGACAAGAGGTTGTCCCTCCTGTTACCGGGACTGTGTTGGTGCCTACTGTTCAGGCAGTTGTACCTGTAGCTAAAGAGGTGATCACCGTATCGTTATCGGAGTTCATGAGGCTGAAGCCTTCGGTTTTCACTGGCACTGATGCAGCTGAGGATCCGTAGTCATTTATCGACCGGATACCCAGGATATGTCATTCGCTGAGGTGCTCCGACGCGAGATGGGTAGAGTTTGCGAGTTTTCGTCTGGAGTGTCTGGCCTAGAAGTGGTGCGAGTCGTTAGAGAAGGGCAGAGCCGTAAGTCTTGCTCCTATGATCTGGGCTGAGTTCGTGATGGTGTTTCTCGCCCGTTTTCTTCCGCAGAGCGTCAGGGATGTTTGAGCGCGCAGTTTCGATTCGTTACGCCAAACTCAGGGTATGACGGTGGCTGAGTACGATGTGCAGTTTACCGAGCTGTCTGTGTATGCTCCATATTTGGTAGCTACTGAGGAGATGCGGGTAAAGAGGTTCGTTCGAGGCCTGCTAACCCAGTTGTTCCTCGCTATCAGCATTCAGCATTGTGACACGTATGCAGCAGCGGTGGACGCACTCAATTGGTTGAGGAGCGTCTTTATGAGTCGTCCGTTGTTCCGGAACCGAAGAGGGTTCGTACTGGTATATCACCCCGGAGACAGATGTTTAGACGCCGCAACAGCGTTCATTCAGGCACGGAGAGTAGCAGAGACGTGGGACGAGACCAGTTATTCAGTTATCCCCAGGAGGGTCAGCAGCCGGCGTCTGGGTGCTTTAGGTGTGGCAGTCTACATCACCTCGTTAGGGATTGTACCGCGATACGCCAGAGAGAGGCGCCGTACCACATGTTACCTTACCGCCTTCTCCACCTAAGAGAGCGTTGCCTCTTGTGCCTGTTGTTGCTCCGCGTCAGACTTATGCTCAGAGAGGTCATGGTCGCGGAGGGTTTGTTCAGGGAGGACGGGGTGGCAGAGGCAGAGGATAGCCCGTTTCCGGTAGAGGGCAGGCTCGAGTGTTTGTCTTGACTCATAAGGACGCGCATGCATCTAATGCAGTGGTTTCAGGTACTCTTCCTGTATGCTCTTTTGATGCATACATTTTATTTGATCCGGGATCTACGCATTCGTATGTTTCTACGCACTTCGTGCCGAGGTTAGGTCGAGAGTCATGTTTGCTAGATCAGCCGCTTGTCATGACTACTCCTATTGGCAAGCCATTTGTTGCGCGACACGTGTTTCGATCATGTGCCGTTCGTATAGGAGATAGAGTTTTGTCCGTCGACTTGATCCTTCTTGAGATGTTGGACTTCGACGTTCTCCTGGGCATGGACTGGTTAGCTACTTGCAACGCGTCCGTAGACTGCCGCAAGAAGACAGTGAGGTTTTGTTTTCCCGGCGAGTCAGTTCTTGTTGTGCAGGGGGACCGTGGTGCCGCCCCTAATAGTTTGATTTCTGCCTTTTGCGCTAGTCGGCTTTTGAGGAGGGGATGTCGGGGATTCTTGGCTTTCATTCATGATACCGGAGCCACAGTAGATTCGTTGAACCGGGTTCCTATCGTGCGAGAGTTTTCTGATGTTTTTCCCGATGAGTTAACTGGGTTGCCGCCAGAGCGCGATATTGAGTTTTGCATTGATCTGATTCCCGGCACGGGGCCTATTTCTATACCGCCTTACCGGATGGCCCCGGTAGAGCTTAGAAAGCTTAAAGATCAATTGCAAGGGTTACTTGATAGGGGGCTTGTGCGTCCGAGTGTTTCGCCTTGGGGAGCTCCTGTTCTGTTCGTCAAGAAGACGGACGGCAGTTTGAGGTTGTGTATGGATTATCATCAATTGAACCGAGTTACGGTGCAAAATAGGTATCCTTTACCTCGCATTGACGATTTGTTTGATTAGCTCCAGGGTGCGAAACATTTTTCTAAGATTGATTTGCGTTTGGGTTATCATCAGTTGCGGGTTCAGAATGATGACATTCCGAAGATTGCTTTTCGTACGCGCTAAGGGCATTATGAGTTTTTGGTGATGTCGTTCAGACTCACCAATGCACCAGCAGTGTTCATGGATCTGATGAACCGGATTTTCAGGACGTTCTTCGACTAGTTTATTATTGTGTTTATTGATGACATTCTGGTCTACTCTAGGAGTCGAGAGGAGCATGAGCAGCACTTGAGGATTGCTTTGCAGACATTGAGAGAGCACCAGTTGTATGCTAAATTCTCAAAGTGCGCATTTTGGCTTGATAAAGTTGACTTCCTGGGTCATGTGGTGATGGGAGACGGTATTCTTGTGGACCCGAGGAAGATCGAGGCTGTACAGCTTTGACCCAGACCTGTATCTGTGACTGAGGTCCGCGGCTTTTTGGGCTTAGCTGGTTATTATTGCCGTTTTGTGCAGGATTTTTCGAGTATCACTGCACCGCTGACCGGACTGACCCGGAAGGGGGTTCCTTTTCTTTGGACTGATGCGTGCGAGCAGAATTTTCAGCAGTTGAAGACTCGGTTGATGATTGCACCAGTTCTATCTTTGCCTTCTGGATCGGACAGCTTTGTTGTTTACTGTAATGCTTCTCAAGTGGGGCTCGGTTGTGTTGATGCAGCATGATAGAGTTATCGCTTACGCTTCTCGGCAGCTGAAGAGGCATGAGCAAAATTACCCCACTCACGATCTTGAGATGGTCACGGCGGTCTTTGCACTGAAGATTTGGATACACTACTTGTATGGGGAGTCATGTCAGATTTTCACGGATCACAAGAGCTTGAAGTATATCTTCCAGCAGCGGGATCAGAATCTGAGACAACGTCATTGGATGGAGCTTGTGAAGGATTATGATTGTGAGATCTTTTATCACCCGGGCAAGGCGAATGCGGTAGCAGATGCTTTGAGTCGTAAGCCCGGGGGTAGCTTGTCCCAGTTGAGCGCAGTTCAGGACGGTCTTCTGCAGATTGGCAGATCTTTTGCGACGGTAGAGTACAGTTCGAGTTCACTTCCACTGGGGGACAGCTTGCTCATGTCCGTGCCCGTCCACTTCTACTTGATCGTATCCGTGAGGCGCAGCCCAGTGATGCCCGTTTGTCTGAAATTCTTGAGCTTGTTCGGCAGGGTACAGATTCGGAGTTCTTGATTGATGACCAGGGTGTGCTACATTACGGGACTCGCTTATGTGTACCAGATATTGATGGGTTGAGACACGAGATCCTAGAGCAGGCACATCAGTCAGTCTTTAGCGTTCATCCAGGTTCCACCAAGATATACCATGACTTGAGAGACATTTACTGGTGGGAAAGGATGAAGAGCGATGTTTCGGACTTCGTTTCGAGGTTCCTGACTTGTCGGCAAGTCAAGGTTAAGCATCAGAGACCGGCTGGAGAGTTGCAGCCTTTACCCGTTCCTGAGTGGAAATGGGAGTAGATTTCCATGGACTTTGTTGTGGGTCTACCCAGGACCAGTCGGGGGTATGACTCCATTTGGGTGATTGTTGACCGATTGACGATAGCAGCTCACTTCCTTTTAGTGAAGATCACTTTCGGTTATGCTCAGTATGCTCAGTTGTATATAGATGAGATTGTGCGTTTGCACGGCGTTCCCACATGCATCGTATCCGACAGGGGCACCCAGTTTACTAGCCCTCTTTGGCAGAAGCTTCAGGAAGCTTTGGGTACCCGCTTGAGTTTTAGCACCGCTTTTCATCCGCAGACCGATGGTCAGTTGGAGCAGACTATACAGACTCTAGAGAATATGCTTCAGGGGTGTGTGCTTGATTTTGGTGGCAGTTGGGATCGTCACTTGCCATTGATTGAATTCTCCTACAATAACAGTTATCAGGAGATGATTCAGATGACGCCTTTTGAGGCTTTGTATGGTAGGAAGTGTCGATCTCCAGTCTGTTGGACCGAACTCAACGAGAGTAGGGTGTTGGGACCCTAGTTAGTTCAAGAGACTATGGAGAAGATCCAGTTGATTCAGGACGGGATGAGAGCAGCCAAGTGCAGACAGAAGTCTTATGCCGACCATCGTCGTCGCAGACTTGAGTTCGCAGTAGGGGATCGTATATTCCTGCGGATTTCTCCGATGAAGGGGGTGATGAGATTTGGGAAGAGGGGAAGCCCAGTCCCAGATTTGTGGGTCCTTTCGAGATTCTCGAGCGAGTTGGTGCCGTTGCCTATCGTTTCGCACTTCCGCTCAGTTTTCCGGATGTTCACCCTGTATTCCATGTGTCAATGCTTCGCAGATACCTTCATGATCCTTCTCAAATGATTCAGCACCAGACCGTTCAGCTTGAGCGCGATCTTTCGTTCACCGAGCAGCCGGTAGTTATATTAGATCGGCAGGTGAAGAAACTTCGGTCAAAGGTCTTGCCATCTGTGAAGGTTCTTTGGCGTGGTCCTACTAGTGAAGAGATCACTTGGGAGGCCGAGAGCGAGATGCGGAAGAAATTCCCTCATTTCTTCGAAGGTACGCGTAATTAAATTTTAAATTCGGGGACTGAATTTCTTTAAGGGGGAAGATTGTAACGCTTTAGAAATCGTTATGCGAATTTTCTGTTAAAAGGTAAAATAGGCGGTGTTTTTCAGTAAAAACCCGGAAGTGATCATTTTTCAGTATAGAATTAACTGCACCTAATTTAACTAGGAATGTGCTAGTTTGCGGTTTTTAGTTGTCACTTGAAAATTTTAGTGCACTTAAATATTTTTCCTTAATTAAAATATTATTATAAGCTTTTAATTATACACTTAATTAGTGGTAATTACAAATTTGTTTGGGTTAGTTATGCTAAAGTGAATCTATGCTATTTTAATCACAAGATTAAGCTTTAAACATTCTCTCCAAAATATCTAGATATTTATGGAATTAAAGGAAAATTTTAAAGAAAAGGGTTACAAGGTGGCATGGAGGGGAGAGGTATTAATGTGTTGGATATATGTATGCCCTAGAGGCCATTATATGATAAAGGATGCATATATATATATATATATATATATATATATATATATATATATATATATATATTTAGTGTACATTCTTACTCGATATGATAGTATGTTATCTGATTCTTCTTTATCTGACATGTTGACTTGATCATGCTTTTATTCATTCACATGTTGATAAAGCCCTGAGGATATCTGCTTGACTACTGTGATTATGATGGAGATCATACTAGTGGGACGTCTGTAGTTTATAAGTATATCCTGAAATGTCCCTAGTCGTAGGTGTATTGAGATGAGGCATCGATATACTAGAGTAGACTAGCGTATATGATACTTGACCCATGTGATGGGCGATGGATGTTCCCACATCCATTGATATTTGATATCGAGATCGTATACGGGTGCTCAGTGGAGACTGGGTACACTGGACGGACTCGCCGAGAACTCCTATATGGTATTATATCTATCGTCGGATAGCAGTTCTCAGGTGACACTGGTACAGGTCAGTCTGTAGACCCGAGATCGTCATAGAGTCTTGTGTGTTCTCCCACTGTACTTTGATTACCACCCTACCATGGCTCTACTGAGTCGTGCAAACAGGTGGTTGTTGGGTACAGTCCCTAGACACACGAAGGAGATGAGCGATAGGAGGGGTTTTGTAACGCTTTGAAAATCGTTTCGGTGAAATTTCGAAAAAATCGGTAAAATAAGAGGGTTTTCTGTAAAAAGTCAAAATGTAAATATCTTATTATAAAAATTAAATATACATATTCTAGCTATGTAATTGCTATTATTTGGTGTTTATTGAGCCGCTGGTGAAATTTCAAATTTTCTGAAAAAAATATTATTTTATTATTATTTTAAGTCGTCACTAATACATTTAATTAGGGAAAATTACAAATTGGAATGAGTTGAAACAAATTTTGTGCATCATAAAACATTAAATAAAAATTTATCATGTGGTTTTTGGAACGAAATCATTTGCCAAAACGGTTTAGAATTATTGAAGAAAAAAGGCTTTTTTTTAGCGTAAATGGATGTTTGGGGTATTGTATTTATCATTTTTCATTACCCCACACCCGTGCCCACACCCACACACCCCCACTTACTCCTCCCCATGGCTGAATTCAGCACCCACCATATTTTTCCCCACTTGATTTTCAAGGAAAAAGAAATGAAAGAAAAGAAAAGAAAATGAGTGAAGTAGTTAGACTTTTGACTTTGTTTGACCTTGACTTTGTCCCCCCCCATTTTCCTCACCTCCCTCTCTCTCCCCCACCCACTTTTCTGGCCGAGCCTTCCCCTAGCTTCAGCCCAAAAAAATCCCACCTCATTTCACCTCCAAATTTCATCAATTTTGCATCAAAATCCATCAAAAACATCACTAATCCCAAATCCAACTCCTACCCATTATTTCTTGCCTATCTAGCATGGATCTAGGAGCATGGAAGCTACTTTTGGAGGCTAGGATTTGCATGCTAGAACTCAATTAGGAGGTATAAATTTTAACCCTTTAGTGAAATTGTTGTTTAATTGCTTTATGTTAGCTTATTAAGTGTTTAATTTGGTTTTAGATTGGTTCTAATTGCATGATTGAAAAATTCAAGAATGAGGTTGATTTCAAGTTAGGGTTTTGAGTAGTGGGATTATGGTTGTGTGATGTATTTAACATCTTAAGATATGTTAAAACCTAATCTAGTTGCTAGTTGCAAATTGTTAACTTAAAATTGTAATAATTAAGCTATATTGCAAACTAGGTTTTAAAATTAAATCAAATTGTAAGATTAAAAATCTAATTAGGTTCTTCATGATATCATTAATTTTATAAGTTGTAGTTTACCACCTTAGTTCATGCAAAACCTAGTCAAGTTGATGATTTGTAAATTGTTATTTTGAAAATTGTTAAAAAAGGGTATTTTGTAAACTAGAATATTAGGGTTTTTGGAATTTAATGAGATTAAATTCCGGAAATTTTTTTCTATGACTTATTTAAGATATTTAATAAATATATTGGCCGCTATATTCATTTAAACATCCTGTTTTGTACAAAAACGGCGAATTGTGCTTGCTAGATTTTCGGAAAAATGACTTTTTAAGTGAAATTGGCGTTTTTGTGAGTTTTAACCTAGTTTATATTAAAATTAGTGTTCGTGAATGTGCAAATGAGTGTGATTGGATTTTCTCGATGGTTTGACGTTCGTACATCGACATCGAGGGTTGGTTTGACTATTCCTGCATGCGTGGGCGATAGGTTTGGACCTATGCGTGATACGCGTGCCGATTTGATTTTCGTATGCCGTTTCGATTTCGAATTTAGTTTTAATGCGATATGGTACGTTATGATATGTAGGTACCCCCATGTGGACTTCGAGACGACAAGCAAGCGCGTGGCGACGTCGGCACCGGCTAGCAAAGACCAGGTGAGTAGATTTATATCTACGGGGAGAAGTCGGGTGGATGGCGTATAGCACCCCCGCAGTCCATGGTGGTGTATACGGATGCGTATACACACCAAAATTTATTATATGTTATTTGGGATTAATAACGATGCTTAGGATGGATATTGGTGTGTTGGATTACTTTAGTGTTGCGAACCCTAGGGTAGTGTTACACACACATACACACATACATACTTGCATAGATTCCTATTGATATGTGCTCATGGGATTCTTTATAGTTATGTGTTCACATGGGTATGGGACTATGTGTTCACATACGGATTGAGGATGATACTTGGGATTGAGCTGAGTCGATGAGATTTGATTTGAGGCCGTGAGATCGGTGATATAGCAGGGTTCATATCTTAGATACGACATGACGTTGTAGCGGGTCCTTGACGTAGTGTTTCACACACGTCCATGCATACGTAGGGGGTATCAGTATGGTACTAGACGTAGATCAGTACCCCGATCATGATATTTGATAAAGAGGATACCAGGTGAATAGTATGATGAATGTGATATTGACCCGTACCCAGATTGGGATGCCGTGCGACGGATTTACGTACGAGCTATATTGATGATTGATCCGCACTCTTGACTTGGGATGCCTGATTATAGATATAGTATCGGATATGATATTATTGAGGCGGGATCACCGACTATACATATACAGGTATGTATATGTATCGACTCAGATGATAGGCGGTTTCCTTACCTGTAGTTCAGCTTGTTAGTTCAGCCGTATAGTTTAGTGTAGTTGTTAGATTAGATTAGACTTCTTACCTATTTCAAAAACTAACGAATCGTGGGCATTTTTAAAGACAGCTCAAGGGAATCTATGGATATTTCAAAAACGACGTATCTTTTCATAAAAACACCGTAGCCCCTATTTTCAAAACCCCATGATTCGTGTTATTTCAAAAGGCACCAGTCGTAGGACTTATATTAGATTATTGCAGATTAGTTATCGTTGTGTCTAGTATTCAGCTCCCGCACATTTTTGCTGTTCGCTCTGCCTCGCATATTTATTTTGCTGCATATTCCATTATTGATATCATGCTGTTAGGACACCAGCACCATTACCGATGATGCGTATGTACCACGTACACCTACTTGCCGGCTCACACACATCTTCATCGGTAATTGCCATGTCACGTACACTTTAGAGAATATATTTGCTTGACTTAGCTTGTTAGCTAGTAGTTTTGACATGATATTAGTGTACTTTCCTTATATGCCATATTAGACATTTCAGTTATTACTTGCTACTTCATGCATATTGTTATTCATTGTTATACCGCACGCATGGATTCTCATGCCTTTATTCACTAGTTTATGTGCTATTGAGGTTTTGGACTCGGATTTCCTTGATATTTCTGGATTTGGGAACCGTGGAGATTTCAAAAGAGAATATGTAATTGTTTTAAAAACCCGGTTACCCTGGATATGATATTTCAGTGCGTCCACCATGTGTTTTCTCGGTGCTGAGAGCGACATGTGAGACCCGAGTTCGAGGAGTGGAGGAACCGTTTCGGATACATGGTGGACCCGGTAAGGTACCCCGGGGCAAGAAGCTCGTGGTGATGACGATGAGCCTGGCAGGGGGAGACTACCTACCAGTGATATTACCCGACGCGTCGGATATCCGGAGGATACCGTCGTGGTCTTGAGATGGATGGTAGGGGCCGGTCTGGACTGGCGGCGCCCTAGATATTGTGATTTAGACATTGAGATTTATGTTTTGTGTCGATGCTAGACACCGTTGGTGTTGATTTCAGTTATGATACCTCATTTGAAAAAAAATACAAAGGAAATCTCACTAATTTATGAAAACAGTTTCTTCATTTACATGTATGCTGTTTTCATGCATTCATACCTCACTCATATGATATATTGCTACCTGAGGCACTGACACGGGCACATGTGATTACACTCGGGTTAGATATTATCCTAGACATTGTCATAGGCTGCCTGTTATATATATATTTGAGGATATATTATGATCATTGACCTAGGTTGTGTTATTTATGCGATTTCTGTGCGTAGATGTTTTTCTATTCACGAGTTGGCAACTCACCCCCGTTGTGCCCCAGTTTCTTGCAGGTTTGCCGTGCAGGTTTCATTACGGCTTTGCTGGCACTATTTCCATTCCGGGTGGCTTGCTAGTAGGTGGGTTATTTGTATCTCACCCATCCTTATACCTTGTATATTATTATTCAGTTGTATCTAGAAGTTCCATCAACCAAACATGTATTTATTGAGATAGAGACCAGTGTTGGTTATTCTTTCGACCTTAGAGTCGCTCGTTATATTTCTGGTGGTTTTGAGTTTCCTTTTGAGTTTTGATCCTCGCCGTTGGCGTTGTATATCATATTGTTTGTGTGGTTGTGACCGTCGATTGACGAAGAGCTAGCTCCCGCTTGGGGATGCCCTTTTCTTGATTTCGTATACTATTCATGTTGTATTCCGTTTGGGGGCCAGTATTTACAAAGGAGACTCTGCCGAAATTTTCAGTAAATTTTTGATGTTTTAAAAACCGCATAATTCGGCTTATGCTATTGAAATTACTTGCTTTAAGTCGGTTTTTCCTGCACTCTACTATTTTCTTGGTTTGGATTTCTGGGTTTTCGGTTTACTTAGATTACGTACGCCTCGAGACGTTCGTAGTTTAAGTGCCGGTCATGTTCCGTATTTTCGGGCCGTGACAGGTTTCGTCTCTCCCGGTATTGGGGGTTGATGCTGTGCTGTGCACGATTGGCTATATCGGTAAGTCCCTGGCCAGGGCTGTTGAGATTTACTGATAAGTGTTATCAGTAGTTTCTTGATCTGTTATAGACCATTCATCGGCACGACTTATTGAGTTATTAGGGTCGACGTTACCATCCCTAGACTCAGTATGTAGCATATCTGAAGAAGAGACCGGACTGTACGGAAGTGTTACCGGTTGGCTCGACAGGAGTTTTTGCAGGCTTGCTTGTTTTTCTTCTGATCGTTCAATACCTAGGAGCCGTTATGCACTGCTGGTACCGCTAACGGTTTGTGGGTATGTGATATGATCACCACCTACTGCTAGCGTATTAACAAGTCTTAGAGTCCCATAATGGGGTTACCTGGCTCAGGCGAAACGATGTGGGGTGCATATGGGGATGTGGGGTGCTGCTTGATTAAATGTGTGTATATGATACCGCATTATAATCTGGCGTTTTCTATTGGTCGGGTTGTATGGGATATGACCGGTTTATTAAATCAAGTGTTGGTTTAATTAATGACCATTAGATTTTTCATTTAAAACCTTTTCTATTTTGCATGCATGCATGAATGAGTGTATGTACACATGTTGATGTGTATGCACACATACATGTATACATACTTGTCATGGTTGTTGATATAGTAGAGATGGGAATGCAAGACTCACATGGAATCAAATATCTATATATTTTCTATTTTTGAGAAAATCAAATGGGATTAAATCATGGTGGAGAGTTTCTACACACTTCTTGTTGACTATTTGACCTCACCTAACTTTTAACCATGATCTAATTTTGCATTTGGATTTAAACTCAAAGGTTAAATGTAGAGATATTTGTTTACCATGGTTGCTAATGAGAGAGAATAATATATATTATCTCTTCTCATTTTTATTCTTCATCTTCATCAAAAAAAAAAGAAAAGAGCTAGCATTCTCATCCTCCTCCTCCTTCTTCCAAAAGCTCACTCCCCTTTCAAAAGTGAGTGAAATTGACAAAAAGGAAAGGTTTTTACATGAGATCTAAACCCATATCATCATTCTACTTTAGTATTTCCCACTAGATTAGAGTGTTGTTCCTCATCTTCTTCAAAGATCAAGAGGAGCTTGGAGCTTGAGAAAAGGAGCCCCGGGTGGATCATCGTTGACAAGGAAGATCTCAAGCAAGCCGGTGCAAACTCGAGTTGAACCAAGGAGTCTAGCGTAGGGAGATACAAAGGTTGTATTCTCAAAACCCTAGCTTTTTACTACTTGTGTTTGTGTTAAAGTTTTGTTACCCTAGCTTTTCTAGTGTGATCCTTTGAAATGTTTCTTTAGCACCCTATATTTTTTTAATATGGCATGAGTGATGCTACCAAACCCTAGTAGTGGTGCTGTAGAAAAACCTTCATGGTATCAAAGCCAAACTAGAAGCGTAGACAATGTTACGACAATACGAAAACGAAAACTTCTGCAAAATACGAAATTAGAAACCCTTGAAAAATGCTCTCTGTAATTTTTTAAAAAAGTGACCTGAAAATTATTTAAATAACTGCAGAGAGACATTTAAGATGATATAAGAAATCTAGGACAAAACGAGCTGGAGGGGCTCGGAAAAAACTGGCGACCCTTGGGGAATTTCCGGCGACGCCGGCCGGTGGTACTCCCCTCTGGCTCGTTTTTCTCCAATGTTCTGTACATTATGATCTGGGGTTTCTAGTATTGTTTAGTTGTCCAGAATTTCATGTGATGTAAGTTTGGTATTGGGCAATTTGCAGAAAAGTTCGTATTCGTATTTTTATTGCATCGTATTGGTAACTCTTGGGACGTTAAACAGGTCGAACGAATTATCAAACACTCGTATTTTTCCAGGTTGAACGTACGCGATAACTAATGCAGGTATTCCTATGGACCCTCTAGAAGAAAGTAACCCTAACTCGAGATGTGACCACCAAACTACGACTGAACCTTAGGGTTTGCCGTAGTTAGTGGCGCCACAAATGAGGCTTGGGTCTGCCCTTCTACGGTTGGTCCATTAAATACTGTGGCATAGATTTTGGGTATTGTTTAACGGTGCTCAAGTGTTGAGCTTGCTGGGGAATATGGGTGTTCGTTAATTCGATCGAAGGGTTTAACATCGCCTAGTAGTATGTGATACTTGTTTCTGCGACCGTAAGCGTAGTGTGCGTGTCGCCGGTTTCGTTGCTATATGTCAACGGCAATTGGGGTACACACACTTGCTTACGTTGATGTTATGTGTTGATATGTTGTGATGTATTGGATTGTCGTGATCGAATAGCCGGGCTTTTTTATGTGAGATGGGAGTTTTACTTTTCATTCATGTAAAATTCATTTGTAATGTAATATTCTTTTATTTGGGGAACTTCCGGGTTGAGGATGATGTCACCATTGTTGTATATTATTTACTTTGCTGCATTAGGATAGACCCAAGGTGGAGAGCATAAGTGACCAGGTTCTAGAGTCTAGTGGGAGACCATCTCGAGGAGTCAAGACCGGGTCTCCTAACTCTAGAATTGGTAGGGTCGCTTGCCGCTCTCGTAGGGGTCTAGGGTGTGGGATTGGCTATTCATCACGACTATGGAATCCGTATTTTCTATTGTTGGCTAGATACTAAATACGGACGTCCTAGTATATCCTATAGTATCATATCTGTGTTTCTGCTGCCTATATTCTGTGATGTATCTAAGACGGATGCTATATTATATATGGGATATATAATAGACGTTGCTTATGTTTTACACCCGCGCTAGTCCTGTACCGGTATGCCGTTAGTTAAGTGTAACGTTTCAAAATAATAAAATATTACTTTTGGGAATTTTTATAATTTAATATTATTTTAATGAATATTTTAATATTCTGGTATAATTAAATACAAATAAATGGAGAAAATTATGGAAAATCCTAAAATAGGGTATTTTATGGAATTATGCCATTTTAAAGTTTTTATGATTAGTTATATGCTAATTTAGTGCTAATCGCGATTAAAAATCGCTAATCGGATTTTTAGCTTTTTTGTGTAAAAATGTGCACATATCATTTTCCACACTTGTTACATGTTTTGGGTGCATGGTTGCTTAGGATTCACCATGGTGGGAGAAGAAAAGGAAAAGAAAAGAAAAGAAAAAGTATGATGATGATGAGAGAGAATGACAAGGTCAAACCTCTTTTGACCCATGCCCCCCCATCATTTTCCTTCTCATTTTCTCTCCCCTCTCCAAGAATTCTGCCGCTGCTCCTACTCCCTCTCCCTCTCCCTCCCTCTTCACAAAACCCTAGATCCACCATGAAATCCACCCCAAAACCATTTTCCCATTTCACAAAAAATGTTCCCGAGCTCACTAGCTATACATTGAACCTATCAAGATTGGATTTGGAGGACTTTGAGCAACTCAAGAATTTTCTTGAGTTGCCAAAGGAGGTAAATTCTGGACCTATTAGAGTAGTATTTCATTTCTTGTGCATCCATACTAGTTTCATGTCGATATGGTGTCGTTTGATGGATTTGTGAAACTTCAAGTTAGGGTGAGGAGTTGAATTGAGTTCAAAAGTGAAATTGAGGCTTGTGGTGACCCTAGAACCCCTGGTGTGATGATAGATTGAACCAAACCTGAAACTAAAACACAGAATACGGATTTATGAGACGATGTCGGGGAAAAACTGTGAATCTGTGATCGTATTTAGGAATCTGCTATTACTCCGAGACCGCAAAAATAAAACTGAGTTGACAGTGAGATGTGCAGGCACCATGGAACCACCACACCAAACCCTAGCCCCTAACTCCAATTCCCGGCCGTAAATTTATTCCCTCTAGCCGCAAATTGCGGCCAGACCTGCACCAAATTGGGTCGTTTTGGTTCTGTAGCTCCTACATGTGTAGACTAGACCCCTGGCATGTATAGATTTGTCTAATTTGACCTAGGGTGAAATCTGGAGCCTATTTCCTAAGTTGTTGTTTTGGATTGGTGCTTCCGTATTTCCGCATTGTGAATTCTGAGTTTGCGTATGGTGTTTTACCTCGACTACTTGGCGTTTATACGACGATATCGAGGGTTGTTGATGGTTTTGGAAGCGTTGTCCATAGGTTCTAACCTATAGATCATAGCGTATCGTTTTGGGTTTCGTATGCCGTTTTAGTCTTGAATTGGTTTTGATACGCATTTACGATACCTTAATGTGTAGGTACCCCATGAAGACTTCGGGACGACAAGCAAAAGCGTGGTGACGTCGACGGATAAAGACACAAGGTGAGTAGATTTATATCTACGGGGAGAAGTCGGGTGGATGGCGTATAGCACCCCCGCAGTCCGTGGTGATGTATACGAATACGTATACATACATGTATTTATTATGTGTTGTTAGGATTATTGATGGTGATAATGGAATTATTGATGATAAGGATGTATTGGTTTAGTATAGTGCGAAACCATAGAGTAGTGGTTGCACTCACACATACACGTACACATATACTTGCATACATTCTTTCATTTATCTGTGCGCATATAGAGGTGTGTATATCTACACATGGGTATGGGACAATGTGTTCATATACAGGATTGAGGATGATATGTGGGATTGAGATGAGTCGATGAGGTTTGATTGAGGCCGTAAGATTCAGCAATATGACAGAGTTCGTATTTGAGATGTGATATGATGGTAGTGATACCTGTTATGTGATGAGATAATGTGATATTGACTCAGATTTAGGTGGTTTTCATACCCCTCCCGATTGACTTGATTATTGGGTTCGTAGTTCACATAGTAGGCGTTAGACTAGACCCAAGTCATACCTATTTCAAAACTAACGAATCGGGGATATTTTAAAGATAGGCAAAAGGGATTCTACGGATATTTTCAACGACACATCTTTTCTTAAAACACCGTAGCCCTTATTTTACCAAAAACCCTGATTCGTCTTATTTCAAAAGGCAAGGCTTCATGATATATTTATTGAGATAGAATCTGTACTGTTGCGTTGATTATTCGATTCCGCATACTCATGCTATTTGCATTGCATTGCTTGTGTTTATTGATATATTACAGTCATGCTGCTAGGACACCAGCACCATTATCGATGATGCGTATGTTCCACGTACACTTGTTTGCCGGCTCACACACTTCATCATCGATAATTGCCATGTCACTACACTGTAGTACTGTTGCATTCAGGATATGATTCTTGCATGACAGACTGATGTGCTTACATTTCTTTTACATGTCACACACATCATGATTTCTGATTACGCATTGAGAGTTGCTGTTCCATGATATTTCTGGATTTGGGAACCGTGGGTATTTCAAACGAGAATATGTCATTGCTTTAAAAACCCGGTTACCCTTGATATGATATTTCGGTGCGTCCACCATGTGTTTTCTCGGTGCTGAGAGCGACATGTGAAATCCGATTCGAGGAGTGGACGAGCCGATTGCGGGTACATGGTGGACCCGGTATGGTTCCCCTCGGCAAGATGATAGAAGAATTTTGCCGATTGAGCCTGGAGGTGGGCGAGTACCTACCGGTGATTGGTTCGACCTGGCGGTTATCCGGAGGATACCGACCAGAGTCGAGAGATGGATATGGGCGTACTGCGGGGGCCAAGGGCCGATTCCGCAGATGGAGTCCGATATATGAGGATTTACGTGCCGATGCTGGGCACAGTTTTCATGATGTTTTCGAGTGTCAATGCTGGGCACTCCGGTTCCATGATTTTGACGTGTCGCGAGGGACACAGGTGGTTTATATCCTCATATTTCCATGCATTTGCTGATGATATTTATATGCATGATGGTTATTTGTCATTGGGTGATGAGTGGACAGGATCCACGTACATGCAGATTGATTTCATTGATCATACCTCACATTTATGATATGCTATTACCTGAGGCACTGGCTCGAGCACTTGGCACTACACTCATGTATAGAGATTACATTGCCAGTTTAGCATGCTTCAGACTTGTTCATATTAAGGTTTATATATATATATGATCGTATTGACCTAGGATGGGTCATACATTCGATCTCTGCTTGTAGATATTTTCTATTCACGAGTTGGCAACTCACCCCCGTTGTGCCACAGTTCTTGCAAGTTTTTGCCGTACAGATTCTATAGCGGCATTTCTGGCACACTGCTTCCGTATGGGTGACCTGCTTGGGTAGGTGAGTTCTTTTGTATCAGAACCGCCATTGTTCCTGTATTACTCATTGTATCTAGAAATTCCATCAACCAAAACTTGTATATTGTTTCAGACTTAGAGACAGTAATGTATTATTTCAACCTTAGAGTCGCGCTTGTAGTATTATGGTTTTCTGGCTCTTTTGAGTCTCTTTTTGGGTTTTGATCCTCGCCCTTTGGCGTTGTATATTATTATTGCTTGCGTGGTTGTGACCGTCGATTGACGAAGAGCTAGCTCCCGCTTCGGGATGCCTTTTATCACTTCATATATATTATTCTTGTTGTACCCCGTTTGGGGCCAGTTTTTACAAAGGAAACTCTGCCGAAATTTTCAGTAAAGACTACACATTTTTAAAATGCATTTCGGCTTAGTTATTTGAAAACTTTGATTTCAAACATGCTTTCTTTACTTATTAAAAAAAACAGTTTCTTTATTTACTCCTTATATGGTTTTAGATTTCTGGGCTTTTGGCTTACTTGGATCAGATGGAGTCCTATAGACTTCATAGGATTCAAGGGCCAGTCACGTGCTCTTTTGGGTCATGACAAAGTTGGTATCAGAGCGCTAGGTTGACCTTGGTTCGAGTCTAAGTTTGACTATGTGGAGCCTAGGGCGTTATCTATATATGGAACTTAGGCTTGACCTTACGGAACTTAGACTTAGTCGAGCGGGTATTATACCCGAACTTTCGTCTCATAGGATGACCCTTGGTTGATGGAGTAGGTAGCTTGAGTAAAGGGACGTACCGTACGTATGTTCCGCGGCATACTTATGACACGCCACTCAGCTTAAGAAGCCTTAGGATGTACATTTCCTTGCACCGTATTATATTCCTTCCTATGATCTATCCTTATCGATACTGGCTATGGTTTTGCAGCCACGATTGCACGGGCAGAGTGAGCTACGGCTCGAGTTGCGTCAGCATGAGCTCATCGTGGACGAGGACTGACCAGGGCGTGTTTCCAGAGACATACGATTGCATATAGAAGTATTGTCTTATTGTGCTTTCGCGCTATGAGCGTTTGACAGATCGCTTTTACGAGATTTCTCGGACGTACCGATCGGTACCAGAGGATTGAGTCACTGATAGAGGCCAGCCAGGATGTGATGACCATTGATATATCGCTTATTCATGATGATTGAGGCGCTGTTCAGCGTACGGACGAATGAGCCAGTTGTTGCTGCGAATGATGAGATATCGCCCAGATGATTGGAGCTACTGCAGCATGAGCATATACTTAGAGATATGAGGGTGAGTCGCTAGTCACCGAGGATGAATGACTAGGACATGTGGCTCGTTCGCTTACCCCGATGTGAGGTCACCAGGTAGATTTGTTCCAGCTAGAGGCGACTTCACACAGATTCGTTGAGAGTCGATTGAGACGATCGAATGTCAGGAACCCATTTTCCAAGTTTAAAGTATTCGGAAAGACATGAAAGCGATTCTATGGACCCTCTAGAAGAATGAAATCCTAACTCGACATAATGACCGTGTGAAAGCCTTTGAACCTTAGGGTTTGCGGCAGTTCCGCGGCGCCATTAGTGAGGCTTGGGTTTGCCCTTCTACGGCTGGACCACCGATGCTGTGGTATGTACTCGATACTATTAAACTGTACCCAAGATGTTGAGCTCTTGGGGGATTATGAGGTTCTCACGAGTCGATCGGATGGTTCGACATCTTTCGGATATTGTGATGGGACACTGCTTGGGAGACTCCAGATACGAGCATAGCCGTTGGAGCGTAGTCCATCCAGCCACGGGTAGGCGAGTCCGAATCAGTCGATATTGAAGCAGAGTGGAGTAAAGAGTTCGCATGAGCACTCCGCTGACATCAGAGATGCGATATGCACGCTGAGGACGTGTTCGGCTAGATATCTTCTACTGAGTGATGAAGATACCGAGTTCGTGATTTCGAGTCCGTGTGAGGGACTTCGGATGGACCGTAGCCGAGGACATTGCAGTGCGCATATAGAGACGCGACGTCGAAATGGACGATGATACAGACAAGCGGGACAAGAAGTTCGTGCGAGATGCAGACTAGCTGTTACTACTTCCCGTTAAGATTAAAGGCCGGATATGCATACAGAGGCGCAGGGATGCGACCAGCTTTCGAGTAGATGTTGTACTAAGGACGCAGATGTCCAGAGAGCGAGGAAAGATTACGCCAGAGTACCAGCCTCCGTACAGTTTGGCCTAGGCGAGATCAGAAGAGACCTTGAGCAGGATTCCTTCCCGTACACTGTTGCGATAAGATTTGCACCAGGAGCCGATGTGTGATGTACATTCAGAGGACCAGAGGTCGGCACCAGAGATGTGCTGCTCTACGAGCGGTCGTGAGGATTGACCGAGAGATGACCAGAGAAGTGCCAGAATGGAATCGTTCCCGTTAGCACACCTGACCGGGCCGATGAGCCGATGGATTGCGAGATTGGTAATCCACAGAAAAGATAAGGAACCAGAGGCAGAGGACGCCAGCCGCGAGCAAGAGGCAAGTAGATATCTTGCGCCGCTAGTATTGGATGTACCGGCACCTTCTCTACTTCGAAGGAGGATATACCAACGATGATATTTTTTATTTGTGATTTTATGATTTGATTATCACGTATTCGTCACTTTGGATTTCGGTATTTTTGGCGATCTATTCGCATGATTTAGTCTTGATGACTGAGTTTCATGGTATTTGTTTTCTTGCACCATGGTTGCACCTACTGGGTATTTATACCTTGCGCATAGTTATTACTCTTGAGGTATTGATTGTGATTTCATGTCTATTTTATGCCGGTGATTTGATTTACGCTTCCAGCATAGTTTTCATGTACTTTTAGTGTTTTGATTTGATTTGTGCATGCTGATGCACGCGGTTGTGAGATTTTCCATCGCGGTACACCTGATTTTGATTAAGCCGCATTGTATATCGTTTCGTGCCTTGGCTGCACCTGCTTATGACTTCATGGATTTCATACAGTTGATTTGATGTTGTGCATATGTTACGCACACGATTTGATTTTGCACTCGGTATAGCTTATATGTGCTTGTAGTGCATTGATATGTGTATTGTGCACGCAGTTGCATACATTTATGATTTTCTTTATACCTGGGTACACTTGGTGTTGCTGCTTACGCATTTGAGTTATTGCTTGGTATTTATGCATGGGATGCACCAGTTCTATACTTCGTGCGTTTGTCGCACCAGTTTTATGTTTCTTGCGTTTATCGCATCAGATTTATATTTTTGTGCACTACGGTTGCACCTGACTCGATTTGATGTCATTCGATATGTCGATTTTGACCCTGATATTGATGATTGATTCTTACACTCCGTGCTTTGATTGGACTTACGCATGTTCGGCGTTGCTATTGGATTTTGTGATTCCGTGCATGTTGAGTGCGCAGGGTTTAGATTTTCATTCGTGCACGATGGATGCACCGACTTGGATTTTCGCGCATGTTGGGCGCATGTTTTGAGATACGGTTTTGGTGCACACCAGATGCACTAAATCGATATTCTTCGTGCATGTCAGATGCACCTGATTTGGCTGTCAGGCACACACGTTGCCTATGACAGATACTTCGTGCACACCCGTTGCACCTAGATGTTGTTTTGTGTACCTGTATGGCACATATATGGATTTTGATTTCCGTGCGCACCAGACGCACAGGGTGGTGTTATGTGCATTTTGGGATTTATTCCTTTTGGAGCAGTACATTTTTATGATATTTGATATTCGTTTTGTACTGAGCAGGACTAGTCAGAGGACAGTACCTGAATATATTTTGCATGCATTGATAGTTATCGAAGGGATTTCAAAAAAAAAAGGACGATCTATAGTCTCAGCATATATACCTACGTGTTCGATATGACACGAAACGTTTTAAAAATAAGGAAACCCTTCTAAATTGTTTTCAAAACGGCGGAACGTACATAGTAAACAAAAGATATATACATATATGGTTATTTTCTTATGAAAAACGTCCGCCACTATGCAATGTTACGCGCATCGCACGGCAATTTAAAAAGATTTGGCATGCATTTACATCAGCTATTCACATGTATAGATTGGATGTCTACATGTATAGTTCTGATCTATATCATATTGGTTTTGTATTGGATTTGACATTTGTGTCTTTCCCATGACTCCGATGATTGCGGGATGCTTGACGGAGTTTGCTTTTGAGTTATCTACTCAGTACTCATGCGCATGCATTGCGCTATGATGTTTTATATATTGATGATTCGGAGCCCCGACGACTTGGAATGCGTTTCGAAGTATTTTAGTATTTTGGGGTTTAAATTTAAATTCGGAGACCGAATTTATTTAAGGGGGTTAGATTGTAATGTTTCAAAATAATAAAATATTATTTTTGGGAATTTTTATAATTTAATATTATTTTAATGAATATTTTAATATTCTGGTATAATTAAATGCAAATAAATGGGGAAAAATTATGGAAAATCCTAAAATAGGGTATTTTATGGAATTATGTCATTTTTAAGTTTTTATGTTTAGTTATATGCTAATTTAGTGCTAATCGCGATTAAAAATCGCTAATCGGATTTTTAGCTTTTTTGTGCAAAAATGTGCACATATCATTTTCCACACTTGTTACATGTTTTGGGTGCATGGTTGTTTAGGGTTCACCATGGTGGGAGAAGAAAAGGAAAAGAAAAGAAAAGAAAAGGTATGATGCTGATGAGAGAGAATGACAAGGTCAAACCTCTTTTGACCCATGCCCCCCATCATTTTCCTTCTCATTTTCTCTCTCCTCTTCAAGAATTCTGCTCCTGCTCCTGCTCCCTCTCCCTCCCTCTTCACAAAACCCTAGATCCACCATGAAATCCACCCCAAAACCCTTTTCCCATTTTATAAAAAATGTTCCCGAGCTCACTAGCTACACATTGAACCTAGCAAGATTGGATTTTGAGGACTTTGAGCAACTCAAGAATTTTCTTGAGTTGCCAAAGGAGGTAAATTCTGGACCTATTAGAGTAGTATTTCATTTCTTGTGCATCCATACTAGTTTCATGTCGATATGGTGTCGTTTGATGGATTTGTGAAACTTCAAGTTAGGGTGAGGAGTTGAATTGAGTTCAAAAGTGAAATTGAGGCTTGTGGTGACCCTAGAACCCCTGGTGTGATGATAGATTGAACCAAACCTTAAACTAAAACACAGAATACGAATTTATGAGACGATGTCGGGGAAAAACTGTGAATCTGTGATCGTATTTAGGAATCTGCTATCACCCCGAGACCCCAAAAATAAAACTGAGTTGACAGTGAGATGTGCAGGCACCATGGAACCACCACACCAAACCCTAGCCCCCAACTCCAATTCCCGGCCGCAAATTTATTCTTTCTGGCCGCAAATTGCGGTCAGACCTGCACCAAATTGGGTCGTTTTGGTTCTGTAGCTCCTACATGTGTAGACTAGACTCCTGGCATGTATAGATTTTTCTAATTTGACCTAGGGTGAAATCTGGAGCCTATTTCCTAAGTTGTTGTTTTGGATTCGTGCTTCCGTATTTCCGTATTGTGAATTCTGAGTTTGCGTATGGTGTTTTACCTCGACTACTTGGCATTTATATGACGATATCGAGGGTTGTTGATGGTCTTGGAAGCGTTTTCCATAGGTTCTAACCTATAGATCATAGCGTATCGTTTTGGGTTTCGTATGCCGTTTTAGTTTTGAATTGGTTTTGATAAACATTTGTGATACCTTAATGTGTAGGTACCCCATGAAGACTTCGGGACGACAAGCAAAAGCGTGGTGACGTCGACGGATAAAGACGCAAGGTGCGTAGATTTATATCTACGGGGAGAAGTCGGGTGGATGGTGTGTAGCACCCCCGCAGTCCGTGGTGATGTATATGAATACATATACACACATATATTTATTATGTGTTGTTAGGATTATTGATGGTGATAATGGAATTATTGATGATAAGGATGTATTGGTTTAGTATAGTGCGAAACCATAGAGTAGTGGTTGCACTCACACATACACGTACACATATACTTGCATACATTCTTTCATTTATCTGTGCGCATATGGAGGTGTGTATATCTACACATGGGTATGGGACAATGTGTTCATATACAGGATTGAGGATGATACGTGGGATTGAGATGAGTCGATGAGGTTTGATTGAGGCCGTGAGATTCGGCGATATGATAGAGTTCGTATTTGAGATGTGATATAATGGTAGTGATACCTGTTATGTGATGAGATAATGTGATATTGACTCAGATTTAGGTGGTTTTCATACCCCTCCCGATTGACTTGATTATTGGGTCCGTAGTTCACATAGTAGGCGTTAGACTAGACCCGAGTCATACCTATTTCAAAACTAACGAATCGGGGATATTTTAAAGATAGGCAAAAGGGATTCTACGGATATTTTCAACGACACATCTTTTCTTAAAACACCGTAGCCCTTATTTTACCAAAAACCCTGATTCGTCTTATTTCAAAAGGTAAGGCTACATGATATATTTATTGAGATAGAGTCTGTACTGTTGCGTTGATTATTCGATTCCGCATACTCATGCTATCTGCATTGCACTACTTGTGTTTATTGATATATTACAGTCATGCTGCTAGGACACCAGCACCATTATCGATGATGCGTATGTTCCACGTACACTTGTTTGCCGGCTCATACACTTCATCATCGATAATTGCCATGTCACTACACTGTAGTACTATTGCATTCAGGATATGATTCTTGCATAACAGACTGATGTGCTTACATTTCTTTTACATGTCACATACATCATGATTTCTGATTACGCATTAAGAGTTGCTGTTCCATGATATTTCTGGATTTTGGGAACCGTGGGTATTTCAAACGAGAATATGTCATTGCTTTAAAAACCCGGTTACCCTTGATATGATATTTCGGTGCGTCCACCATGTGTTTTCTCGGTGCTGAGAGCGACATGTGAAACCCAATTCGAGGAGTGGACGAGCCGATTGCGGGTACATGGTGGACCCGGTATGGTTCCCCTCGGCAAGATGATAGAAGGATTTTGCCGATTGAGCCTAGAGGTGGGCGAGTACCTATCGGTGATTGGTTGGACCTGGCGGTTATCCGGAGGATACCGACCAGAGTCGATAGAAGGATATGGGCGTACTACTGGGGCCGAGGGCCGATTCCGCAGATGGAGCCCGATATATGAGGATTTACGTGCCGATGCTGGGCACAGTTTTCATGATGTTTTCGAGTGTCGATGCTGGGCACTCCGGTTCCATGATTTTGACGTGTCGCGAGGGACACAGGTGGTTTATATCCTCATATTTCCATGCATTTGCCGATGATATTTACATGCATGATGGTTATTTGTCATTGGGTGACGAGTGGACGGGATCCACGTACATGTAGATTGATTTCATTGATCATACCTCACATTTATAATTTGCTATTACCCGAGGCACTGGCACGAGCACTTGGCATTATACTCATGTATAGAGATTACATTGCCAGTTTAGCATGCTTTAGACTTGTTCATATTGAGGTTTATATATATATCTGATCGTATTGACTTAGGATGGGTCATACATTCAATCTTTGCTTGTAGATATTTTCTATTCACGAGTTGGCAACTCACCCTCATTGTGCCACAGTTCTTGCAGGTTTTTGCCGTACAGATTCTATAGCGGCATTTCTGGCACACTTCTTCCATATGGGTGACCTGCTTGGGTAGGTGGGTTCTTTTGTATCAGAACCGCCATTGTTCCTGTATTACTCATTGTATTTAGAAATTCCATCAACCAAAACTTGTATATTGTTTCAGACTTAGAGACAGTGATGTATTATTTCGACCTTAGAGTCGCGCTTGTAGTATTATGGTTTTCTGACTCTTTTGAGTCTCTTTTTGGGTTTTGATCTTCGCCCTTTGGCGTTGTATATTATTATTGCTTGCGTGGTTGTGACCGTCGATTGACGAAGAGCTAGCTCCCGCTTCGGGATGCCTTTTATCACTTCATATATATTATTCTTGTTGTACCCCGTTTGGGGCCAGTTTTTACAAAGGAAACTCTGCCGAAATTTTCAGAAAAGACTACACATTTTTAAAATGCATTTCGGCTTAGTTATTTGAAAACTTTGATTTCAAACATACTTTCTTTACTTATTAAAAAAAACCAGTTTCTTTATTTACTCCTTAAATGGTTTTAGATTTCTGGGCTTTTGGCTTATTTGGATCAGATGGAGTCCTATAGACTTCATAGGATTCAAGGGCCGGTCACGTACTCTTTCGGGTCATGACAATAAGTAACCTAACGGTGCATAACGGAATATTGCGGCGAATGCGGATGGTATAAGCGTACGTTGTATTTTCGTTTCTTTTCTGTGATTGGCTTAAGGGCTTAAATGATGGGACTACATTAATATGATTAATGTAAAGAAAATAAACCTAAAAAGATGTTGTAGAATCGGATTTGAAAAACCACTCGGCTTTTTACGAAAAAGCTACTTTTCAAAACCGCGGAGCTTAAGCCACTCCTTTTGAAAACCATTTGATTCTACGACAATATCAAGTTCAAAGCCTTAAAGGTTTTCTTAAAAACCATCCGCAACCCTCCGTCATTTTAGGAAGTAGAGTACTTAGTATTCGTGCTACGTTTGTTGACTATAGTTAAGGCGTAGTGTACGGTAGCTAAGTGATGTCTTCCTATACTGCATATGATGCAGATTAATTAGGACATTCATGCGACTTTGTTGACCTTAATTAAGGGTCATATGAGTGGGTCTAATTAATCAAGAAATGACGGGTAGAACTTGACTAGTGCTTATGATTTGTTGACCATAGTTAAGGTCATGGGTACTAGGGGTAAAAACCACATCGGGAATTTCAATAGTTGAAATTTGCAATGAGATTGCATACCTTCCATATGATGGTTGGATCCCGATCCCACTGTGGGCAATAGTTGCTCCAAGGAGAGTTTTGCAGTTTACAATTAGCTAACTCATTAGGTGTCTAGAAAGGTGTTAACGGAGCTATGCCTCTGGGAAGACGAGGTTTATATTAATTTGGTCTGTACGAAAGCACGGGGAATCTCCCTCAAGTACCGACACTGGCCTGACTGAACGGTTAGCGAAGTTGTAGACTGTAATTAATCCTGGCTAGTTTTCATTTTAAGGTTTGAAAGAAAAACTTGATTAAAGCAGTGGGAGACATCGATTAGATTAGATAAGGAAGTTCGCAAGATATGGGACGCTGACTGTGCCACAGCCAAATGCCTCGCGCTTGCATCGATGGATAACACACATCAAAAGCAGCACGAGAATATGGACGTCCACGCCATATTTCTCCATACAAAGGAGTTGTATGGAGAGCAATCTCGCGTATTATGATACGAAGCATCAAGGAAACTGTTTCGGATGCGAATGGCCCCTGGCACATCAGTAGGAGACCATGTTCTAAAGATGATAGCTCTCATAGAAGAGCTTGAGGACCTTGGGTGGACAATGGACAATGAACAATATACGGATATTATTCTGTAGTCTCTCCCCTCCACCTTTGCTCAATTTATAGTTAATTTCAACACGCACAACATGGAGAAGGAACTACCTGAACTCCTTAATATGTTAAGGAGTGCAGAGAGCACACTGAAATCAGTCAAAACTCCCGTTTTGAGTGTTGGGCAATCTTCCTCTTCTCGCCCAAAGGCTAAGACCAAGGGAAAGATGAAGAAGAAACCCACCAAACCTAAGGGTGGAGTCAAAAAGGTTAAGGGGAAAGACAAGTCCAAAGCTGGAGAATCGGGGAAAGGGGAATGTTATCACTGCCACAAAACAGGACACTGGAAGCGCAACTGCACGGAGTACTTGGATCTCAAGAAGAAGCATAGGGATGCTTCCGCTTCAGGTGTGTTTGTTACAGAAAACTGTTTTTCAATAAACTCTGCTTCCTGAGTATTAGATACCTGTTCAGGTTCTTACATTTGCAATTCCATGCAGGGGCTGAGAAATAGCAAAGTTTTGAAGACAGGTGACCATACTCTCCGCGTTGAAAATGGTTCCAATGTACATACAGTTGCAGTGGGAGAGTATCACTTGGGGTTGCCATCTGGGTGTCTATTGGTTTTGAACCCATGTTATTATGTACCTAGTATGCTTTGTAATATAATATCCGTTTCTTTGTTAGACAATGAAGGATATAATTTTGTATTGCAGAACAATGTTATGAACATTCACCTGAATCAAATGTTGGTTGGGTATGGTACGCTCAATAACGGGTTATACGTCTTAAATCAACACACAGTTTTCAGCATACAACACACTAATAAAAGAAAACTTTCAGAAATAAATGAAGCTGTTCTTTGGCACTGTAGACTTAGTCATATTAACGAAACAAGACTAAACAAGTTACACAAAGATGGATATTTAAACTCTTTTGAATATAAATCTTATGCGACTTGTCAGTCTTGTATCAAGGGTAAAATGACCAAAACTCCGTTTACAGGACACGGAGAAAGAGCTACTAAGCTCTTAGGCCTCATACATAGTGATGTATGCGGGCCAATATCTACACAGGCTAGAGGCGGTTTTTCATACTTCATTACCTTCACAGATGATTTCTCAAGATTCGGTCATGTATTTTTATTAAAGCACATGTCCGAAGCTTTCGAGAAATTCACTGAATATAAACTCGAAGTTGAAAAACAAACCGGATTGAGCATCAAAATGCTTCGATCAGATCGAGGTGGGGAGTACCTCAGTACAGAGTTTGCAGACTTCCTAAAAGAGAATTGGATTCTCTCTCAGCTCACTCTTCCTTATACACCACAGCACAACGGTGTGTCAGAACGACGGAATCGGACCCTATTAGATATGGTCCATTCCATGATGAGTGATGCTGAGTTACCCGTCTCATTTTGGGGGCATGCATTGGAAACTGCAGCGTTTCTATTGAACAGAGTCCCAACCAAAACCGTGTCTACCACGCCATATGAGATATGGCATGGGAAAAGACCATCTCTTAAGAGAATTAAGATTTGGGGTTGCCCGGCCTATGTTGAAAAGCAGAATCCGGACAAACTCGAGACACGGTCAGTCATGTGTAATTTTGCGGGATATCCAAAGAATTCATATGGATATCTTTTCTACCACAAGGAGGAACAAAAGGTGTTTGTTTCTCAGTATGCCACATTCTTGGAAAAGGAGTTTTTCACAAATGATACTGATTGCAGTGTGGTAGATCTAGAAGAGGTTCTAGAAACACAAACTACAAATGACGACTTGGTTGAACCGGTTGTTACAACAGAAACTGAGGAACCTCGGCCACTCCGTAGGTCTGGTAAGACTTCTTGCCCACCGGAGAGGTACTACGGTTTCCTCATTGATAGTGACAGAGAAGACTGCATCATGGAGGATGATGATCCTACCAGCTTTCAGCAAGCTATTACGAGTGGAGACTCTGTGAAGTGGCTGGATGCCATGAGATCCAAAATGGAGTCTATGTACACCAACAAAGTATAGACTTTGGACATTGTACCCCCTGGGTAAGACCCGTAGGGTGCAAATGGATCTTTAAAAGAAAGATTGGTGTAGATGGGCAGGTAGGGACCAATAAGGCAAGACTTGTGGCGAAGGGTTTTGTAGGGTTCCTAGGCACTCTAGTGGAGTCTCACAAGTGATTAAACATGCACAAATCAAAAAAAAATTCCTTGTGCCTACAAACCCTAATACGGATCGTTAACTAGATATATAGGCGAAGCAAGCATGTAAACGGAAATGTATCTAAAGGAAAGGGGCTACAACCTTTGTAGATCCGGTCCACCACTTCCTAAGCTCCACGATGATCTCCCTCCGCTGTCCAAATCGAACCCACGACTCTAGCATTGGCATCATCGAAGAATGGGCGGGCTTGATCGTCGGTTCGATGCCGAAGATGATCTACGTCGAGGCATCACAAGAACAAGCTCTAACTTCACCAAGCCATGAAAACTTGTGAAGGAAACACCCTATACAACTTGGCAAGAGGTAGAGGATGAAGAAATAGGAAGTGGGTAAACTTTAGAATTGGATTTCTCACTTGTTTTGGCTAGTTGCCATTGAAGAGGCAAGCTTTTTCTTCATGTTGAAGAAGATGAAGAAGAAGAAGAAGAAGAAGATATGATAAGTGTTAATAATAATATAAATAAATCATTACTTATCATATATTAACCCTTGGTTAGTTGTAGAGAATGGACCATGGTTAACTTGAATGGTTATGGTTAAGGATGAGACAAGAATGGTGACTTGGTCAAAGTTTCAAGAAACTTCAACAAAAACCAAAACTAGCAACCATTCTTTTTCTCTTTATCTTTTTTCTTTTGCCAAAATAAACAAAAAGAATAAATAAACGAATAAGTAAATAAAATGAAACCCTAACCATTCATATAACCATGGTCAATTCTGTTGGAGATAGTGCCCTCAGAGTCAATTATTAGGTCACAGGTACGTGATTGTAATGATTGAGGGAGGACCTATCCCGGTAGGACAGTCTTACTCGAGATGATAGTATGCTATCTGGTTTACCTTTATCATCGTGTACTGCTTTAGGTGACCTGACACGTCGCTATTACACGTTGATAGAGCCCCTAGGATTCTTGCTTGACCACCAGCAGTATGAGGGCGATCATATAAGTGGGAGCTGGGGTCTACAAGCATATCCTTAAAAGGTCCCTAGTCGTGGGAGTTTCGAGACCGGGCATCGATACTCCATTAGTAGACTAGTGTATACAGTCGAGACCCCGACGAGGGGCGGTGGCCGGTCTCACAAGCCACTGGTGTCAGTTGGATCACCTAAGATGTATACAGGTGCTCATTGGGTTATGAGTACACCGGACAGGACTCGCCGGGAACATGCTAGTTGGTCATATACCAGACGTCAGATGGCAGTTCCCTGGTGACATGTGTGCAGGTTAGTTCATCGACCTGGGGATCGTCATTTGTCTCGTGTGAGTTCCCACTGTACTTTGATTACTACCCTACCACGGCTCAAAGGAGTCGTGCAAACAGGTTTTAGTTGGGTACAGTCCCGAGCCACATGGAGGCAGTGAGCGTATCTTCAGGGGTTCGTCTCTCCCAGTATTGGGGGTGAGGTCGTGCTGTGTCTAGGAGAGCCATTACACAAAGTCCTTGGCCAAGGCAAGGAGATTTACTGGTAGGTATTCCAGTAGTATCTCAGGGTGTTCTGGGCTACACTCCGACACGACTTGTACCGCTTTTGGGGGTCTGACTTTTACCAACCCCCTAGGCCCGCCATGCAATGCTCATAGACGAACGGACCGGACTGTACGGATATTGTCACTGACAGGCTCAGTAGGGTTGTCAGGCTGAGTTCGCTCACAGACATCCCTTTTAGTCAATACCTGGTAGCCCGTTACGTATTGGCTTATACCTCTGACGTGCTAGTGGTTAAATCCACAACCAAGGTGTTGACGAGTCTTTAGAGTCCCCCACATTCAGTTACTCAGCTTTCGGGCGAAAGGTTGTAGAGGCCGTATGGA
The DNA here is from genome assembly GCA_030015575.1 of Agapanthus africanus. NCBI lineage: Eukaryota > Viridiplantae > Streptophyta > Magnoliopsida > Asparagales > Amaryllidaceae > Agapanthus > Agapanthus africanus. Next base: position 806,038,046 of record CM057338.1, on the reverse strand, counting down.
GATATGGCAAGGTCCGATCAGATACGTGCGGTATAGCACGGATCAGGATCGGACAGTTTGTACTATAGGCCGTATGGGTATATGGCAGGGTTCGATCAGATACGTGCGGTATTGCATGGATCAGGATCGAACGGATATTACTAGCCGGCTTTGGTATAAGCCGGATCCTAGTATAGTACAGTGTAGATTTTGTCTCATTGCATTTGTATTTCGGTCGGAATACAAATGCGGGTGTGTATGCACAGTATCGGGGTTTTTTTTTCCTGTAATTTATTACGGGACCAGTTTTCTGGAGTTGCCAGTTTGCTTTTAGTTTCGGCCAATTTCCATTGTTCCGTTCATTGGCCGAAGATTGGTGGAGGAGGGTTTATTTGCATTGTTGCAAATAGGCTTTTGTGGAGGGGGTCTTTGCATATATTTGTATCATGATAGTCTCTCCTTGACCTTGACTTCTAGCTATCATGATGGCTTGACTTTTCCTTTCTCATCATGGTTGGACTTTGTGAGGTGATGATGGTGGTGTTGAGTGTGGTTTTGGTATTGTCATCATATTCTTTCATGATGCCCTCTTTGCATTATGGTCATGGTGGCTTCTCATTCTTTTTGCAAGACCTCTCATTCTCTCCCTCCCTCACTAGAGCATGGCCGGCCTCCCCCTTGAATGGGCTGCCCAAAATTGAGGTGGGGAAAATGTTGTTCATTTTCATACACCAAAGTTCTCCAAGCTCCTCCATATACTTCTTGTATCAATCCCTCCACCAAAGGCAATTCCTACAACCCCGAATGAGATCTCTACACTACATTCTACAGCGAATCTTGGGCACGTCGAGTAGCCGGCTTCGTGCCCGAGTTGCCTCGGCATTGAGGTGGGAGCCCGTAAACAAAGTTGGCGATGTGGTGCACTTCCGGCGACGAGGAGGAGACGGGACTTTTCCGCAGGAGATCGGGACCATGACGAGAAGACCGGAGGACTTGGATCGTCGGTATATCTCTAACCCATCTTCTAGTTAGCTTAGACTTGTTAATGGTTACGATCCGGGTGTTTAGTGCGCGGTGGTGCCGGTTTGCTAAGTCCGCAAAATTAAAGTTTTTCACCGCTTCCGCATTCCGGCGTCGGATTGACGGCCGGGGCGCCGCCGTGCACTTACAGTGGTATCAGAGCCTCGCCATTAACTTAGTCTGGCTTTGTGTAATGTGTTTGCATTTCCGATCGATCAAAAAGTTCCAAAACCCGTATTGCCTTCGCATCAGTTTCTGTTGAAAATTTTTGGTCTCGAAAATTTTTTCAGGTGGTCTCAGAATGATGTGCAGGGAGTTATAAGAACACTGAAAAAATTTCGTAGCACGATCCCTCCGTACGACCGCGGAAGGGCGGCCAAAACCCTCTTCTGGCCGCGCTTCCGCTTCAAGTTTGTGGGCTCGTGTGATTATTTTTTTACAGTGGGCTTATGGGCTTATTTCAGGGGTTTTGGGATATTAAAATTGGGCCCAGGTTTTCTATGATTGCTACAGTTTTGTTTGGGGGCCCACTTGTTAATTGTTTGATCAATCGGAAAATTTTTAACACATTTTTCACAGTATTTACATTATATCTGCGACCGTGAATGTCACTTGATCGGTAAATCCGGTCTAACTGCTATAGCCCGGTTAGACGGATTTGCGAACGTGACTTTCACGTTGATGTTCTATGTATTTGCTGTGTTGTTGCGGATCGGTCGTGGGGGGTAGCCTGGATGCAATGCTAGTACATTTTTGTTTGTATTATGTACATTTGATATTGCGGGGCGAGCGTCCGACATGTGGACTGCCGTCACTGCCTGTTTGTATTATTATTTTGGGGCACGACCTGGTTGCGGTCGATGTACCCGGTGTATGTATATTTTACTTTCTGTACTAGGATTGCCCCGCGGAGGGGTGCACGGATAGCCGGGTTCTGGAGGGCAACAAGCCCGCATCTCATGGCATTGAGACGGAGGGGGCTTCACTCTAGGATCGGCGGGCTATTCGCCGCACTCGTAGGGGGTACAGGTTGACCCAGGAGGGGTGCCCAAGTTACCGGATTCCGTGAAGTGCTGGGTGGTCCATTCACGGCGCTGAAGGGGGCTGCCTCGCTTCAGGTTTTGGCGGGTAACTTGCCGCGCCCGTAGGGGTCTAGGATTTCATTGCACAGGCTATCCACACGACCAGGGGAACGTCGGGTTTCAGCAGTGGCTCTGTGAAACCCGGGGATCCCAGATATCTGTATTGTTTCTGTGATGCTGTACATTTCTGTGATGTTGCATTTTATTCACGCCTTGAGCGAATATAATATATTGGTATATATATTAGTAGATGTTGTATATGTTTTGCATCCGCGCTAGTCCAGTCCCCGCTCTGTCGTTAGTTAGCTAACCTAACGGGTAATGACGGGACCCAGTGGCGAATGCGGATGGCATATACGTACATCAGTATATTTTCGTTCTTTTTGGTGTGATCAATTGATGGGACTACATTGATTCGGATCAATGCAAGTTTAAAAACAAACCTAATCTGATGTTGTTGGAACACTTTTTCAAAAAGCTGTTATTGCAAGGACGTTCACTTTTGTTTTGCACCGTGGTATTCAGTTAGAATATCCTGCTCCTCAGTCGACGAGGCAAGGGCCGAGATCCCTTCACCGGGAGTGACCCCTTGGACAAAAAGTTTGCGTCAGGGCATTAACTTCACTATAGCCGATTACTTTTGCTTTGCACCGTGGTATTCATTTGGAATATCCTGCACCCCATTCTACGGGGAAAGAGCCGAGATCCCTTCACCGGGAGTGACCTCTTTGGCAACGGTTTTCGTCACTATATTTTCAAAAAGCTATCCGTTCCTTCAACGATATCAAGTTCATTACGTTAAAGGTTTTCGCCAGAAACCATTCGTAGCCCTCCGTCGTTTCATATGGGTAGTCAATAGTATTCAAGCTGTGTATGTTGGCCAAAGTCAAGGCACAGTGTTTGGTAGCTGTTGGTTATTCATATGCAGCATAGATAGATGCGTTGGTTTGGGACAGTCGTGCTGCCATTTTGGCCAAAGTCAAGGGTATGTACGGGTGGATTCAAATTAACCTGGAGAATGACGGGCAGAACTTGACATGTGACTTATGATATGTTGGCCAAAGTCAAGGTCATAAGAGCATGGGGCAGAAATCACATCGGGAGTTTCAAAAGAACTGAAACTTGCCAGATATGCGCATACCTTCTGGAGTGTGATAGCGTGAGCGGATTCCGTCACGTTATCATGCAATGATAGTTGGATCCCGATTCCCACTGATGAGTTAGTTTACTCCTCGGGTAACCCCGACTAATTCTTCTTTCAGGTTTGGAGGAGAATTTGAGGTACAGTGGGAGGATTCCAGATTAGATAAATTGGTGACCATTCTGATCTAGGTTAAAGTGCACGCTGAGTGTTTCTTTTCTCTCTCTCTTTGGCAGCGACCATTGACCCGACCCTAAGACTTTGACTCAGTGACCAAGTTGACCGAACCTTCTTAAACACCGGCTTTTGGATTGTCTGAGTTGCAAACCTCATTGCCACTCCTACTTTTACCCTTTTCTCCAGGACACCCCGTTTTACTACGAACGTCCACTTCCATTGGACAAAACCATCGTATGGTTAGATACGAACTCGAAAGAATTTATTCGAGGATGGTTTCCGGTTCTGGAGAAAACGGATAGGATTATTCAGTTGTCTTTTCCTTTTACCCTCTCTCAGGTTACGAGTACTCCTTGGTTTAGGGGTAGTACACCTATTACGCAAATTGGATTGTCTTCTTCCAAACCTTAGGCTGGTGCCGACCGGTAGGGAATGAAGAAAACCAATTAGCATAACGATGGTGTGCAGAAGGTATTAAGTTCAGACAAAGCAAGGGATTAGTAAGAGGGCAAAGTAAATTGCAACAGATATTCACGACCAAACCAAATATTTCGTTACCACTCCCACATCACCTTTGTATTTCTCCAGGACACTCCGTATCACTACGAAGATCCACAGTTTATTTGGATACTCCATCGTATGGTTATATACGAACTCGAATGGAACTTGTTCCAGTTCGGGGATGGATTCTGGTTCAGGAGAAATAGGAATAAGGTTTATTCGGTTGTCTTTTATCTTCACCCTCTATCATTGCGAGTGTTCCTAGGATTGGGACAGTACACCCATTATGCTTATTGGATAGTCTTCTTCCAAACCATAGGCTGGTGCCGAACGGTAGGGAAGGAAGAAAACCATTTGGCCTAAAAGGATGTGCAGAAGGTAAAGACTAAAGACATATGAAGGGATTTGGAGAGGTGGCAAAGAATTATACGGTTACAGTCGTGATTATAGAAGAGGCATTACTAGGAATACCAGGATACCCCATCGAAACATTTCGATGTTTCAGCTTCACTGTGTAATGTTAAAAGAAAACTGATTTCCCGATTAGATACTTACTCCAGGGTATGTATTTACCAGGCATGATTCTCACATCTGTATGGTTTTACAGATGATGAGTGGGAGTAAGTTATTGGGAATTGGGTGATCATCCTCATTATATCGGGATTCGTTGTAATCGGTGATATTTGAGGAAATCACCTGGGCTGTTTGCCCGTCGGCAAATATTTGGTTTTAAATATCCGCTGTTATGCACCAATTTCAAAATGATATATCTGTACGTCTATTTTCATAGAGTGAGATATACCTTTCTGAAATTATGTCTACGACATTTACCTATATCAGTGGATGGTTAGGTAAGGAGCATTAAACAGCGGTGTAATTCTTCTTAACCATAAGTACAGTTTTCAACCTACGACACACAGTGAAAGAGTTATCAGACTCAAGGGACTTATACAGAGTATTGTATGTTGTCCAGTGTCCATTAGGACAGAGGGGTTGGTCCTCATACTATATTCTGTTTACTTTTAACTTCTCTAGTTCTTAGACATGTGTTTCGTTGAAACACAGGGTCTAAGTTTTGAGGAGTTATAGGTATTTGAATAGAGTAGAGAACCAGGTGTAGCAAGTATCGGGATTCTTCAAAGAGATCGAAGATGTAGATACTTGTGTATGGTATTCAGTTGATAGTAATGACAAAGAGATCTTGCTTCTCTTTCAGGTTACTCATAATTGGAAGTATTCCTATGTTGAGTAACGCTGATCGGCCTCCTTCCATTTAGTTGACATGCACTGGAGACAGTTGCATGATTTGGATCTGGTTCAATTAAATCAGTGCCTCTGTTTCTATATTGGATATAGAACAGTTCATATCTTAACGATGTTAAGGTACGGGGAGTTGTCCGGTTTATGATTAAAACCAGACACTGGACAACTCAAGGCACGTTTCTGTAATGGCTGTTTGTGGGTTGACCCAGGCTTTAACGAGGGTTGACTTTCTACCGTCTGGATGAACAATAGCAATATTGTTCTAGACTCGCCACAGTTTTAATAAAAATGGATTTTTTCAGAAAACAGTAGTGGGAGTATGGTAGAACTGGAAGTGATTCCAGAACCACAAACGATTACTGAAGATTTGATAAGGAACCTAAAGATTCAATCTGGATTGACATTCCATTGGCCACTCCGCAGATAAGGTGGGTAACTTCAGGCACCCGAGAGGTACTACGGTAGCCTCAAGGACGGTGACAGGGAAGTTCTTGTTTACCCACAATTGCCATTGCTGTTGTTCCAGGTTACGAGACCCGGCGGGAGGATGAGTATAGCGTCGTTCTAAACCAGTTTTAGAAGTGTGCGTCTATATGACTCTGCCAGAGGGTTGTCGTAGTCAGTGGGAGCAGCGGAAGCATTGGTGGACAGGTTGCTTCTGTCTATTTATAGACTAGAGCAGAAGTAGCGGAGATAGATCATCTATTTCTGACGTGACAGTCATGGGTTTGACTTCATCAGAATAGAGGATGGATCTGTTGAGAAGGTAGTAGGGTATGATATCCTGGTATTTGGATGATATACACAGAGTAGGAAAAGAAACTCCTACACTACGATCGGTTATACTTTGGTCGTCACACAGTTGTTTCTCCACAATGGAAATGGATTTTATATCAGACATACTGGTTACTAGATCTATGGTCTTAGATCTAGATTTGGGTGGTTTCCCAATCAGGGTACTTGACAGCATTCTAAGAGTATTTAGGATGGACGACTCCTGGCACGGTAGTGTACCTGCAGGTAATGGAGTCACCCTCTCCAAAGGTGTCTTACAGACTAAAGGGGAGAGGGACGGCCATGATTGGCAGATCACTTGCTCAGGCAATTGAGTCAATCGTGAAATGTCAAGTACCACACCAGATGTTGTTCTTGCACTAGATGCAATAAGTTGACATTAATCCAATCCTGGAGAAACAGTCGGAAGCAGTTTTAGAACATAAGTGGATGTTCTAGGGATATGATAACGACAGCCTCATTCAGGAGACAGTTATCATTCCAGGCTTCCAAGGTGACATGGACGACAAGGAGGTTATCAGAGTTATAGTTTTTCCTTCTGATGAGGGGCAGTATTTTGGACAGGTGGTCCAAGGCAATACTGAGGGAGGCATGGCGCGCAGGATACTGATTAAGTTCAGTTGACGATACAGTCTAAGAAGTTTGGATTTGGAGTTCATTTATGAGCTAGGTCCCATCAGACATCCAGACATATTCTGAGATAGGTATTGCTCTTTTCGGGAGATGGTTTTCTCCGCGAACTTGAGATATAGAGAGACAAAGGGAGAAACAACTAAGCGGATCCACTCACTGAGGCTATTCCTCGAACGCAATAGTTTCGCAAACGAGCTTTGTGAGACTGACTAGTAGAGGAGTTGGGTGTTCGGTATCACACGGGCTGTGAGTATGCGACATCGCAATAATTAGCCTTGAGTGCAAGTGGGAGATTGTTGGAGATAGTGCCCTCAGAGTCAATTATTAGGTCACAGGTACGTGATTGTAATGATTGAGGGAGGACCTATCCCGGTAGGACAGTCTTACTCGAGATGATAGTATGCTATCTGGTTTACCTTTATCATCGTGTACTGCTTTAGGTGACCTGACACGTCGCTATTACACGTTGATAGAGCCTCTAGGATTCTTGCTTGACCACCAGCAGTATGAGGGCGATCATATAAGTGGGAGCTGGGGTCTACAAGCATATCCTTAAAAGGTCCCTAGTCGTGGGAGTTTCGAGACCGGGCATCGATACTCCATTAGTAGACTAGTGTATACAGTCGAGACCCCGACGAGGGGCGGTGGCCGGTCTCACAAGCCACTGGTGTCAGTTGGATCACCTAAGATGTATACAGGTGCTCATTGGGTTATGAGTACACCGGACAGGACTCGCCGGGAACATGCTAGTTGGTCATATACCAGACGTCAGATGGCAGTTCCCTGGTGACATGTGTGCAGGTTAGTTCATCGACCTGGGGATCGTCATTTGTCTCGTGTGAGTTCCCACTGTACTTTGATTACTACCCTACCACGGCTCAAAGGAGTCGTGCAAACAGGTTTTAGTTGGGTACAGTCCCGAGCCACATGGAGGCAGTGAGCGTATCTTCAGGGGTTCGTCTCTCCCGGTATTGGGGGTGAGGTCGTGCTGTGTCTAGGAGAGCCATTACACAAAGTCCTTGGCCAAGGCAAGGAGATTTACTGGTAGGTATTCCAGTAGTATCTCAGGGTGTTCTGGGCTACACTCCGACACGACTTGTACCGCTTTTGGGGGTCTGACTTTTACCAACCCCCTAGGCCCGCCATGCAATGCTCATAGACGAACGGACCGGACTGTACGGATATTGTCACTGACAGGCTCAGTAGGGTTGTCAGGCTGAGTTCGCTCACAGACATCCCTTTTAGTCAATACCTGGTAGCCCGTTACGTATTGGCTTATACCTCTGACGTGCTAGTGGTTAAATCCACAACCAAGGTGTTGACGAGTCTTTAGAGTCCCCCACATTCAGTTACTCAGCTTTCGGGCGAAAGGTTGTAGAGGCCGTATGGAGATATGGCAAGGTCCGATCAGATACGTGCGGTATAGCACGGATCAGGATCGGACAGTTTGTACTATAGGCCGTATGGGTATATGGCAGGGTTCGATCAGATACGTGCGGTATTGCATGGATCAGGATCGAACGGATATTACTAGCCGGCTTTGGTATAAGCCGGATCCTAGTATAGTACAGTGTAGATTTTGTCTCATTGCATTTGTATTTCGGTCGGAATACAAATGCGGGTGTGTATGCACAGTATCGGGGTTTTTTTTTCCTGTAATTTATTACGGGACCAGTTTTCTGGAGTTGCCAGTTTGCTTTTAGTTTCGGCCAATTTCCATTGTTCCGTTCATTGGCCGAAGATTGGTGGAGGAGGGTTTATTTGCATTGTTGCAAATAGGCTTTTGTGGAGGGGGTCTTTGCATATATTTGTATCATGATAGTCTCTCCTTGACCTTGACTTCTAGCTATCATGATGGCTTGACTTTTCCTTTCTCATCATGGTTGGACTTTGTGAGGTGATGATGGTGGTGTTGAGTGTGGTTTTGGTATTGTCATCATATTCTTTCATGATGCCCTCTTTGCATTATGGTCATGGTGGCTTCTCATTCTTTTTGCAAGACCTCTCATTCTCTCCCTCCCTCACTAGAGCATGGCCGGCCTCCCCCTTGAATGGGCTGCCCAAAATTGAGGTGGGGAAAATGTTGTTCATTTTCATACACCAAAGTTCTCCAAGCTCCTCCATATACTTCTTGTATCAATCCCTCCACCAAAGGCAATTCCTACAACCCCGAATGAGATCTCTACACTACATTCTACAGCGAATCTTGGGCACGTCGAGTAGCCGGCTTCGTGCCCGAGTTGCCTCGGCATTGAGGTGGGAGCCCGTAAACAAAGTTGGCGATGTGGTGCACTTCCGGCGACGAGGAGGAGACGGGACTTTTCCGCAGGAGATCGGGACCATGACGAGAAGACCGGAGGACTTGGATCGTCGGTATATCTCTAACCCATCTTCTAGTTAGCTTAGACTTGTTAATGGTTACGATCTGGGTGTTTAGTGCGCGGTGGTGCCGGTTTGCTAAGTCCGCAAAATTAAAGTTTTTCACCGCTTCCGCATTCCGGCGTCGGATTGACGGCCGGGGCGCCGCCGTGCACTTATAAATTCTTCACACTAACCCTAGCTAGCATGTATCATCAAACATGATACAATCTTGTGCACAAAAGTATATCACATATACAACTTGTGCATTTCAAGTGAGAAAATCCATTTAAAGTGAACCAATACTAGTTAATGCAAAGTAATATATCAAATATATAATTATACATTAAATCATTAAATCAACACTTGATTTAACGATCCGGTCATATCGTATATAACCGACTAGTATCAAATGTATCGGCTTATCAAATCAATCCTTGATTCGATAACTAGGTTATATCGCATATAACCAATCGATACATTCATCGCGAGAATAGAATACGGTATCACATACACGCATTATTCTCGGTCCCGCACATATCTCATATGCGCTCCTATTTCGTTTCGCTTGAGCCAGGAAACCTCTGTGTAGGACTCTAAAGACTCGTCAATACGCCGGCAGCAGATGATGATCATATCAAACACCCACAAGCCGCAAGCGGTCTGCTAAACGTAACGGCCACCCGGGTATTGAGCGATCAGAAGATCGACGAGCAAGCCCGCTCACACTCCTGTGAATCCAACCAGTAACACTTACCGTACAGTCCGGTCTGTTCGTCTGATATGTCGCATATCTCGCCTGGCGTGGTAAACGTCAGACCCCAGTAGCTTGATAAGTCATGCCGACGTGAATTCCATAACATTCGTGAAACTACTGATAACTCTTACCAGTATATCACTGCAACCCTGGCCAGGGATTTCCTGTTATGGCCAGTCGAGCATAGCACAACATCAACCCCCAATACCGAGAGAGACGAATCCCCTCCTATCGCTCATTGCCTCCATGTGAATCGGGACTGTACCCAAAAACCACCTGTTTGCACGACTCAGTAGAGCCGTGGTAGGGTGGAAATCAAAGCACAGTGGGAGACACACAAGACTCTATGACGATCTCGGGTCAACAGACTAAGCTGTACTAGTGTCACCAGAGAACTGCCATCTGACGTGAGGTATAATACCATCTGGGAGTTCTCGGCGAGTCCGTTCAGTGTACCCAGTCTCCACTGAGCACCCGCATACCATCTTCGATGTCAAACACCAATGGATATGGGATCATCCATCGCCCATCGCATGGGTCGAGAAGATATGCGCTAGTCTACACTGGAATATCGATGCCCCGTCTCGATATTCCCACGACTAGGAACAATGAAGGATGCACTCATTGACTACCCAGGCCCCACTAGTATGATCTGCATCATAGTCCTGGAAGTCGAGTACACATCCTAAGGGCTTTATCAACATGTAATCAGAGAGACAGAAAGTATACATGTTAAGATAAAGAGCAACCAGATAGCGTACTATCATGTCGAGCAAGAAAGTCCTACCTATATATGTCCCAGCATCCACTACAATATACATCCAATGTACAGTAATGGCCTCTAGGGCATACATATAACTAACAGGTTTTCGTCAAAGACCAGGTTTGGACTATGATGAAACTTTTTCTCTCGTAGCCATGCTTAAATCCATTCGGATCCTACTTACTATTGCTGCTCACTACGACTATGAAATCTGGCAGATGGACATTAAAACGACATTTCTAAATGGAGATTTAGAAGAATGCGTTTATATGGATCAGCCAGAGGGCTTCATTGACAGTGGGAGCAGCGGAATGCATGTAGATTGCTTAAATCCATTTATGGATTAAAGCAGGCATAACGGAGTTGGAACATTTGTTTCGATGATATTATCAAAGAGTTTGATTTTATCAAAAATCCAGATGAACCTTGTGTTTATAAGAAGGCTGTAGGAAGAGCTGTCACATTCCTCGTATTGTACGTGGATGACATTTTTCTGATAGGAAATGATATTCCTATGCTACAGTCGGTCAAATCTTTCTTATCACTAAGGTTCTCCATGAAGGACCTGGGTGATGCCACATACATTCTGGGCATTCGGATCTATAGGAATAGATCCAAAAGGTTATTGGGATTGTCCCAAACCAGGTACATCAACACCGTCCTAAAAAGGTTTAGTATGGAAGACTCCAAGCGGAGTGCCTTACCCGCTTGCCATGGGGTCACTCTCTCTAAAGACTCTTGCCCAAAGACCGATGAAGAGAGAGCTCGCATGAGCATTGTACCCTATGCTTCGGCAGTAGGATCTATAACGTATGCGATGTTATGTACACGCCCAGATGTAGCTTATGCACTTAGTATAGTAAGCAGGTATCAATCCAACCCAGGAGAGAACCACTGGATAGCTGTGAAGAGCATTCTTAAGTACTTGCGAAGGACTAAAGAATTGTTCTTGGTGTATGGTAATGGAGATCTCCAAATGGAGGCCTTTACCGATTCAAGCTTCCAGAGTGATAAGGATGACAGCAAGTCTATCTCTGGGTTTGTATTTACCCTCAATGGAGGGGCGGTAAGTTGGAAGAGTTCCAAACAGGATGTCATTGTAGACTCTACGATAGAGGCTGAGTACATTGCTGCGAATGATGCCGCCAAGGAAGCCGTCTGGATGAGGAAGTTCGTCTCGGAGCTAGGAGTAGTTCCAACCATTATTGATCCAATACCATTGTATTGTGATAATAATGGGGCTATGGCATTAGCCAAGGAGCTCAGGTCCCATCAAAGGTCCAGACACATCCTGAGGCGCTTTCATTTGATCCAGGATATTGTTGATCGCCGCGAGATCAAGATTAGGAGAGTAGACACAAAGAATAACACTGCGGATCCACTCACCAAGACCCTCCCTCAGCCGTAGCATGAGCGACTTTTTGAGATGTTGGGTATGCGATACGCCAATTGTTAGTTGTATGTATGCCCTAGAGGCCAGTATTGTACAGATTATGTATATTATATTGGATGCTTGGACATATATAGAGATGACTTTCTTGCTCGACATGATAGTATGCTATCTGGTTGCCATTTATCTTAACATGTACACTAGTCTCTTTATACTGTCTTATAGTTACATGTTGGTAAAGCCCTTAGGATTTGTACTTGACTACATGGACTATGATGCAGATCATACTAGTGGGGACATGGTAGTCCATAAGTACATCCTTCAAGGTCCCTAGTCGTGGGTGTATCGAGACGGGGCATCGATATACCAGAGTAGACTAGCGTATACGCTTCTCGACCCATGTGATGGGCGATGGATGATCCCATATCCATTGGTGTTTGACATCAGAGATGGTATACGGGTGCTCAGTGGAAACTGGGTACACTGGACGGACTCGCCGAGAACTCCCAGATGGTATTATACCTCACGTCAGATGGCAGTTCTCAGGTGACACTTGTACAGGTTAGTCTGTAGACCCGAGATCGTCATAGAGTCTTGTGTGATTCCCACTGTGCTTTGATCTCCACCTTACCACGTCCATGAGGGCGTGCAAAACGGTGGTCTTTGGGTACAGTCCCGAGTCACATGGAGGCAATGAGCGATAGGAGGGGTTTCGTCTCTCCCGGTATTGGGGGTTGATGTTGCGCTGTGCTCGATTGGCCGTAACAGGGAAGTCCCTGGCCAGGGCTGATCAGAGATTTGCTGGTAAGTGTTACCAGTAGTTTCTCGACCCGTTACGAGCCTCACATCGGCACGACTTATCGGGTTATTGGGGTCTGACGTTTACCACCCCTAGACTTGATATGCGACGTATCTGACGAAGAGACCGGACTGTACGGTAAGTGTTACTGGTTGGATTCACAGGAGTGTGAGCGGGCTTGCTCGTCGATCTTCTGATCGCTCAATACCCGGGTGGCCGTTACGTTTAGCAGACCGCTTGCGGCTTGTGGGTGTTTGATATGATCATCATCTGCTGCCGGCGTATTGACGAGTCTTTAGAGTCCTACACAGAGGTTTCCTGGCTCAAGCGAAACGAAATAGGAGCGCATATGAGATATGTGCGGGACCGAGAATAATGCGTGTATGTGATACCGCATTTCATTCTCGCGATATATGTTTCGATTGGTTATATTCGATATGACCTAGTTATCGAATCATTGATTCGATAAATCGATACATTACATACTAGTCGGTTGTATGCGATATAACCGGATCATTGAATCAAGTCTTGATTTAATGATTTAATGTATAATTATATATTTGATATATTACTTTGCATTAACTAGTATTGGTTCACTTTAAACGGATTTTTCTCACTTGATGCGCATTGTATATGTGATATGCTTTCGTGCACTTTTTTGTATCATGTTTGATGATACTTGATCATTTCGTTAAGTGTATAGAATTAATCCATGGTTAATATGATAATTAGGGTTTTGTATATTCATTTATTTATTTGTTTGTTTATTTATTTATTTGAAATGGATTATGATGAGAATGGTGGCTCTTTTTGTTTTAAGTTGAAGTTTCATGAAGCTTTGACTTTGCTAACCATCCTTATCTTCATGCTTAACCCTAACCCATCCAAGTGACCATGGTTAATTCTCTACACTTAACCCTAGTTCAAGTTATGATAAGTATTTGATTTAAAATTTATTTTATCACAAGACTTATCATATTCTTTTCTTGAGCTCATCTTTTTCTTCTTCTTCAAGCTTGCTACTCTAATGGCAACTTGAGATTTAGTGAGAGAAATCCAAATCTAAAGTGAACCCACCTCCTATTTCTTCACCCTCTACCTCTTGCCAAGTTGTTTTGGGTGTTTACTTCACAAGTTTCACAAGTTTGTGAAGTCGGAGCTTGAGTTTATGCAACCTCGACGTAGATCGTCTTTGACACGAAGCCGACGACCTATTCCGCACGTTTCTCCGATGAAGCCGTCACGAGAGTTCAAGCTTCAAGATGGACAGCGAGAGGACGCCCTTGCGGAGCCGTGGAGGTGGATATCCGGATCTACAAAGGTTGTAATTTCTGTATCCTAGTAGTTAAGTGTTAACTAGCTTTTAGTTTCGCCTAGAATTCTAGCGACGATCCGTAGTCTAGGGTTTCTCGGCACCAAAATATTTTAAAATGGCATGTTCGATGCCTTGTGAGACCACTCTAGGGTACCTAGGAACCTTTCACTGGTATCAGAGCCTAGCTAGAGCTTTAGGCGAAGTCTAGACGCGATTTGAAGTCCGAACGAACCCGAAAACCCATTACAAACATGCTCTCTGTACTTTTTCCAAAAACGTGGATTTTTCCATATTAAAAATTGCCAAAAAATTCAGCAGGGAATATAGTGAGTTACTGTGAAACACGTGATGATAAATGCATTATTTAAGCGCGGATCCGCGGCCCCTTCCACAGAACAAGCGGCGCTTCCGCGGCCATCCTGCACATTTACATCACATGGCTTGCACAGTAATTCATGTTTTGTAGTGCTGAGTCTTCTGGAAATTTTTAATATTTTTTCCAGAGTTGATTTTTTCTGGGTTGTTTTGGGATTTCATGGACTCGATCGGATTATCAAATTTCGTCTTTTGTGTATTTCCGGATAATTTTCAGAATATGTTAAAAAGTTCGACCGGATATAAATACCCAATTTTTCCCCTGTCGGGAAATTTCCAAGTGTTGGATTTTTCCGTAGTTTAACGACGTTCTAAGTAGTGCAAGTAACTCGATGGTCCCTCTAGAAGACAACAAACCTTAACTCGATTATGTGACCGTCTTGAACTGCCCTTTGAACCTTCGGGTTTGGGGCAGTACGGCGTGCCACATGTGAGGCGTTGGCTTGACCCTTCTACGGCTGGACCGTTGGTACTGAGGTACGAACTGAATGTTGTTAGACTTATTTCATGTGTTGATCTGTATTGGGAAAACTTGGGTGTTCGATTGTTCGATCGGAAAGTTTAACATTTTCTGTTTATCTGGAATGTGATACAATAATTGGAATTCACAAGTAGTTATGAGATAACTGAATGAATGTTATAAATCTAGCAATTTAGTCCCATATGATATTGAAAAGAGTTTTCGATAATGAGACTAAAATGCGGGATTTATATCTGTTGGAATTCACAAGTAGTTATGAGATAACTGAATGAATGTATGCATACTTGTCATGGTTGTTGATATAGTGGAGATGGGAATGCAAGACTCACATGGAATCAAATATCTATATATTTTCTATTTTTGAGAAAATCAAATGGGATTAAATCATGGCGGAGAGTTTCTATACACTTCTTGTTGACTATTTGACATCACCTAACTTTTAACCATGATCTAATTTTACATTTGGATTTAAACTCAAAGGTTAAATATAGAGATATTTGTTTACCATGGTTGCTAATGAGAGAGAATAATATATATTATCTCTTCTCATTTTTATTCTTCATCTTCATCAAAAAAAGAAAAGAAAAGAGCTAGCATTGTCATCCTCCTCCTCCTTCTTCCAAAAGCTCACTACCCTTTCAAAAGTGAGTAAAATTGACAAAAAGGAAAGGTTTTTACATGAGATCTAAACCCATATCATCATTCTATTTTAGAATTGCCCACTAGATTAGAGTGTTGTTCCTCATCTTCTTCAAAGATCAAGAGGAGCTTGGAGCTTGAGAAAAGGAGCCCCGGATGGATCATCGTTGACAAGGAAGATCTCAAGCAAGCCGGTGCAAACTCGAGTTGAACCAAGGAGTCTAGCATAGGGAGATACAAAGGTTGTATTCTCAAAACCCTAGTTTTTTACTACTTGTGTTTGTGTTAAAGTTTTGTTACCCTAGCTTTTCTAGTGCGATCCTTTGAAATGTTTCTTTAGCACCCTATATTTTTTTAATATGGCATGAGTGATGCTACCAAACCCTAGTAGTGGTGCTGTAGAAACACCTTCATAATGAGCATTAATTGATGTTTTAGACTAGAAATTTCCACACAATTCCTTAACCTTCCCCATTTCCTACCCTTGGCCAAGCCCCCCTTGCTGCCCCCTCTCTCTTCACACCCCATTTTCATCTCTTAAAACTCAAATAAATCATTAAAAATCATCAAATAATCCCACAAACTCACAAATAAATCCCTATCCATTATTCTTCAACCCTAAACAAGCTTGGATCTTCATGAAAGTCATCATTTTGGAGGCTAATTTGGAGTTTGGTTGCTAGTTTGTGAATCTAGTGGAGGTATAAAATCCTAACCCTAAACTTTAATTGTTGTTTAGATACATTAAGCTAGCTTATTAGATATTTAATATAGCTTTAATTAGCTTGTTTAAGGAATTCATGAAAGAGTTGTGAAGATCAAATTAGGGATTGATTGGTTGAAATGGTTAATGGAAAAGTGTAGACTTGGAAAAATTTAACCCAGTTGTGAGAATGTTAATTGTTATTTTTCTAATTGTCTAATTAAGCCTAATAGCAAACTAACTTTTACTAAATCTTATATGGGTGAGATTCAAATTGTAGTAAAGGTTTATGTGACTTAGTTAAGCTGCTTTGCGATGATTGTGATCGCTAGAAATGTTAAACTTCTAGACTTGAGCTAAAATGATGAAAAGTTGCTTACTAGATTTTCGGTTAAATTAGGCGTGGGTTTCAATTGACGTTGCGATATTATATATATTATCTTCCACGCTATATATTATGTTGTGAATGCGCGATCGGGATCTAGGCTTGGTGGTTGCGTAGTTTAGCGATCCTAGCTAGGGTTGTGTCGATGCCGTACGTATTTTGTGCACTTGGTGCACGGTATGTTTATCTTGTGGACGTTATCCGTGCGTTTCGTTATCTTTGTGTCGGCGCAGGATATTTAGCCTTATGTGTTGTGTTTGTGAAATTTTAGGATCGCAAGCGGGTACTTCAGACTCTGCGAAGAAAGGGAAGCAGGTGGTCGGATTTTCTTAGCTCGAGATCATCTGTGAGTAGATTTAACATCTACGGGGAAATCGCCCGTATAGCGTTATGCGTCAGGGCTGGATATGATATTATAGCTGCATGTTTATACGCATATGAGTTGATTGCGCATGAGCGTCATTGCATATTATTACCTGTTGTGCCTTGACTTGGCACCAATAGGACACAACACCATTACTGATGGTTCATGTTGCACGAGCACAAATTGTATATACACTCACACCATCGGTAATTTCCATGACACACACTACATATATACATATGTGATATTGTATCGGTTATTATTATTGAGACAGGGATTCTGTAACGTTTTAGAAATCGTTTTGTGAATTTTTCCGTTTTTAGGAAAAATTGTCGGTATTTTCTGTTGTAAACTGACTGTGATCAAACGACTATATAGACTTGTCAGCACCTACTTTAGCTAAAATAAAGCTAGTGCGCAAGCTTTGGGGTTATATGGGACGTTTTGGTTCAATTTGAATTTTTCCCAATTTTAATATTATTTTATTGCGGTATTCACATTTTGGGAAATTTTCTCTTAAGTTTTCTTCTCAACAAAACAAGTGTGAGTTAACAAACCCTTCTCTTTTATCTAGATCTTTTGTGTTGACTTGAATTAAGTTTTAAAGAAAAGAAATAGAAAAGAGGTGCATGCATGTGTGCAAGTGTGTGTGTGAATGCATTTATGAGCATTAATCATGGGAAATTGCTAGGTAATTCCTCACTAAACCCTCATCTCTTCACTTGGCCGTACCCTCCCTCTCTCTTCTGCCCTTGACTATTTCTTTCTCCTTTTGCAACAAACTCCAAGCCAATAAATCCCCAAAATCCCAAAATATATCACAAAAATCACATCTTTTCTTGGTTTTTGCCTCTTGGTTGCATAGGAGGTTGGATAGCTTGGATCTTTGTGTTCTTAAGGATAGGTATTGATCACTATCTGTTGCTTATATAGTTTATGTGCTTTGTAGACTGTTAGATTTAGTTAGATTGTTTAAAGTTAGGTTTTGTGTGTAATATCGTATTTTTAGTGCCTATATGTGACTTCTGTGATCTGCTGTGACCCGGATTTTTACGAGACAACCAAACTATATAGTTGTGATGTACCTGTGACCATAGGACCTTCACCTGGAGCACAAACCCATGGGGCTCAGACTCGGCCGGCGACCACTCGAGGGAAGTCCGGCGACGTCGGTCGTTGGTTTGCGTTGGGGTGTGGGTTTTTTAGGGTAGGTCTATGCTGGGGTTTGGGTGTATTTGGTTCTGTTTGTTTGTTTAGTTTTCTCTGTATGCAAAATCTAGAATCACTTAGGTAGGTTGTAGTGTTTTGTGTTCGCGCGATACGTTATACGACATGGTTCGTGCACTTTGTGTGGTTTTGCTCTTAAGTTGTTTCGTCGTGTCGCTACGCACGTTAGCCATAATACGAACACTTGAGAGTATGTTTTGTGTTGTTGCGTCGGTCTAATATAGTTTGTACGTGTTTTAGGGTTATTATTAATATATACTTGGTTTATTGTTTTAATGTTGTAGGTTCACAGGCGGGGACTACGGACACAGCTACAAAGGGAAAACAGGTGGTTGGCTACACTTAGCCAGGAGTGTTGGTAAGTAGATTTAACATCTACAAGGGAATCGCCCACATGGCGTTATGCGTCTGGGCTAGAGATGTTACTTTTGTCGCGTATTCTATGTCAGATTTAGGATTTGCGCATTCACCCTACTGTTTAGTTATTGTTATGCTTGGACTAGTATCCTTAGGACACTGCACATATTATTGACGATTCATATTGCACGAGCACTGATTGTATGCTGCACACACCATCAATAATTGCCATGTCACACATAACCCACATATAGAAATACTATTATTTGGTTAGGAACATTGAGACAATGATTCTTATTTTTTATCGCATATGACATTTAGCATACATGTATATCTACATGCTTACACATATGCCTTCTTCTTTTTACGTGCTAGATACCTGTATACCTATAGAGTATCGTATCATTAGTGATAGGTACATACACACTTTATGACATAGCTACAGGTATACCTTGCATACATACTTCACTTATACCCAGGGGGTATACTACATGTTTACCTTTACTTGATATTATTTTAGAATTGGAGAGATTAGGAACCGCATGATATTATATTAACTTGTTACAGTTAATTGCTGCTTTTCCTTTATATGCTCGCATTTCAGATTTATGATGCGTATATTATATTCATGGATTTTCACATTGAGATAGGGATTTTTCATGATGTTTTCTGGATTTGGGGACCGTGGGAGTTCATGAAATTATGCATTATTTGAAAAACCCGGTTTCCCTTGATATGACATTTCAGTATCCACCATGAGATTTATCGGTTCTAATATATATACCCCATTCGAGGAGGCGTCATGGGCCGTATGAGAGTACATGGTGGGGCCCGGAGGTACCCCGGAGCAAGAAGATCGAAGGTCCATGCCGTTGAGCCTGGCAGGAGAACCGTACCATCCGGTGACATTACCAATGACTCGGCGGTTATCATGGGGATACCGTTGGGAGTCATGTACGTATGGATACGTGGAAAGACGGGGGTCAGAGCTAGGCACCCGTGCTTTTCGGATAGAATATGATACGTACCTATCAGGGTGCCAGTCTTGGTGACAGCACCTGATAGATCAGCATTTTTGTGTCGATACTCGACACATTGGTTTCATGATATTCTTTTTACTCCTTTGTATATATAACAGGGGATTAGGCCGCTGTCATATATGCCCTTACACCAATATTAGTGGAATGGGACGCTAATATATGTGTATTGACATTAAATTATATACATCATCATATTTATTCATGCAAATATACCTAGAATGTAAAGGACTCATTAACATTAGATTTAGGACATTTGAGAATTTATTTGATATTGATTACATGATATATATGAGATTGCTGATTTTGTACACTCGGGATATATGAGATCTACTTGATGTTGTACATTCAGGGTATACGAGATATACTTGATATTCTATATACGGGATATGTAAGATCTACTTGATGTTGTACATTTAGGATATGTGAGACTTACTTGATATGATAGCCAAATTGGGGGCCGATTGGAGGAATTGGGATTTGGATTGTCTTGATGGATTGTGATCCTACCGCGATGTCAGGATTCCGTGGAAATGACATATTTCATTCCATACTCCACATTTATTGTTTATGCACTGTTTCATGTATTAGTAGTACCTGTTAGAGTACCTTTCATGACTGTTGCATATATACATCTTCATATCATTATTGCACTACATATGACCATTCATTGATATTAAATGCTTATGTTAGATTCGCGTTGTACGTGCATACTCGCGATTACCTGTATATGTTATTTACTATTCACGAGTTGGCAACTCACCCCCGTTGTGCCACAGTGTTTGCAGGTGTTCCTCAGGATAGTCAGAGGCTGTAAGTGCATGGTAGTGCCCCGGCCGTCTAACAGACGCCAAATGCGGAACAAAAACTTTTATAAACTGGCGCTATCGCATACTATAACCCGGATCTGCCATTAAAGCTAAACTAACAAACTACAAAGTAGGTAGAAATATTATACCGAACGATCCGAGTCCTTCGGTCTTCAACCATCATCCCACGCTTTGTTGCGGCTGTTCCGATCTCCTGAATCTCCAGTCTTCTCGTCCAGGTGGCACCACGTCGACGGATCTTTAAACGGGCTCCCGCCTCTGAACCGAGGCAACTCGGTCATCAAGTTTGCCAAAAGAGATGACCAAGATTGATGTAGAGAATGAGTAAAACACTTTGTCGCGCTTCTTTCAAAACCATGGACGAACGGTTAATGAAGTTGCCTTTTGGATTCAAATGAAATGAGAAATGAATATATATGAAATTTCCATGAAGCCAAAACCATAGTCTTTTTTTTCTTTCGCAATTCCATCATCTCTCAAAAGAGAGGGCTGGCCACTTAAGGAGAAGGGGAGGTGAGTGTAGGAAAGGGGGGGTGACCACAACATTAAATGAGATGAATGATTCATCTAAACACCTTGCACTAAACATTTAATGAAACAATGATTCATAACAACACATCATCACATCATTAAATGAACAATTAATGCACTAATGACTCACTAGCCACCTCATCATCCTATTCACCATCTAGAAACATCTAGAACCTTCCACACTCATCAAGAAAAGATAAATCCGTATTAAACCGAATGTTTAATACGGCTGATAGAAAACTGGAAACTGGCAACTTTCAAAAGCGATCCTGAAACGAATTTCAGGACAACCTCATATCTGTATAAACAGCATTTGTATTATGACCGAATACAAATGCAACCGAGACAAAGATATTATATCTACATAGCATAATACTCGGATCCGGCTTATACCAAAGCCCACCAGTATTATCTTCCCGAAATATGACACGTGCATAAATGCACGTGCATTTTCCGAACCCTGCCATAAACCATACGGCCTCTACAACGTTTCGCCCGAACTTGGGAAACTGTCTGTGGGGGACTCTAATGACTCATCAATATACCGGCACTGGGTATAACCACTGGCACGTCAGAGGTACTAGCTGTACGTAACGGTTGCCTATGTATTGATTGGAAGGGAAGCTGACGAGCGAATTCATCCAGAAACCCTACTGAGCCTGACCGTGACAATATTCATACAGTCCGGTCCATTCGTCTATGAGTATCGCATATAGGGCCTAGGGGCTGGTAAACGTCAGACCCTCAATAGCTGTATAAGTCGTGTCAAAGAGAGAAGCCCAGAACACCCTGTGATATTACTGGAATACCTACCAGTAAATCTCGATTACCCTGGCCAGGGATTTCGTGTAATGGCTCTCCTAAACACAGCGCGATCTCACCCCCAATACCGGGAGAGACGAATCCCCGACGATCTGCTCACTGCCTCCATGTGGCTCGGGACTGTACCCAAAAAATACCTGTTTGCACGACTCCTTTGACCCGTGGTAGGGTATAAATCAAAGCACAGTGGGAACTCACACGAGATAAATGACGATCCCAGGTCGACAGACTAACCTGTACACATGTCACCAGGGAACTGCTATCTGACGATATGTATAATACCAACTAGCATATTCCCGGCGAGTCCTGTCCGGTGTACTCATAACCCAATGAGCACCTGTATATATCTTAGGTGAACCAACTTACACCAATGGCTTGTGAGACCGGCCACCGCCCGTCGTCGGGGTCTCGACTGTATACACTAGTCTACTTTGGAGTATCGATGCCCTGTCTCAAAACTCCCACGACTAGGGACACTTTAAGGATGTGCTTATAGACCCCAGCTCCCACATATATGATCGCCATCATACTGCTGGTAGTCAAGCAAGATCCTAAGGGTTTTATCAAAGTGTAACAGTGATGAAGACAAATCAGATAGCATACTATCATCTCGAGTAAGACTGTTTTATCGGTATAGGCCCTTCCTCAATCATCACAATCACGTACCTGCGATCCAATAATTGACTTTGAGGGCCCTATATCCAACAGAGGCATGCTATTTTCATCCTTCGTATCATCCCTTGCTGCGGATACCACTTCGCCTGACAGTGTGCAGTTTTGCCCAGGTGGGTTTTGTGGTTATCCGATGTTGTATTGTATATTCGTTGTATCCTTGTACTCTCCATCTAACAGTATTATGCATGACTTAGTGACTTGGTGTGAGGACGATATTGTATATTATTTTGTGACTTGGAGATTTTTATGCAGTTTTATTTATATCGTCTCTTTCTTCTTTATGGCGTCGTATATCTGTTGTGGTGATTATTTTCCGCCGTTGGGCGTGGATTTCGCTCCCGTTTGGGATGCTTTACTTTATATTTATGTTGTATCCATTTTGGGGGCTTGTTTTACAAAGGAGGTGCTGCCAAAATTTTAAGGAATAAAAGTGAGACTTTAAAGAATTTGGGTTGTGATTTCAAAGGTTTTGAAAATACTATTATCACTTTCTTGCTACTTTCGATGGTTTAGATTGATGAGTTTTGGCTTTCCTTTACTATGTTACGCCTGTAGACGTTGCGTAGTATTAGGACCGTCACGTGCCAATTTCGGATCGTGACAAAGTTGGTATCAGAGCGCTAGGTTTTACCTTTCGGAGTGTAGGATGACCTTGGTATGATGGAGTAGGTAGCTTAAGCAGAGTAACGTAGTGTGTATGTCTGCAGCATACTCACGATGCGGTACTCCGCTTAAAGTGACCTAAGCACAAATTGTTTGAAATTCCTTCTTTGATGATACATATTCTTGTGATTCAATTTCCGTGTTCTTATCGAATCTTATATTCTATTTATAGCCTTTGCTGCCGACGACTATGGGGACTCAGAGAGGTGCAGCGAGGGCCGAGGTCAGTATTGACTCGGGTAGGACGAGGACTGACCAGGATGGCATGCTCGTTGCACAGGAGCAGACGGATCCGCCTTCGACAGATTATCTCGCTAGGCTTGTGGCAGATATGCAGGACATATGCCAGACGATGAGTTCATTGGTTGAGGCCATACGAGTGCAGCGACAGGAGGTTGTCACCCCTATTACCCAGTTGTTCCTTGCAATCAGCACACAGTATTCCGTCACCTACACAGCACCAGTGGATGCAACCCCAGTTGACAAGACACGTCTTCCGGAGACTTTAGGAGTTTCGGATCAGAGGAGGACTCATGCAGGTGTGCCAGCCCATAGACAGAGGTTCAGTCGTCGTGACAGGTTTCGTGCACATCATGGGAGTACCAGAGGCTTGAGGCGAGGACAGTCGTCTAGCTCTTATCCCCAGGATGGTCAGCAGTTTTCTTCCGGATGTTATCGGTGCGGGAGTTTGGATCATCGGGTTCGAGTTTGTACTGAGCCACGTAGTCACGAGGCAGCTATACCGCAGAGAGGAGGATTTTAGCCAGTTACGGGTAGAAGACAGACTCGGGAGTTTGCTTCTACTCATCGGGACGCGCAGGCGTCCAATGCTGAGTTTGCAGGTACTCTAAATTCACATGTTCCTTGATGTACTGGTTTGTTTTACACACTTTGTGCCGTAGATGGGACGAGGATCATATTAGCTAGATCAGCCGCTTGCTGTGTTAATTTCTGTCAGTGATTCTTTTGTTGCGCAACACGTATTTCAGTCGTGTGCCAATCGGTTAAGAGATTCTTTCGACACTTGATCTCTCTAGAGATGTTGGATTTGACGTTCTCCAGGGCGCGGATTGGGTAGCTACGTGATAGGCGTCTGTGGACTACCGCGAGAAAACAGTCAGGTTTGTTTTCCCGGCAAGTCGGTTCTTGTTGTGCGGGAGGACAGTGGTGCCGCCTCTCACAGCTTGAATTCCGCCTTTTTCGCTAGTCGGCTTTTGAGGAGGGGATGTCATGGATTCTTGGCATTCATTCGAGATACCGTAGCCACAGTGGATTTGTTGGACCGATTTCCTTTCGTGCGAGAGTTTTTCGACGTTGTTCCAGATGAGCCGGCGAAGCTTAGGGAGCTTAAGAATCTGCTGCAGAGTTGTTTGTTGAGGGGTTAGTACGTCTGAGTGTCTCGCATTGGGGAGCTCCTATTTCTGTTCGTCAAGGAGAAAGACGGCAGTTTGAGGTTGTGTATTGATGGATCGTCAATTGAACCGGCTTACAGTGCGGATAGGTATCCTTTACCTTGCATTGACGATTTCTTCGATCAGCTCCAGAGTGTGAGACTTTTTCTAAGTTTGTTCAGGGATCAGGTCATCATCGCTGCGGGTTCGGAGTGATGGCATTCCGAAGTCTGCCTTGTGCGTGCTACGACATTGTGTGTTTTGGTGGTGCCGTTGGACTCACCAATGCCCTAGAAGCATTCGTAGATATGATGAACCAGATTTCTTCAGGCCGTTCCTCGACCAGTTATTGTTGTGTTATTGACGAAATTATGGTCTATTCCAACGTGTCTTGAGGAACAGGAGCAGCATTTGAGGATTTGTTTTGCAGACATTGGGAGAGCCCCAGCTGTTTGCTAGATTCTTGGAGTGTTCCTTCAGGCTTGCTTGTGTTAACTTCCCGGTCTTGTAGTTACGGGAGACGGTGTCGTATGGTTCCGAGGGAGATCGAGACCGTACAGCTTTGGCCCAGACTTGTGTATGGACGGAGGTCCGTTGATTTTAGGCTTAGCAGGTTTTTACCGCCGTTTCGTGCAGGATTACTAGCGTATTGTTGCACCATTGACTGGACTGACCGAAAAGGAGGTTCTTTTCTTTAGACTGAGGCATGCGTGCGGAGTTTTCAGCAGTTAGAGATTCGGTTGACAACTGCACCAGTTCTTTCTTTGTGTGTTGGTTGAGCATCTGAGACCGGGTGGAGAGTCGCAACCTGTAACCGTTCCGAAGTAGGAATAGGAGCAGATCTCCACGAATTTCGTTGTGGTGTCTACCCAGATTTAGTAAGGGTGTGACTCCATTCTGGTGTTTGTTGTCCAGTTATTCTCAGTTTGCTCAGTTGTTCTTTGTTATGCTTGTGCGTACGTACTTGTTGTTGTCGGCAGTTGGTATCGTCACTCGCCAGTGTTAGAGTTCTCCTTCGATAGTTGTTTTCAGGAGACACTCCAATTGGCAACCTTTAGGTTAGTTGTAGGTTGTGTCGATCACCAATCTGTTTTTCTGACTCTGCGTAGTAGGATTTTTGAACCCCAGTTAGTCTAGAGACTTCGGAGAGGATCCAGTTGGTTCAGGTTAGGATGATGACAGCCAGTGCAGACAACGGTCTTATGCCGACCATGGTGGTCGCAGAGGTGGGTTCGCAGTGGGAGATCATGTATTCCTACAAACTTTCCGATGACCGACGTGTTGAGTTTTGGGAAGCTTATCCCAAGATTGTAGGTCCTTTTGAGATCCTAAAGCGAGTTGGTTCCGTTGCCTATAACTTGGCACTTCCGCCCAGATTATTAACTATTCACCCCGTTTTCTTTGTGTTGATACTTTGCAATTACCTTCATGACTTTCTCACATGATTCAGTACCAGACCATTTAGTTTGGACTCGATCTTTTCGTTCACCGGCAACCATTTGTGTTAGTGGCTCGGCAGGTGGAGAAACTTCGGTCAAGGGTCTCGCTATCTGTGGAGGGTTTTCTTAGACGTAGCCGTTTAGTGAGGTAGTCACTTGGGAGGCTGCGAGCGAGATTTGGGAGTTTTGTACTCTTCTCTTTGAAGGTACGCTTAGTGAGAATTTTAAATTCGGAGACGAATTTTTATAAGGGGGGAGATTGTAACGTTTTAGAAATCGTTATGTGAATTTTTCCGTTTATGGGTAAAATTGTCGGTATTTTCTGTAGTAAACCGACTGTGATCAAACGACCATATAAATTTGTCAGCACCTACTTTAGCTAAAATAAAGCTAGTACGCAAGCTTTGGGGTTATATGGGACGTTTTGGTTCAATTTAAATTTTTTCCAATTTTAATATTATTTTATTGCGGTATTCACATTTTGGGAAATTTTCTCTTAAGTTTTCTTCTCAACAAAACAAGTGTGAGTTAACAAACCCTTCTCTTTTATCTAGATCTTTTGTGTTGACTTGAATTAAGTTTTAAAGAAAAGAAATAGAAAAGAGGTGCATGCATGTGTGCAAGTGTGTGTGTGAATGCATTTATGAGCATTAATCATAGGAAATTGCTAGGTAATTCCTCACTAAACCCTCACCTCTTCACTTGGCTGAGCCCTCCCTCTCTCTTCTGCCCTTGACTATTTCTTTCTCCTTTTGCAACAAATTCCAAGCCAATAAATCCCCAAAATCCCAAAATATACAACAAAAATCACATCTTTTCTTGGTTTTTGCCTCTTGGTTGCATAGGAGGTTGGATAGCTTGGATCTTTATGTTCTTGAGGATAGGTATTGATCACTATCTGTTGCTTATATAGTTTATGTGCTTTGTAGACTGTTAGATTTAGTTAGATTGTTTAAAGTTAGGTTTTGTGTGTAATATCGTATTTTTAGTGATAGGATACACACTTTATGACATAGCTACAGGAATACCTTGCACACATACTTCACTTATACCCAGGGGGTAAACTACATGTTTACCTTTACTTGATGTTATTTTAGAATTGGAGAGATTAGGAACCGCATGATATTATATTAACTTGTTACAGTTAATTGCTGCTTTTCCTTTATATGCTCGCATTTCAGATTTATGATGCGTATATTATATTCATGGATTTTCGCATTGAGATAAGGATTTTTCATGATGTTTTCTGGATTTGGGGACCATGAGAGTTCATGAAATTACGGCGGAAAACAACCACTACAACAGATATACGACGTCGTAGCGAAGAAATAAAAGACAATAAAATGGAAACTGTATAAAAGAAAACCCAGTCATAAAATAATATACAATATCGTCATCACCAAGTCTCTAAGTCAACATGAAAATAGTAGATGGAGAGGGTACAAGGATACAACAAATATACAATACAATAACGAATAACCACAAAACCCACCTAAGCAAACTGCACACTATGAGCTGATGCGGTATCCATAGCAAAAGATGATAAGATAGATGAATAGCCTGCCTCGACTACTCTGGGGAACAACCTGCAAACACTGTGGCACAACGGGGTGAGTTGCCAACTCGTGAATAGTAAATAATATATGCAGGTAATCGCAAGTATGCACGTACAGCGCGAATCTAACATAAGCAACTTGTAAGTCCACGGTATCGCCCCAGCCGTCTAACAGACGCCAAATGCGGAACAAAAACTTTTTACAACTGGCGCTATCGCGTACTATAACCCGGATCTGCCATTAAAGCTAAACTAACAAACTACAAAATGGGTAGAAATGTTATACTGAACGATCCGAATCCTTCGGTCTTCAACCATCATCCCACGCTTTGTTGCGGCTGCTCCAATCTCCTGAATCTCCAGTCTTCTCGTCCAGGTGGCACCATGTCGACGGATCTTTAAACGGGCTCCCGCCTCTGAACCGAGGCAACTCGGTCGTCAAGTTTGCTAGAAGAGACGACCAAGATGATGTAGAGAATGAGTAGAACACTTTGTCTCGCTTCGTCCAAAGCTGTGGACGAACAGTTAATGAAGTTGCCTTTTGAAAACTGTGATGGAATGAAATGAGCTATGAAATTTCCATATACAAAAACTATAATCTTTTCCTCCAAATGAACAACCATACCTCACAAGAGAGAGGCCGGCCACTTTTATGGAGCAAGGGAGGTGAGTGTAGGAGAAGGGGGGTGACCACAACCTTTAATGAAGAGAATGATTCATCATAATACCTTGCACAAACTTAATGTAAACAATTAATGCAAAAGAAGATGCATTAACCTAGTCATCCTTTCATTAAATGCAACCATTAATGAACTAATGACTCACTAGCCACCTCATCATCCTAGTCATCATCTAGAAGCTTCCATGCTCATCAAGAAAAGATAAATCCGCATTTAACCGAATGTTAAATACGGCTGATAGAAAACTGGAAACCGGCAACTTCCAAAAGTGATCCTGAAACGAATTTCAGGATAACCCCGTAACAGTGTAAACATACCCGCATTTGTATTACGACCGAATAAAAATGCAACTGAGACAAAGATATTATATCTACACAGTATAATACTAGGATCCGGCTTAAACCAAAGCCTACCAGTATTATCTGCCCGAAAAACGACACGTGCGAAAACGCACGTGCATTTTCCGAACCCTGCCATAAAACCATATGGCATCTACAACGTTTCGCCCGAACTTGGGAAACAGTCTGTGGGGGACTCTGATGACTCATCAACACACTGGCACTAGGTATAACCACTAGCACGTCAGAGGTACAAGCTGTACGTAACGGTTGCCTATGTATTGATTGGAAGGGAAGCTGACGAGCGAACTCATCCATAAACCCTACTGAGCCTAACAGTGACAATATCCGTACAGTCCGGTCCGTTCGTCTAAAGAGTATCGCATATCGAGTCTAGGGGGTGGATAAAGTCAGACCCCTAATAACGCGATAAATCGTGTTGGCATGAAGCCCATCACCACCTGAGAAACTACTGATCCAAATCAGTAATTCTCCATTACCTCGGCCGAGGATTTCTAGTGATGGCCACCCGTGCACTGTGTGACATCAACCCCCAATACTGGGAGAGACGAATCCCCGACGATCCGCTCACTGCCTCCATATGGCTCGGGACTGTGCCCAAAAAATACCTGTTTGCACGTCTCCTTTGAGCGTGGTAGGGTAGAAATCAAAGCACGGTGGGAACTCACACGAGACAAATGACGATCCCAGGTCGACAGACTAACCTGTACACATGTCACCAGGGAACTGCTATCTGACGATATGTATAATACCAACTAGCATGTTCCCGGCAAGTCCTGTCCGGTGTACTCATAACCCAATGAGCACCTGTAAACATCTTAGGTGAACCAACTGACACCAATGGCTTGTGAGACCGGCCACCACCCCTCGTCGGGGTCTCGACTGTATACACTAGTCTACTCTGGAATATCGATGCCCAGTCTCGAAACTCCCACAACTATGGACACTTTAAGGATGTGCTTATAGACCCCAGCTCCCACGTATATGATCACCATCATACTGCTGGCTATCAAGCAGAATCCTATGGGCTCTATCATCATGCAATAGTGAACTAAAGCATGTTTACGATGATAAAGACAAACCAGATAGCATACTATCATCTCGAGCAAGACTTTCATATCGGTATAGGTCCTCCATCAATCATTGCAATCACGTACCTGCGATCCAATAATTGACTTTGAGGGCACTATATCCAACACAACTAATAGCAACAAAAGTCATATGTGTGCAATAGTCATGAAAGGTATACTAGCAGGTATCACTAATACATGAAGCAGTAATATGACAATCTGTATGCAACAATCATGTAAGGTACTCTATTAGGTACAACTATGAAGCGATGATATGACAATGTATATATGCAACAGTCATGAAAGGTACTCTATCAGGTAATACTAGTACATGAAGCAATGCATATAAAGTAAAAGCATGTAAATACAACAGTCATGGAAGGTACGCTATCAGGTACTACTAATACATGAAACAGTGCATAAACAATAAATATGGAGTATGGAATGAAACATATCATTTCCACGGAATCCTGACATCGTGGTAGGATCAAAGTCCATCAAGACAATCCAAATCCCAATTTCCTCAAATCAGCCCCCAAATTGGCTCTCATATTATATAAGTCTTACAAATCCTTAATGTACAATATCAAATAAATCTCATATATATCCTGTATCCAATATCAAATGAATCACCTATATCCCAAATCCAATATCAAATAAATCTCTAACATCCTAAATATATTTGCATGAATAAATATGATGATGTATATAAATTGATATCAATACACATATATTAGCGTCCCATTCCCCTAATATTGGTGTAAAGGCATATATAACAGCATCCCATTCCACTGTTATATATACTTAGGAGTAAAAAGAAATATCATGAAACCAATGTGTCAAGCATCGACACAGAAATGCTGATCTATCAGGTGCTGTCACCAAGACTGGCCCCCTGATAGGTACGTATCATACGCTATCCCGAAAGCTCGAGTGCCTAGCTCTGACCCTTGCCTCTCGACGCATCCATACGCACATGACTCCCGTCGGTATCCCCATGATAACCGCCGAGTCATTAGTAATGTCACCGGAAAGTATGGTTCCCCCACTAACTCATCTCCTCACTGAGATTCTTGCCTCGGGGTACCTCCGGACCCCACCATGTACCCGCACACGGACCCCTCCGTTCCTCGCGTGGGGTATATATATATCCGAACCGATAAATCTCATGGTGGCTGCTGAAATATTATATCAAGAAAAACCGGGTTTTTCAAATAATGCATAATTTCATGAACTCCCACGGTCCCCAAATCCAGAAAATATCATGAAAAATCCATATCTCAATGCGAAAATCCATGAATATAATATATGCAACATAAAACTGTAATGAAAGCATATAAAGGAAAAGCCGCTAATTAACTGCAACAAATTAATATAAAATATCATGCGGTTCCTATTTTCTCCAATTCTAAATAACATCAAGTAAAGGTAAACATGTAGCTATAACCAGATATATGTGTAAACATAAAAGTATAGCAAGGTATATGTATCTACCTATAAGTAATAAGGTAATATACCCCCTGGGTATAAGTGAAGTATGTGTGCAAGGTATACCTGTAGCTATGTCATGAAGTGTGTATGTACCCATCGCTAATGGTACAATACTCTATAGGTATACGGTAACTAGCATGTAAGCATGTCAAGGCATATGTGTAAGCATGTAGGTATACAGGTATGCTATATGTCATATGCATAAAGAAATATGAATCAATGTCTCAATGTCCCTATCCAAACAATATTATATCTATACGGGTATTGTGCGTGGCATGGCAATTATTGACGGTGTGTGTGGCATACAATCAGTGCTCGTGCAGCAAGAACCGTCAATAATATGTACAGTGTCCTAAGGGTACTAGTCTAAGCTCAACAATTAATTAAGCAATAAGGTGTATTCGCAAATTCTAAATATGAAATAGAATGTGCGACAAGTCAAGTCATCTCTAGCCCAGACACATAACGCCATGTGGGCGATTCCCCTGTAGATGTTAAATCTACTCACCAACGCTCCAGGCTACGTGAAGCCTACCACCTGTTTTCCCTTCATCGCAACGTCCGAAGTCACCGCCTGCGAACCTAAAATTTCACAAACACATCACATAAGCTAAATATCCTGAAATGACGAAAAGACAACGAAACGCAAGGATAACGCCCTGAAAAATGCACTGCGCACTTAGCGCATCTTTCGCGCACGACGTCGACCAAAAACACTAACTAGGGTCGTTAAACTACGAAACACCATACCTAGACTCCGATCATCCCGATTGCGCAACACAACACAATAAATACGAGGAATATAATAGATATAATCTCGAAACAACTAATCGAACCCACGTCGGAAAAACCCCGAAACCTAGAAAACAACTTATCGCAATATTTCGCAGTAGAATCAAGCTAACACATTTCTAGCGATTACAAACATCTTAAAATAGCTTAACTAACCTATCAAAACCAATTCTATATTTTTAACACTTGCAAAATAAGTTTTAGCAAAAACCTAGTAAGCAATATAACATAATTAAACAAAGTATTCATTAACAATAATTAACATTTTCTACTAGGTTAAGCTTTTCCTAATCACAAATTAACACTTCAATAAAACATTAAACACTTAAATCAAGCTTTAACCTTAACTTGAATTTCTAAAACCATTTTCTAGAATTTTGAAACATTAAATTAAAGCTTAAATTAATATCTAATTAAGCTAGCATAAAATATTAAGCAACAAAAAAGATATTAGAGTTAAGGTTTTATACCTTCAAGAACACCACTTGAATCAAGAATAAAACCAAATTTTAGCCTCCAAAATCCTCACTAGAATGAAGATCCAAGCAACTTTTGTGAAGAAGAATGAAGGTTTTGGATTTTATTTGAATTTCTATGAATTAATTTGGATTTTTCATGATTTATTTGAAGCAAAATGAGAAGAAATGAAGCAAAAATGATGAAGGGAAGCAAGGGAATGATTGTGGCCGGCCAAGGAGGAAGCTAGGTTTTGTGTGGAGTTGTGTGGAATTTTCTAGAAGGAAAAAATACAATAATTTAGATAATAAAACAAAAATAGCATTATTCACCATTTTCTTTAAAAGAATCCATTAATTCCACCAAAAATCAAGATATTTGGAGAGAAGCTTCTAAACATATTTCTAATGATTATTTTAGCATAAAAACCCATTTGTAGTAATTTACCCGTATAAAAAAATAATTACCACAAATAAAGTGCCCAAATAAAGCATTAAAATAATTATTTAAATAGGGAAAAATTCTATCTGAACCAAAATCTCCCATATACCCCCAAAGTTCGCGCACTAGCTTTATTTTAGCAAAACTAGGTGTCGGCAAGTTTCTACGGACGTTTGATCGAAATCGGGTTAAAACGGAAAATACCGACTATTTTGCTCTAAAACGGAAAAATTCGCAAAACGATTTCTGAAATGTTACAAATAGTGAATCAAGAGTAATATAAAAATAATAAAACCCATGCCTTGCACATTCCACCAATATCTCCACAATTTACACCTCATTTTTTATATTCTAAAAATAGAAAATCATGCCATGCTTCATATAATAATATATATTTTTATATATATCAAATATATATTAACATATATATATTAATAAATCAATTAGTGAGCTAATGATATTAGTTAATACATAATTATATCAAATATAATTTATATCAAATTATTAAATCAATACTTGATTTAATAATCCGTTTATATCACATATGACCGACTAATATTATTTATCACGTTATCAAATCAACACTTGATTCGATAATCTAGTTATATCACATATAACCTAACCGATAACAGACAACTGCCAGATTACAATACGGTATCACATACTCATATTTAATCAGGCTCACGCACATATCAACATATGTGCCTTACTTCGTTTCGCTTAAACCAGGAAACTTCTGTGTTATAGGGTTCCTAGGCACTCTTACAAAGGTTAATAAGGCATCAACCATGCCCGAATAAAAATTTAGACGTGCCGAACAACCCAAAACCGGGATCTTTGCTAGATAATTAGGGTTAAACATGCAAGTAAATATCTTTACAACTAAGAGTGAGGGATTACAACCCTTGTAGTCCGCTCCTTCGCTTCATAAGCTCCGAGTAGAAGTCCCTTCGCCGCGATCCACGATCTCCCAGACTCAAGAGAGGCTCCACAACTCGAACAATCCATGCTAGCTTGTAGTCTTCCTTTTCTGCGATGATCTACCTCGAAGTTTCTATAATTCAAGCTCTCTCTCTAATGAGGTGAACACCCTAATATAATTGGCTAGATTATATGAGGATGATGGAGTAGTATTTATGATTTTTTTTTATATCAAATTCTCACACAAAATCATCACATGAAGAAAACCTAGAAAGCTTTCTCAAAGCTCAAGGTTGAAGAAGAAGAATAATAATGAATTAAATCCTTTTGTGATGAATAATGAAATGATATATGATTAATAATGTAACCATGGTCAACTATGACAAGGCTAACCCATGTAAAGAATTAACTAAGGCTAGGGTTTGGGTTGGGTTAAAGAAGGAGTCACTAGAAAATATCAACCATAATATCTAAGCTCATGACAAAAGAAAACCTTCTAGAAGGTTCATGAAAGAACTAACCCAATTCAAACCCTAACCTTGTTTAATCTCCATTAAACATGTTACATTAGTAATCATATCATGTTACAATAATATATAACATATATATATTATATATTTGTAACAAAAGAAAATAATACAATTAATACATATCGCATATATATCAATGCATTATCCGGAGAGAAAATGAAATAATAAAGCGAGCCAATATTGGATAATGTAATGCAATATATCATATATATTATTATACATTAAATTATCGAATCAACACTTGATCCGACAATCCGGCTATATCGAATATAACCGACTAATATATCATGTACCGATTCATCGAATCGACACTTGATCCGATGACCCGGCTCATATCTAAATATCGCGAGAATATAATACGGTATCTTATATCACATTATCTTCGATCGTGCACATATCACATATGTGCCCCTACTCCGTTTTGCCTGAGTCAAGAAACCTCTGTGTAGGACTCTAAAGAATCGTCAATACGCCGGTAGCAGGTGATGATCATATCAAACACCCACAAGCTGCAAGCGGTCAGCTAAACGTAATAGCCACCCAGGTATTGAGCGATCAGAAGATCAACAAGCTAGCATGTACATTCTCCTTGTTGGAGATAGTGCTCTCAGAGTCAATTATTGGATCACAGGCACGTGATTGCAATGATTGATGGAGGACCTATGCCGGTAGGACAGTCTTACTCAATATGATAGTATGCTATCTGGTTTATCTTTATCATCGTGTACTGCTTTAGGTGACCTTACAGGTCGCTATTGTGCATTGATAGAGCCCCTAGGATTCTTGCTTGACTGCCAGCAGTATGAGGGCGATCATATACGTGGGAGCTGGGGTCTATAAGCACATCCTTAAAAGGTCCCTAGTCGAGGGAGTTTCGAGACAGGGCATCGATACTCCAGAGTAGACTAGTGTATACAGTCGAGACCCCGACGAGGGGCGGTGGCCGGTCTTATAAGCCACTGGTGTCAGTTGGTTCACCTAAGATGTATACAGGTGCTCATTGGGTTATGAGTACACCGGACAGGACCCGCCGGGAACATGCTAGTTGGTCTTATACCTGACGTCAGATAGCAGTTCCCTAGTGACATGTGTACAGGTTAGTTCATCGACCTGAGATCGTCATTTGTCTCGTGTGAGTTCCCACTGTACTTTGATTACTACCCTACCACGCTCAAAGGAGACGTGCAAATAGGTTTTAGTTGGGTACACTCCCGAGCCACATGAAGGCAGTGAGCGGATCTGCAGGGGTTCGTCTATCCCGGTATTGGGGGTGAGGTCGCGCTGTGTCTAGGAGAGCCATTACACGAAGTCCTTGGCCAAGGCAGGAGATTTACTGGTAGGTATTCCAGTAGTATCTCAGGGTGTTCTGGGCTACACTACGACACGACTTGTACCGTTTTTGGGGGTCTCACTTTTACCAACCCCCAAGGCCCGCCATGCGATGCTCATAGACGAATGGACCGGACTGTACGGATATTGTTACTGACAGGCTCAGTAGGGTGTCAGGATGAGTTCGCTCATCGACGTCCCTTTTGGTCAATACCTGGTAGCCCGTTACGTATGGCTAATCCCTCTGACGTGCTAGTGGTTAAATCCACAGCCAAAGGATTGACGAGTCTTTAGAGTCCCCCACAGGCCGTTTTCTCAAGTTTCGGGCAAAACGCTGTAGAGGCCGTATGGAGATATGGCAGAGTTCGATCATGTACGTGCGGTATTGCACGGATCATGATCGGATGGTTAATACTAGCGGGCTTTGGTTTAAACCGGATCCTAGTATTGTACATGTTCCCCTCCGAAGGACGGCGCACAGGACTGCGATGTCCTGACGCTGAGATTCGGGGCAGATGCTATTTTGTTTTATCCGTCCACCTCTCCGAAGATGCCAAGTTGATTTATGGCACCATGTATCGGATGTTTAGACGGATGCGGCCGATGTAGCAGACTTCGTCAGATTCCCCCTCGCTTGAGGGGTTTTTGATTGTGGGGATGCTCTTCCCTACAGGCGCAAGCCCCTGCAGTTAATTACGCTACCGCATCGCGGTAACAACTTTCTCCTTCTCCAGAATTTCACTTCGTGTCGTGTGTGTTTGTTTTGTTTGTGGTTGCCCGTGGATTGTATACGGAGACTGAGTAATGCCGTCGCCCGTAGGACGTGGATTAGTCCAAATCCGTATTTACTTAGATTTGGGTTTGGTGTTTTTAGTTTAAGGATGCATTAGTCGCGTTGCGGCTAAGATCAACTTAAACGTTCATTAAGGATACGTTAGTCTGATTTAAGACTAAGATCAACTTAACGTGATGATCCATGGCCATCGGGACTCCTCACCTCTCTGACGTCGTTGAAGGATTACAATGATAGGTGTCAGAGGAGTTCAGAGATGTACCCTTGAGCCAAAGTCAATTTGGATTTTTATGGTCCATTTGGATGTTTAAGGATACGTTAGCCGTGTTTGGGGCTAAGATCAACTTAAACGGGATCGTTTAGATCCGGCAAAAGAGTATTTGGATGCTCTATTGCTCCGGTTTAGGGACGTGGTGGTCCATATTCCAGTTTAGGGACGTGGTGGTCTATTATTAGTTTAAGGACGTTTCGGTCCATCGCCAGTTTAATGACGTAGTGGTCCATCATTAGTTTAAGGACGTTTCGGTCCAAGATATTAGTTTAAGGACGTCTCGGTCCAAGATATTAGTTTAAGGACGTCTCGGTCCAAGATATTAGTTTAAGGACGTCTCGGTCCAATATTCCAGTTTAGGGACGTGGTGGTCCGATATTAGTTTAGGGACGTTTCGGTCCAACATTAGTTTAAGGACGTTCCGGTCCACGAGTTTAAGGACCCCGCGGTCCATATTCATGTGTGGTCGTTGGGACTCCTCGCCTCTCTGACGACGTTGAATGATTACAACGACGCGTATCAGAGGAGTTCGGAGATGTACCCTCGAACCGGATATAAATTGATTTAAGGGGGAGCTATGCTCAGTCAATTTATTTTGAGGACATATGGCCAAAATTGGGCTAAGTCCAGTTGAAAATGTTCAACACTTCTATTAAATAATGCATTGCATTTCTTCCATTTTTTTTTGTTTGGGCTTTGCCCATAAAAATGCAGAGCATCAATTTATTCTAGGCACTGCTCATTTATGAATGAAGCAAGGCATCTGTTTTGTCTGGGCTTTGCCCCCTTTATAAATGCATAGCATTTTCATTATTTCGTTTGGGCTCTGCCCATTTATAAATGATGCAGAGTATCAATTTAATTAGGCATGTTTGGTCTTTTAATTAGGCCTGGCCTTTCAGTAAAAGAAATGCATTGCATTTGTCAGGCGCTTTGCGCCAATTACTGAGCGCAAGCGCTTGTGGTGAGGACACGTGTCATGCTCTGGTGAGCGCAAGCGCTGCGCTGTTGCGTTGCTGACACGTGGCGTGCTCTGGTGAGTTGCGCCAATTCCAGAGAGCAAAGCTCTATTTCAAGAGCACGTAGCGCAAGTTGTTCTGTAGCTGACACGTGGCGCTCTCTCAAGAGCGCAACAGCGCAATTCGGAAGTGCAAAGCACTAAGAATCTTTTAGATTCAAGAACAGAAGTGCAGAGCACTATTTTATTTCTTGATCTAATTTAGATCAAAGAAAAATAAGATTTTTCTTTTTGTTTCAAGAACCAGAGGTTCATAAAGGTACAAAGCACCATTTTTATTTTGTTGTTTTCTTGTCTTTTAAAGAACCAGAGGTTCATGAGAAGTGCAAAGCACTGTTTATTATGTGAAGAACATTGTGTTAGTTATATGTATGCCCTAGAGGCCATTACTGTACACAGGATGTATATTGTAGTGGATGCTGGGACATATATAGGGAGGACTTTCTTGCTCGACATGATAGTATGCTATCTGGTTGAACTTTACCTTAACGTGTATACTGATTGTCTCTCTGTTACATGTTGGTAAAGCCCTTAGGATCTGTACTTGACTACCTGGACTATGATGCGGATCATACTAGTGGGGACATGGTAGTCCATAAGTACATCCTTCAAAGTCCCTAGTCGAGGGTGTATCGAGACGGGGCATCGATATACTAGAGTAGACTAGCGTGTACCTTCTCGACCCATACAGATGGGCGATGGATGATCCCATATCCATCGGTGTTTGACATCAGAGGAGATATACGGGTGCTCAGTAGAGACTGGGTACACTGGACGGACTCGCCGAGAACTCCCAGATGGTATTATACCTCACGTCAGATGGCAGTTCTCTGGTGACACTGGTACAGAGTAGTCTGTTGACCCGAGATCGTCATAAAGTCTTGTGTGGTTCCCACTGTGCTTTGATTTCCATCTTACCACGTCCAAGAGGGCGTGCAAAACGGTGGTTTTTGGGTACAGTCCCGAGTCACATGGAGGCAATGAGCGATAGGAAGGGATTCGTCTCTCCCGGTATAGGGGGTTGATGTTGCGCTGTGTTCGATTGGCTATAACAGGAAATCCCTAGCCAGGGTTGCTGAGATTTACTGGTAAGTGTTACCAGTAGTTTCTCGAATAGTTATAGACCTCATATCGACACGACTTATTGAGCTATTGGGGTCTGACGTTTACCACCCCTAGGCGAGATATGCGACATATCAGACGATCAGACCGGACTGTACGGTAGTGTTACTGGTCGGATTCACTGGAGTGTGAGCGGGCTTGCTCGTCGATCTTCAGATCGCTCCATACCCGGGTGGCCGTTACGTTTAGCAGACCGCTTGCGGCTTGTGGGTGTTTGATATGATCATCACCTGCTGCCGGCGTATTGACGAGTCTTTAGAGTCCTATACAGAGGTTTCCTGGCTCAAGCGAAACGAAATAGGAGCGCATATGAGATATGTGCGGGACCGAGAATAATATCAGTATGTGATACTGTATTCGATTCTCGCGATGTGACATTGATCGGTTATATGCGATATAGCCGGGTTATCGGATCAAGTGTTGATTCGATAAGTTGTTACTAATGATACCAGTCGGTTGTGTGCGACATGACCGGATCATTGAAACAAGTGTTGATTTAATGATTTAATGCATATTTATATATTTGATATATTGCTTTGCATCAACTAGTATCGGTTTACTTAAGATGGATTTTCTCGCTCGAGTGTGCGCATTGTATATGCGATATGTTTATGTGCACATGTTTGTATCATGTTTGATGATGCATACCACTTTGGTTAAGTGTAAAGTTTGAACCATGGTTGTGTTTATGTTTGGGGTTTTATTTTCTTAATTATTCATTTATTCTTTTTGATAAATGGATAAAAGGAAAACAAATGAGAAAATGGTGGCTTCTTTTGTTTTGTTCATGAATCTTCATGAAGCTTTGACTTAGTTAACCATTTTGTCTCATGCTTAACCCTAACCACTCCACTAACCCTAGTTCACTCTCTACAACTAACCATGGTCATGTTATGATAAGAATGAGTTTCTTTTCTAATTAAACTAATTCTTTTCATAACAATTTCCTTCTTCTTCTTCCTTGAACTTGAAGAAGAAAGCTTACCTCATCAATGGTGATTGATGAATTAGAGTGAGAAATCCAATTCTAAAGTTAACCCAACTCCTATTTCTTCATCCTCTACCTCTTGCCAAGTAGTAGAGTGTGTTTACTTCACAAGTTTCATGACTTGGTGAAGTTGTGAGCTTGATCTAGCGATGCTTCGACGTAGATCATCTTCGGCATGGACATCGACGACCTAGCTCACTTTTTCTCCAACGAAGCCGACTCTAGAGCCCGGATTTGTTTTGGACAGCGGAGATGACTTCGTTGCGGA
This sequence comes from Agapanthus africanus, assembly GCA_030015575.1. Taxonomy (NCBI): domain Eukaryota; kingdom Viridiplantae; phylum Streptophyta; class Magnoliopsida; order Asparagales; family Amaryllidaceae; genus Agapanthus; species Agapanthus africanus. The sequence continues at coordinate 805,998,070 of CM057338.1, read as the reverse complement.
GCTATGGAGGTGGAGCACCGGATCTACAAAGGTTGTATTTCCGTATTCCCAATAGTTAAGTGTTAACTAGTTCTTTTCGCCTAGATATCTAGTTATCGATCCGTAGTTTAGGGTTTGTAGGCACCATAATTTTTGAAATTGCCATGGTTGATGGCTTGGGAGACCTCACTAGAGTGCCTAGGAACCCTACAGTGGTATCAGAGCCTAGCTAGAGCCTTAGGCGAAGTCTAGACGGATTTTGAAGTCCGATCGAACCAAAACACGACCCCAAAATATGCTCTCTGGACGATTTCAGAAAACGTGGTTTTTTTCATATTAAAAATATGTAGAAAAACCAGCAGAGAAATATAAGAATTTTGGCACAAAAATTTTCTGATGAACAGTACATCTTTGCGCGGATCCGCGGCAAAAGATTGGTCTATGCGGCGGATGAGCGGCAATAATGTGACGTCATCATCTACTTTTTGTACAGTAATTCATTTTGTCTGATGCTGGATTTTCTGGGTGTTTTTAAAATTAATTCCAGAGTTGTATTTTCTGGGATTATTTTGGGGATTCGGTGTTTCGATCGGGGTATCAAATTTTGTCTGTGTGGCTTTCCGGATAAATTTTAGAATATGTTAAAAAGTTCGACCGGATATAAATACCCAATTTTTCCCCTGTCGGGAAATTTCCAAATGTTGGATTTTTCCGTAGTTTAACGACGTTCTAAGTAGTGCAAGTAACGCGATGGTCCCTCTAGAAGACAACAAACCTTAACTCGATTATGTGACCGTCTTGAACTGCCCTTTGAACCTTCGGGTTTGGGGCAGTACGGCGTGCCACATGTGAGGCGTTGGCTTGACCCTTCTACGGCTGGACCGTTGGTACTGAGGTACGAACTGAATGTTGTTAGACTAGTTTCATGTGTTGATCTGTATCGGGAAAACTTGGGTGTTAGAATATTCGATCGGAAAGTTTAACATTTTCTATTTATCTGGAATGGGATACAATAATTGGAATTCACAATAAGTTATATGATAACTGAATGAATGTTATAAACGTAGCAATTTAGTCTCACTTGATCGGTTGCCACGGAATTTTGATGTGATCAAAAGTCCGTCGCAATCACGTAGCGTACGCGGATACTCGCCGGGTAAACTTAATAGACAGCTTCACCCCATTGCCCCGACCAAGTGACTGTAGGAGAACCCCGTCGCCGAAAGCATCCGTACGGGTGCTCGCGGTAGCGGTGTTCCGCCTTGGTGCACTTCGTCGACGGTATTGGGGGTGCGGCCGTCTACAGAAGTTTGCGACAAGCATTCGATCAGGATGTCGGGAATCCTGTTGAATTGCCCGACTTGATATTGAAAAGTGTTTTCGATTTTGAGACTAAAATGCGGGGTTTATAATTGTTAGGCATGTGATGTCTAAGGTATTCATTTGATTAGGCATGCGATGTCTATGCAGATTGCGGATTCCAACTGTTGTAGTTTTACACTTTCTTTTCTGTGACCGTAAGTGTAATATGTGATATCGCCGGTTTCGTTGCTATACGTCAACGACAATTGGGATGCGCATATTTACTTACGTTGATGACATGTGATGTTATGTGTTGCTGGATATGTTATATTGGATCGTCGTGTTTGAATAGCCGGGGTTTTTTATGTGAGATGAGTGTTTTTCATTTTCATTCATGTAAAAACTTGTATGTAATATTCTTTTATTGGGGCGCTTCCAGGTTGCGGAAGTTGTCACCTCTTGTATATTATTTACTTTTCCGCACTAGGATAGACCCAAGGAGGAGGGCACAAGTAACCGGGTTCTGGAGTCCAGTGGGAGACCAACTCGAGGAGTCGAGTCCGGGTCTCCTAACTCTAGAATTGGTAGGGTTGCTTGCCGCTCTCGTAGGGGTCTAGGGGTGTGGGTTTGGCTATTCATCACGACCGTGGAATCCGTGTTTTATACTGGCTCGTATTGAAAACACGGACGTCCTGGTATATCCAATATTTCATATGATTCTTCTGCTGCGATATCTGTGATGTGATCATGTGATGTTCTGTGATAGATACAGTATATAGTATATATGATATATTATATAGGCGTTACTTATGTTTTACACCCGCGCTAGCCCTGCCCCGCTCTGCCGTTAGTTACCTAACCTAACGGTGCACGAGGGGACATCGAGGCGAATGCGGATGGCATAAGTGTACGTCGTATTTATCTGTGATGTTTAGGTACATTAAATGATGGGACTTCATTAATATGATTAATGAAATAAAAGAAACCTAAGATGTTGTAGAATCGAATTTCAAAATAAAACAGGTAGCTACAGTTCTTGCTTTGCATAGCGGTATATGAGATATATCCTGCACCTTATTCGATGAGGAAAGGACCGAGATCCCTTCACCGGGAGTGACTCCTTTAGCAATAACTGGCAGATGCTACACACTCGGTTTGTCTTTTGATTGCTTTTAAGTGTTTTTGCTTTGCACAGTGATATATGTGATATATCCCGCACCTCATTCGACGAGGAAAGGACCGACGATCCCTTCACCGGGAGTGACTCCTTTAGCAAAACTAGAAAAGCCTCAAAAACACTCCATTTCAAAATTCATTCGATCCTACAACGATATCAAGTTCATTACGCAATGGGTTTTCAGAAAAACCTGTCGTAGCCCTCCGTCATTTCAGATAAGTACTAGTTAGTATTCGTGCTACGTTTGTTGACTATGTTAAGGCGTAGTGTGCGGTAGCTAATTAGTGCTTATCTGCATAAGCATATGATGCGATTGGATTAGGGTAGTCGTGCGACTTTGTTGACTATGTTAAGGGTCGTGCGGGTGGGTTTAATTCAATCGGGAAATGACGGGTTGAACTTGACTAGCACTTATGATTTGTTGACTATGTTAAGGTCATATAGATGCTAGGGGCAAAATATTATCGGGAATTTCAAGTGTTGAGATTTGCAATGAGATTGCATACCTTCTATGAGATAGTTGGATCCCGATACCCGCTGCGAGTAAGAGTTACTCCTGAGAGAGTTTTATACATTACAATTAGCCGATCAAGTAGGTGTCTAGAAAGGTGTCAACGGGGTTACGCCTCTGGGAAAACGAGGTTTACATTAATTAGGTTCGTGCGAAAGCACGGGGGACCTCCCTCAAAGTACCGACACTGGCCTGGCTGAAAGATTGGCGAACTTGTAGTGTGTAATTAATCCCGGCTAGTCTTTCCTTTTAGGGTTTGAAGGAAGATTTGATAAAAAGCAGTGGGAGCCATCCTGATTAGATAAAATAATAACCAATCTATTCTTGACAAAGCGCACGCTGAGTGTTTTCTTCTCTCTCTCTCCTGGTAGCGACCATATCACGCCTTAATCAAGATAATAATACGGATTATTGACCGAACCCGCTTGTTGTAATGAGCTGGGGAACGTTGGTCCCGCTCCAACTTATAATTGTTATAAGACTGAGCAGGAAATTGGGGATTACCAGAATTCCCGTGCCGCCCAAACGAAGAGAGTGCATGCTGATGCATCATCTTCAGGTGTGTTCATTATACAGAACTGTTTCTCAGTATCCTCTGCGTCCTGGGTATTTGATACCAGATCAGGATCCCAGATATGTAATCTGTTACATAGGGCTACAGATAGGTAGAGAACTGAGAACGGGTGATAAGTTTCATGAGGCAGAAAACGGGGCAAGAGTTGCAGCCAAGTCTGTTAGTCACTGTCACCCTGTATTACCAATACATTGATTCTGAACGAATGTTATTAGATACCGAACCTAATATACAAAATCGTATCCGTCTCTTTATTAGTAAAGAAACGATATAATTTTGTATTGTTGGATAATGTTTTGAACATTTCCTATATCAAAAGTTGATCGGTTCAGGCACGTTATCTAAAAGCATTGATGTTCTAAATCAAACTACAGTTCTTAATATATGGAACACACACAAGAGGAAGAGTTCAGAAATGAACAAATCCTTCTTGAGGTATTGTAGACTAGGTCAGATCAATGCGACCCGACTGGCTAGATTTACATAAAGATGTATATTTAAATCAGTTTGAATTTACATCTTGTGAAACTCGCCATTCATGTCACAAAGATAAGATGACCATAGCTCTGTTTATTGGAAACAGAGAAAGAGTTAGTGAACTCTTGGGATGATACATGTTGATGTATAAAGGTCCCCTGTCTACATATGCCAAGACCGGTTCTTTGTACTTCATTACATTCTCTGATAATCTCTCGAGATTCAGACATATGTTCCTGTTGAAACATAAGTCCGAACCTTTTGAGATATTCACAGAATATAAGTTAGAAGTAGAGAACCAATAAGGGTATAAGTATTATGTCCTTTGATGTGATCAAGGAGGAGAATACTTGAGCACGGAATTCCTGGACCATTCTAAAGGGGAATGAGATTCTCTCTCAGCATTACTCCTCCGTATACACCATAGCACGATGGTATATCGGGACGGAGCAGATACACCCTATTTGATATGGTGTGCTCTATGATGAGTACTGCTGAGTTACCTATTTCCTTTTGGGAGTTATGCACTTGAGAAGTTGCATACCTATTGAATAGGGTTCAAATCAAATCAGTTGCCTACCGCTTCATATGTGATATGGAATGGGAAGAACCCATGTCTTAAGTTAGTTAAGATTTGGAGTTGTCCGGCCTATGTCTGAAAGCAAAATCCGGACAAGCTCGAGGCAATGTAAGTTATGTAGAACTGGAAAGGTTCCAGCTATACAAACTACATCAGATGATTTGGTAGAACCAGAGGATTCAGTAGATACCAACGAACCTCAGCCTCTCCGCCGATCTAGTAGGGTTCCTCACCCACCTGAGAGATACTTCGGTTTCTCTATGACAGTGGGAGCGAGGACTGCATCATGAGATGATGACCCAACTAGCTTCGAGCTGGCCATCAGGAGTAAGACTCTGTAAGAATGGCTGGATGCTTAGTGATCTGAGATGGAATCCATATACACCAACAAAGTATGGACTTTGGTTGCTATATCTGAAGGGTTAAATCCCCATCAGGAGCAAGTATATCTTGAGAAGATTACTTGGTGTACATGGAAAGGTTGAGACTTTCAAAGCTAGACTTGTTAAGGGTTTGCATCATTGACCAGGTGTGGATCATGATGAAACTTTTTCAAGTGACTATGCTTAAGTCCATCCAGATCCTACTTGCCACGGCTACATACCATGACTGCGATATCTGGTGGTTGGGTGTCTTGACTGCTTTTCTAAATGATGATTTAGAAGAAAGCGTCTATAAGTACACAGCCAGAGGGCTTCGTAGACAGTGGTAGCAGCGGAAACGTGTGCAAGATGTTTTATAGGATAAAGCAGGCATCGCGGAGTTGGAACATCTGTTTTGATGAATTAGTCAAAGAGTTTGACATCATCAAAATGGTAGATGAACCTTGTATAAACAAAAAGGTAGTAGGGAGTATGGTGACGATCCTCGTAGAGTACGTGGATGACATACTCTTGATAGGGAAGGAGTTTCCTATGCTACGCTCGATCAATCTCCGCTTATCACTATGATTCTCCATATAGGATCAAAATGATACCTACTAAATCCTGGGTTTTGGATCTATGAGATAGATTTAAATGCATGCTAGGATACTCACTAGTTGTAGTGAGATGGTATCAATCGATCCTGGGGAGAATCACTGGAAGGGTTCCAGGGTGATAAAGACGACTGAGTGTCAGTCGCAGGTATTGTCTTTACCCTCAGTAAAGGGACGGTATGTTGGAAGAGTTCCAAGCTAGATACCGTGACATACTAGACGATAAAGGCTGGATACATCGCTACTTAAGATGCTACCAAAGAGGCTGTTTGGGTGTATATTGGTTCATGAGATGAACTATGTTCCTCCCATTGTGTGACAATGGAGTTGTGGCTCATGCCAAGGAACGCCCGTCCCATCAGTGATCCAGACATATTCTAAGGCAGTATCACTTGATCATGGAGATGGTTGATCTCCAGGGTGATCGAGGTTAGGAGAGTAGGCTCAGAGGACAACACAGCGGATCCACTCACAAAGGCCTGTTCCCAGAGAGAGACTTTATGGGATGGTTGAGTATGAGATACTACAACCACTGCTACAGATGGCCCTAGTGCAAGTGGGAGATTGTTAGTTATATGTATGCCCTAGAGGCCATTACTGTACACAGGATGTATATTGTAGTGGATGCTGGGACATATATAGGGAGGACTTTCTTGCTCGACATGATAGTATGCTATCTGGTTGAACTTTACCTTAACGTGTATACTGATTGTCTCTCTGTTACATGTTGGTAAAGCCCTTAGGATCTGTACTTGACTACCTGGACTATGATGCGGATCATACTAGTGGGGACATGGTAGTCCATAAGTACATCCTTCAAAGTCCCTAGTCGAGGGTGTATCGAGACGGGGCATCGATATACCAGAGTAGACTAGCGTGTACCTTCTCGACCCATACAGATGGGCGATGGATGATCCCATATCCATCGGTGTTTGACATCAGAGGAGATATACGGGTGCTCAGTAGAGACTGGGTACACTGGACGGACTCGCCGAGAACTCCCAGATGGTATTATACCTCACGTCAGATGGCAGTTCTCTGGTGACACTGGTACAGAGTAGTCTGTTGACCCGAGATCGTCATAGAGTCTTGTGTGGTTCCCACTGTGCTTTGATTTCCATCTTACCACGTCCAAGAGGGCGTGCAAAACGGTGGTTTTTGGGTACAGTCCCGAGTCACATGGAGGCAATGAGCGATAGGAGGGGATTCGTCTCTCCCGGTATAGGGGGTTGATGTTGCGCTGTGTTCGATTGGCTATAACAGGAAATCCCTGGCCAGGGTTGCTGAGATTTACTGGTAAGTGTTACCAGTAGTTTCTCGAATAGTTATAGACCTCATATCGACACGACTTATTGAGCTATTGGGGTCTGACGTTTACCACCCCTAGGCGAGATATTCGACATATCAGACGATCAGACCGGACTGTACGGTAGTGTTACTGGTCGGATTCACTGGAGTGTGAGCGGGCTTGCTCGTCGATCTTCAGATCGCTCAATACCCGGGTGGCCGTTACGTTTAGCAGACCGCTTGTGGCTTGTGGGTGTTTGATATGATCATCACCTGCTGCCGGCATATTGACGAGTCTTTAGAGTCCTACACAGAGGTTTCCTGGCTCAAGCGAAACGAAATAGGAGCGCATATGAGATATGTGTGGGACCGAGAATAATATCAGTATGTGATACTGTATTCGATTCTCGCGATGTGACATTGATCGGTTATATGCGATATAGCCGGGTTATCGGATCAAGTGTTGATTCGATAAGTTGTTACTAATGATACCAGTCGGTTGTGTGCGACATGACCGGATCATTGAATCAAGTGTTGATTTAATGATTTAATGCATATTTATATATTTGATATATTGCTTTGCATCAACTAGTATCGGTTTACTTAAGATGGATTTTCTCGCTCGAGTGTGCGCATTGTATATGCGATATGTTTATGTGCACATGTTTGTATCATGTTTGATGATGCATACCACTTTGGTTAAGTGTAAAGTTTGAACCATGGTTGTGTTTATGTTTGGGGTTTTATTTTCTTAATTATTCATTTATTCTTTTTGATAAATGGATAAAAGGAAAACAAATGAGAAAATGGTGGCTTCTTTTGTTTTGTTCATGAATCTTCATGAAGCTTTGACTTAGTTAACCATTTTGTCTCATGCTTAACCCTAACCACTCCACTAACCCTAGTTCACTCTCTACAACTAACCATGGTCATGTTATGATAAGAATGAGTTTCTTTTCTAATTAAACTAATTCTTTTCATAACAATTTCCTTCTTCTTCTTCCTTGAACTTGAAGAAGAAAGCTTACCTCATCAATGGTGATTGATGAATTAGAGTGAGAAATCCAATTCTAAAGTTAACCCAACTCCTATTTCTTCATCCTCTACCTCTTGCCAAGTAGTAGAGTGTGTTTACTTCACAAGTTTCATGACTTGGTGAAGTTGTGAGCTTGATCTAGCGATGCTTCGACGTAGATCATCTTCGGCATGGACATCGACGACCTAGCTCACTTTTTCTCCGACGAAGCCGACTCTAGAGCCCGGATTTGTTTTGGACAGCGGAGACGACTTCGTTGCGGAGCTATGGAGGTGGTGCACCGGATCTACAAAGGTTGTATTTCCGTATTCCCAATAGTTAAGTGTTAACTAGTTCTTTTCGCCTAGACATCTAGTTATCGATCCGTAGTTTAGGGTTTGTAGGCACCATAATTTTTGAAATTGCCATGGTTGATGGCTTGGGAGACCTCACTAGAGTGCCTAGGAACCCTACACATTGATCTGGTTTTTTAGATCAATGATTTATTAAAAGAGATTTCTTTTCTCTCTTGAAGGTCTTTACCTTTTTTGTTCTTGAAGAGTTCTTCAGAATCCTCTTTCTCTCTTTTTTTTTTAGAAAATGTTGATGCCTTTGAATTGAGGCCTAGGGTCCTTTTTATAGTGCCCATAAATTAGTTAAATTTGTTAAAGAGATTTTTCTCTGAGTGATTTGGGGAATTTTCCCCACCGTTGGATCTTTGATCCAAGGGCTTCTACTTTGCAGAAGAAAATCTTCTTGTTTTAATAAGAACAGAAAAGATTTCTTAAAATCTTAATTCTGTTTGGCGCAGATGCCCCAGCGCGTGACACGTGTCGCGCAGCGCACAGCGCAGCGCAACTGCGCTAGCGCATCTGCGCTGACATGTGTCGCGCAGCGCACAGCGCAGCGCAACTGCGCTAGCGCATCTGTGCTGACACGTGTCGCGCAGCGCAGCACTTGCGCAACTGCGCTAGCGCATCTGCGCTGACACGTGTCGCACAGCGCAGTGCCTGCGCAACTGAAGCGTTGCTTCCTTAAAATAGAGCTTTGCTCTGATTGGGCGTGCCTTCTTAGGCGTTGCGCTGACGTATCAGCGCCGGACACATGGCGCGCAGCGCAGGGGATCTGAAGCGTTGCTTCATTTATTTTAACTTTAATTTTCACTTTAATTTTCAAGACAGAGGTTTGCTCTGATTGGAGAAAAACAGAAGCATTGCTTCTTTTCCCACCTTGGAATTTGAACAGAGCTTTGCTCTGATTGGGGTAAATAAATGCCCCCCACCGTTGCGCTTACGTGGCCTCCTAACGTGAGCGCAGCGGTGGCAGACTCCGAACCGTCGCGCCATCCCTTGGAAGCTGAAAGGGCACTTGATGCCTATAAATAGGACCTTTGGTTCCTTAGATGATTTTCATCTCTAAAATTTTACTTTCAGAACTTAGAACCCTGCTCTTTATTTTCAAGAACTTCAAGAGTTAAACTCTTAAAACTTTTAGGTGAAAATTTTAATTTGGATTAAATTAAATTAAATTAATTTTCATTGATAGAGCCTCGCTCTCAATAGATCCCTGATCTAAAGGAAACCTATTTAGGGTTTCACTTAGCAGAGCTTTGCTCTATAGGTCTTAAAGGGATCTAAAGAGAACTAAAGGGGACCCTACTAGGGTTCCATAGAGCTCTGCTCTCTGAAAGATTTTCCTTGGGTTTTCTTAATTCATTAATGGAGCTTTGCTCCTCCTAAATCATATAGAAGAACTCTTAAGAATTCTTCATGGATCTTGGAACTTAAAGATGGCATTTTATTCCTCAGTGCATTATATCGTTTTGCTTAATCAGTCTTTCTGCTAATTCTGTTGATCCTCTTTCACAGGAACAATGAACGCCCACATGTATGCTCTTAACGAGATCATCTCTTATGGGGACATCCGACTTGGCCGCTCTCAAAATCGGGAGTTCACAAACGAGGAGTGTGCTGAAATCATGAGCCGCTTCGACGCGTACAACGGTCCTCTTCTTCCCCGGCGTTCCTCCTTTCTTAAGCTTATCGTAGGAGCCATCTGGGAAGCGCTTCCCCTGTTCTGTTCCGGTGTGCCGCTTAGTGCGCTGGATGCCGCTGAGGATAAAGTGCACTCAGTGTACCTGTTGAACTTTATCTCAAAGAGACGGCGAGACAGTCTTATCGATCTCTTGCACGAGGTCTTTCAACAGTCTGCCATACTCGCTGCTTATCGGAGGGTGGAAGACATCAGGGGGGACCCTGACGCCTGTACTCGCGAAAGAAAACACACTAGGATGGTCCGCGAGGCTTGGAAAGTCATAGATAGGGTCACTTTTGAATTTCTCAATCCATGCCCTAGATCTGAGGTTATTCCATTGTAACTTTCGTTTATTATTTTTTTTATGACTGTAAGAACTTCGGGCAATATTAATGGAAATTTTTTTTTATCCCAGCTTGACTTTATTATATATCTTTTGTCCTGAGTCTTTTTGCCCATGCATGAATGAGTGTGTCTTGAACGCTTGATCAAATGTAAATCGGATGCTCTTTCTGTTGCTTTTCTTCTTTCTCAGCATGTCATCACAATTAGCAGGTAATAGAGTAAGCTTCTTGATTTCTTCACGAGATAGCGAGGGCTTAGGCCGCAGGTTCAGATCTGCCGCCTAAGACTTTTCAACTCTATGAGCCGTGAGGGTCTCGTAGAGATTTTTCTCCCTACGGATCGAGAGGATCTCGTAGGTGGGTTTTTCTCCTTAGGAATCGTGAGGATTCCTAAGTGTGGTTTTCTCTTATAAGTTGTAAGGATCTTATAAGAGAATTTTTCCTTCTTACGAGTCGAGAGGACTTGTAAGCGGTTGTTTCCCCCTTGTCGAAGTTCGATGTTGGAGAGTGAGACCCGTGGATGGTATGCAAGAGACCGTTTTGGGCCAACTTGGGGGGTCCCAGTGCTTAGGAAACAGGCTTCTTTTATGCCTACTGCCTAAGGCTTTATCTCACGAGTCGAGCCGCCTTAACAATTTTTTTTTCCGCAAGTCGAGACAAATCGAGCGTTTCTCGCAAGAACATCTTAACGTCGCATTTAACCTCTGCTCTTTACAACAGAAGCCCGTTAAGGTTGGTGGTACTTAGGGTTTTGGCCATCGTACCGTCGCATAAGCTGATATAGTCCTCGATAGGCAATCGTGCTGTTCGAGTAGCCCTGCGACTGCCGTGTCTCTGATCCCTTCGGGGGCTGGACAAGACGTCTTCAAGCAATCCTCCTTGGCAGTTTGACCGTCGGAAGAGCAAGCGTTAGGAATTTGCCATGTCGCTTTTTACTTGAGGTTAGGCTTATTTTGGTGAGCCCCGATGAGTCATAACCACTCCGCGCTGGTGTGGGGATGATCCCCGATAGTCTTTCGGGCTTTATGTGAGTTGCCGTCAAGACCCTGAAGCTAGGAATTTGGCCTTTGCTTCGTTTGCTGGCATTGCGTCTGCTGTACCGAGACGAATGTTGCGGTGGGAACTAGGGATTTTGCCGTGGCTCCGTTTGTTTGATGACGTTGCGTCTGCTGTATCGAGAAGAACATTGAGGTGACATCTCGTCTACTGTATCGAGACGAACGTCGAGGTGGTGACCACTCTGTGCTGGTGCGAGATGATCTCCGATTGTCTTTCCGGTTTTATATGAGTTACCGTCAAGACGTTGAAGCTAGGAATTTGGCCTTCGCTTCGTTTGCTGGCATTGCGTCTGCTGTACCGAGATGAATGTTGCGGTGGGAACTAGGGATTTTGCCGTGGCTCCATTTGCTTGATGACGTTGCGTCTGCTGTGTTGAGACGAACGTTGGGGTGACATCTCGTCTGCTGTATCGAGACGGACGTCGAGGTTGTCTCTAGGTTGCTGGTGAACCGCCGAGGTTTGGAACTAGGGATTTTGCCGTGGCTCCGTTTGTTTGATGACGTTGCGTCTGCTGTGTCAAGACGAACATTGGGGTGACATCTCGTCTGCTGTATCGAGACGGACGTCGAGGTGGAGCTGGAATTTTGCCGTGGCTCCGCTTTGTTTCGACCATGAGGCCTTTTGTTGATGTTGTATCTGCATCTTGATGGATTGCGAAGGAACACCTTTGTTAACATCTCGTCTGTTGTATCGAGACGATTGTTGAGATGAAGCTAGGATTTTGCTGTCGCTTCACTTTGTTTCGACCGCGAGGTCTTTTGTTGGCGTTGTATCTGCATCTTGATGGATTGCGAAGGAACGCCTTTGTTGATTCTTAGGCCGTAGATATTGCCGTTAAGATTTGGAACTAGGGACTATGCCGTGGCTCCATTTCATTGCGACTCTGAGGTCGGTTGTTGACGTCAAGACCCTGAAGCTAGGGATCTTCCTTTTGCTCCGTTTATTGACATTATGTCTGCAATATTATGACAAATGTCGAGATTGTCTCTAGGTTGTCTATGAACCGTCGAGATTTGGCTTCGCTTTCTGATGGAGCCTGTTGGGAAGGTATGGTTCCCTCTTTGTTTATGCCTCTGGATTGTATACAGGGATCGATGTGATCTCACCTGTAGGGCAGAAGTTTCATTCATTTTTTTTATTATCATTTTCTTTCCGCGATGCTCTATCATTTCAGCTTTTCTATCGCGAAGGTCGTGATTGCCCAATCATTTCGGCTATTTTTCGCGGTGCCCAATCATTTCGGCTATTTATTTTATTTTTACTCGCTGCTTTTTATTGCGAGTTGCCCAATCATTTCGGCTATTTTGCATGCATACATTTTACTTGCTGCTTTTTATTGCAAGTTGCCCCATCATTTCGGCTATTTCGTATGCATGTGCGGCCTATCGGCTTTTCGCTGTAAACCTGAAATTAGACACCGATTTCGGCATCAGCACCGCTGCAACTGGGATATTGCCAGGAGTGAATCATCATCTGCCATGAAAGGACTTGGAATTTGATACCGATTTAGGCATCAGTATTGCTACAACTGGGATATTGCCAGGAGCGAATCATCATCTGCCTCCGTCGATGTCGAACAAAGGTGGCTTAGCGAACAGGGTTAAGGTCCTGTTGACTAAGGCTTTTGACTTCATGAGCCGTAAGGGTTTCACAAAGGTATTTCTCCCTACAAGTCGTGAGGATCTTGTAGGTGTATTTTCTCCTTAGGAGTCGTGAGGATTTCTAAGTGTATGTTCCTCGGTAAGTCGTAAGGATCCTACAAGAGGGTTTTCTCTGTGTAAATCGAGAGGACTTACAAGTGTTGTTTGCTGTACGAGCATATCCTTAGTCACGGATGAGACTTTGTTAGGGAAATGTTTATTCACGCCCGTGGATTGTATACAAGAGCCAGTATTGGACCACCTGTAGGGCCATAACGAAAGTTGTGGGGGTTGCTTAAGCACAGGTTTATGTCTCTGTAACTTAAGACATTCAAATCTTATGAGCCGTGAGGGTCCCATAAGAGAGTTCTCCTTACGAGTCGTGAGGATCTCGCAAGTGTATTTTCTCCTTAGGAATCGTGGGGATCCCTAAGTGTGTTGTTCCCTTTGTGAGTCGTAAGGATTTCACGCGGGTGGTTTCTCCTTACAAGGTCGAGGGGACCTTATAAGTGTCTTTTAACGAGGTTGTGCCCTTTCGGGTTTTCACGAACACTCGCCGGTAGCCCTGCTGTTTTTACTCATGGAGCCCTTTCGGGTTTTCATCCGTGTCCGTTTCGCTTATGGACATACCGTCTTTTTTTTTACGAGGTCGCGCCCTTTCGGGTTTTTACGAACACTCACCGGTAGTCCTGCTATTTTTACTCACGGAGCCCTTTCGGGTTTTCATCCATGCCCGTTTTGCTTATGGACATACCGTCTCTTTTTTTTTTATTTACGAGGTCGCGCCCTTTCGGGTTTTCACGAACACTCGCCGGTAGTCCTGCTGTTTTTACTCATGGAGCCCTTTCGGGTTTTCATCTGTGCCCGTTTTGCTTATGAACATACCATTTTTTACTTTTTTTTATTTCTATATATATTTTTTATATTTTTTTTTCGTCAGCCTAAGGATGCTGCGGTAGTAGTTTAAAGACATTTCGGTCATTTGCAAGTTTTAGGACATTGCGGTCCATCATTAGTTTAAGGACATCTCAGTCCGCCGTCGCCGTATTTGAGGCGAATATCTAGTTTATTGACTTTTCGGTCTATGAGGCTTTCTCTATGACTGAGCATGATGCCCCCGGCGTATCCATCTTTCTCGGAGCGTGCGGTTGTGGCGGGTTCACCTTCCAATTTTCGAACAACGCGAACTTGCCTTGTTGGTATTAGTCTTCAACCCAGTTTTTGAAGACGTAGCAGTTCTCGATCAGGTGACCTACCGTTTGGTGGTAAGGGCAATAATTAGGATTATTAACATCGCCTGGCCGCAACGGACGTTTTGGACCCGGCAGATTGATGAGTCTGTCGCACACTGCCAGCTCGAACAGTCCCCTCGTTTTATCTTGCGGAAATGAATAAGGTCATTTCAACTTTTCCTAAAGGGGTTGCCGCTTGTTGCTTTGGCGAGCAACCGGTCTAGGGTCACCTGATTGTTGTTGAGCGCTGGCGACGAGGGCCGTTTTTCCTTTTCCTTTATCCTTTTTGTTCGATCCTTTGTTTACGGGGCCGAGATTTTTTCCGAATAGCGTGCGATTGCACGGCTGAACGTTCTCGCAGCTCCTTAATTCCTTCATTTTTGAAATAGAATCCCTGAGGGAAGGGTTGGGGGTAGCTTCTTCGTCAGAGTCGCTTCTAATGGTGATAATTTGCGATACCTTAGAGTCGGCCGTATGACAATCGTCGGCGGCTATTTTGCGATCATCTATCGCATTTTTTCGACATCTACAAGCTTCACATTTTGTCCTGTCAAAGTGTTGCTTTTGAGCGACATACCCTTGCCACCAACAGTTAAAAGATTCGCAGTCTTCGGTAGGATGTATGATCTTCTGATGATATAAGCAGAAGCTAGGGTGCATCTCTAGCTCAGCGAGAGTATTTTTCTTCAAATGGCGGTAGCTTCATTCCAACTGATAAAGCTTTGGCGAACCTTTTCCTCGTCTTGAATTTGTTTTTATCCGCAGTGGATGGCTTTTGATTTGACGGGAATGCCTTGGCTTTTTCCAGTATGGCCATTTCACGCTCTTGATTAGCTTTTGCTTTCAGACGAATTTCATTTAGGAAGACATCGATCAGCTCGTCTGATGGATGTAGAATTTCCGGTTCGGGGTTCGCCATTGGTTTCTCGGCGCAAGAAGCTTCTTTATTATCTTTCAGTGAGTGAGAAATCACATGACAAGTCGCTACGTAGTCTTCGGATTCATCTGATGAGTTTTCTCCATCGTTTTCATCCTTGACTAAAGAACAAACTGCCCCCGGCGTGTCCGTCTTCTTTGGAGAGTGCGGCTGTGGTGGGTTTACCTTGCAGTTTTCCGACAGCACGAACTTGCCTTGTAGGTACTGATCCTCGATCCATCCCTTAAAGACGAAACAATCCTCAATCGAGTGACTTACTGTTTGGTGATAAGGGCAATAATTGAGATTATTAAGATCGCCTGGCTGCGGCAAACGCTTTGGACTCGGCAGATTAATGAGTCTGTTGCGCACTGCCAGCTCGAACAGTCTTCTTGTTTTATTCTGAGGAAACGAGTAAGGACGTCCTAGCCTCTCTTCGAGGGAAGGGCGTGGACGCACGTTGTTTTGGCGAACGACCGGCTTTGAGTTGTTCGACTGTTGCTGAGCATTGGCGACGACGATCGCTTTCCCTTTTCCTTTCTCATTTCGGGAATCTGGTTTTGGAGGAGACGGTCTATGGTCCATTTGGGCTAATTTGTCGATCAAGGCCTGCAAGGTAGTCGGCCTGAAGAACATCATGAATTGTGAGATGGTCGCCTGCGGATCGAGAGTGCCTACAAACATGCCTACCGCAGGTGCCTCTTCTATGCGTTGTTCGCATTTCGACCATAGGTTTCGCCATCGTGTTGCGTATTGGACCCACGTTTCGCCTGGCCTTATTCTGGCATTTATTAGTGTTGTTATCGGGGTGCGTTCACTAGCACTCGCGAATCTTTGTGTGAACAGTAGCTCCATCTCCGCAAATGTTTTGACAGAGTCATTAGGTAGCTCCGAATACCATTCAAAGGCTGTTTCTGCTAAGCTGCTGACGAATTGACGTAGCAACAATTTGTCATCGCCTCCAGTATTGCCGTATAAGGCCCTGAATTGAGCGACATGCTGATGCGGATTCCCTGTCCCTTTATATACGTGGAATTTAGGGATCGTATATCCCGGCGGGTAACTGATTTGGTCGTACCAGCTCGGATACGGTCGTCTGGTTCTAGCAATTTGCCCAGCCGCTTCATTCACCTGATGAACCCGGATCTGCTGAGCTATATATTCGTCCAAGTCAGCTTTGGAGATTGCCTCCTCCTTGGCTATTGATAGAGCCGGTGGAGGATTTGACGTTTCGCCCCTGTCGTCTTCAAGGACGATCGGAGGATCTTCAGCAGGAGGGTCCGGCTGTAACATCATCCATACCATATCTTGGAAGAGGAGCGCCATCTGTTTTATGTTAGCCGTTTGCTCTGCATCTTCTTTGTCCCTCTTTTCGAGGACTCTGCGTAAAAAGTCAGCGTCGGTTTCTTGTTCTTGACGCTCATCCGAAGACGTTTCAGAGCTTTCTTTTGGCTCAATGAGTGCAGCCATTGTAGTCATCATTTCCTGAAGCTTTTGTTGTTGCTCCTGGGCTCTCGTCACGGATCGGGTGAGCGGTCGGTGGCCCGTAGAAGTGCGGCTTTCCTCCTTTCCAGAAGCCATATAAACAGTGTGCACCACCATGCCCCCAGATTTGGGGCGTTTGTGTTCAACGCTTTTATGCTTCGCCATGTTCACAGGGGCTTTTTGCGGCCTCCTTTTCTTCTGAGTGATTGGAGTTAAGGGGGCCGTTGTAATGGGCACCCGGGTAACTATTGGTTTTTGGAGCTTGACGGAGTAATCCTTCTCTTGCCGAACCTTCATTTTTTTCCGTTGGCGGAGATAGTTTTCATCAATCACTGACTCCTGGACCTGTCGCCAGACTCTGTAAATTTTAGAGTACAGCCGTTGAGGGGGCTGTTCTAGCTTCTTCTCTGGAGTATTCTCCATAGGTGAAGGAGTTCGCTTCAGCACCGCAGTAGGAGAGTTTCTGCGCACCGTATTCAGCAATTCAAAGTTGTTCCCGGTTGGAACAGCAGCATCGATCCCCACCATCGGAGCTGGTGGCGTAAATCCAGAGGGGGAGTTGCCCCCAGCCTTTCTTACTCGACGCCAGTGGCGACGTCGAGCGTGTCTTGCGGATGGAGTCACCTCCGTTGTTGGATAAGCTTTTTCATGCCCCCTGCTCTGGGTAGGGGAAGCAGCTTTGAGGACCTCGCCTGGAGCAGTAACCGGAATGGCCAGCCTCGTAAAAACTGACTTCTCGGAAGAAGGAACCTTTCCAATGATTTCGTCCGTTTGCGTCGGGATGGCTATCCGCTTTGGGATGGCAGCTTCGGGTATCGCAGGTTTGCGGACGTTCTGGCCCAGTCTGTTGAAAACTGAGGTATTGAAACTGGGTGACCTGTTGAGAGGGGTCTCGGAAGTGGTAAGTCGATCAAAGACCGGCTTCTTTGGAGCTTCTTGCGATGTTATTGGGGCATTGAAGCTCGTTGGTGGGAGCATGGTCCCGAAGAATAATCCAGTGGTGGCTTGAGTTACTTGCTCCACTGGCATCTCGAAAAGAGAGGCCGCTTGGGGCCCATAAGTCACTCCTCCAGCAAGGACCGAGCGAGAATTGCAGTTGTAGGCAGTGCAGTTTGAAGCCATTGATCTTCTGTTTTCTGCACGGAGCAAGACACCAAATCTTAGTACCTCGAATCCACAGGCAACCACAGTAAACCGCGATTCGTTCGCGAACACGACTCACGAAGTGTGGAGTTGAAAGTGGAAAAGGTCCCACCGGGCGTGCCAGAATCTGTTCCCCTCCGAAGGACGGCGCACAGGACTGCGATGTCCTGACGCTGAGATTCGGGGCAGATGCTATTTGGTTTTATCCGTCCACCTCTCCGAAGATGCCAAGTTGATTTATGACACCATGTATCGGAGGTTTAGACAGATGCGGCCGATATAGCAGACTTCGTCAGATTCCCCCTCGCT
Source organism: Agapanthus africanus (assembly GCA_030015575.1). Classification (NCBI taxonomy): domain Eukaryota; kingdom Viridiplantae; phylum Streptophyta; class Magnoliopsida; order Asparagales; family Amaryllidaceae; genus Agapanthus; species Agapanthus africanus. Next base: position 805,980,030 of record CM057338.1, on the reverse strand, counting down.
TGAGGGGTTTTTGATTGTGGGGAAGCTCTTCTCTGCAGGCGCAAGCCCCTGCAGTTAATTACGCTACCGCATCGCGGTAACAACTTTCTCCTTCTCCAGAATTTCACTTCGTATCGTGTGTGTTTGTTTTGTTTGTGGTTTCCCGTGGATTGTATACGGAGACTGAGTAATGCCGTCGCCCGTAGGACGTGGATTAGTCCAAATCCGTATTTACTTAGATTTGGGTTTGGTGTTTTTAGTTTAAGGATGCATTAGTCGCGTTGCGGCTAAGATCAACTTAAACGTTCATTAAGGATACGTTAGTCTGATTTAAGACTAAGATCAACTTAACGTGATGATCCATGGCCATCGGGACTCCTCACCTCTCTGACGTCGTTGAAGGATTACAATGATAGGTGTCAGAGGAGTTCAGAGATGTACCCTTGAGCCAAAGTCAATTTGGATTTTTATGGTCCATTTGGATGTTTAAGGATACGTTAGCCGTGTTTGGGGCTAAGATCAACTTAAACGGGATCGTTTAGATCCGGCAAAAGAGCATTTGGAGGCTCTATTGCTCCAGTTTAGGGACGTGGTGGTCCATATTCCAGTTTAGGAACGTGGTGGTCCATTATTAGTTTAAGGACGTTTCGGTACATCGCCAGTTTAAGGACGTGGTGGTCCATCATTAGTTTAAGGACGTTTCGGTCCAAGATATTAGTTTAAGGACGTCTCGGTCCAAGATATTAGTTTAAGGACATCTCGGTCCAATATTCCAGTTTAGGGACGTGGTGGTCCGATATTAGTTTAGGGACGTTTCGGTCCAACATTAGTTTAAGGACGTTCCGGTCCACGAGTTTAAGGACCCCGCAGTCCATATTCATGTGTGGTCGTTGGGACTCCTCGCCTCTCTGACGATGTTGAATGATTACAACGACGCGTATCAGAGGAGTTCGGAGATGTACCCTCGAACCGGATATAAATTGATTTAAGGGGGAGCTATGCTCAGTCAATTTAATTTGAGAACTTACGGCCAAAATTGGGCTAAGTCCAGTTCAAAATGTTCAACACTTCTATTAAATAATGCATTGCATTTCTTCCATTTTTTTTTGTTTGGGCTTTGCCCATAAAAATGCAGAGCATCAATTTATTCTGGGCTCTACTCATTTATGAATGAAGCAAGGCATCTGTTTTGTCTGGGCTTTGCCCCCTTTATAAATGCATAGCATTTTCATTATTTCGTTTGGGCTCTGCCCATTTATAAATGATGCAGAGCATCACTTTAATTAGGCCTGTTTGGTCTTTTAATTAGGCCTGGCCTTTCAGTAAAAGAAATGCATTGCATTTGTCAGGCGCTTTGCACCAATTACTGAGCGCCAGCGCTTGTGGTGAGGACACGTGTCATGCTCTGATGAGCGCAAGCGCAACAGCGCAGTGCGCTGCGCTAGCGCGCTGCGCTGTTGCGCTGCTGACACGTGGCGTGCTCTGGTGAGTTGCGCCAATTCCAGAGAGCAAAGCTCTATTTCAAGAGCGCGTAGCGCAAGTTATTCTGTAGCTGACACATGGCGCTCTCTCAAGAGCGCAACAGCGCAGTTCGGAAGTGCAAAGCACTAAGAATCTTTTAGATTCAAGAACAGAAGTGCAGAGCACTATTTTATTTCTTGATCTAATTTAGATCAAAGAAAAATGAGATTTTTCTTTTTGTTTCAAAAACCAGAGGTTCATAAAGGTGCAATGCACCATTTTTATTTTGTTGTTTTCTTGTCTTTTAAAGAACCAGGGGTTCATGAGAAGTGCAAAGCACTGTTTATTATGTGAAGAATATTGATCTGGTTTTTTAGATCAATGATTTATTAAAAGAGATTTCTTTTCTCTCTTGAAGGTCTTTACCTTTTTTGTTCTTGAGGAGTTCTTCAGAGTCCTCTATCTCTCTTTTTTTTTTAGAAAATATTGATACCTTTGAATTGAGGCCTAGGGTCCTTTTTATAGTGCCCATAAATTAGTTAAATTTGTTAAAGAGATCTTTCTCTGAGTGATTTGCGGAATTTTCCCCACCGTTGGATCTTTGATCCAAGGGCTTCTGCTTTGCAGAAGAAAATCTTCTTGTTTTAACAAGAACAGAAAAGATTTCTTAAAATTTTAATTCTGTTTGGCGCAGATGCCCCAGCGCGTGACACGTGTCGCGCAGCGCACAGCGCAGCGCAACTGCGCTAGCGCATCTGCGCTGACACGTGTCGCGCAGCGCAGCACTAGCGCATCTGCGCTGACACGTGTCGTGCAGCACAGTGCCTGCGCAACTGAAGCGTTGCTTCCTTAAAATAGAGGTTTGCTCTGATTGGGCGCGCCTTCTTGGGCGCTGCGCTGACGTATCAGCGCCGGACACGTGGCGCGCAGCGCAGGGGATCTGAAGCGTTGCTTCATTTATTTTAACTTTAATTTTCAAGACAGAGCTTTGCTCTGATTGGAGAAAAACAGAAGCATTGCTTCTTTTCCCACCTTGGAATTTGAACAGAGCTTTGCTCTGATTGGGGTAAACAGTACAGTGTAGATTTTGTCTCGTTGCATTTGTATTCGGTCGGAATACAAATGCGGGTATGTATATACAGTAGTGGGGTTTTCCTGTAATTTATTACGGGATCGTTTTTCTGAAGTTGCCAGTTTGCATTCCGTTTCGACCATTTTCCTTTGTATCTTTCCTTGGCTGAAAATTGGTGGAGGAGGGCTTATTTGCAAATGTGCAAATTTGATTAGTGGAGAGTGTTATTTGCAAGTAGTAGTATCATGATGGTTCTACCATCCCTTGACTTCTATTTCTTCATCATTGCTTGACTTTTGAGAAATGATGGCTTGCTTTATATGATGGGTTATTGATTTGATTTTGGGGTGATGATAACTCCTCCTCATCACCCATTTCTTTCTCTTGGATGATTGTCACTCCCTCTCTTTTCTATGAGGTTTTTTGGCCGGCCATTCTCATGTGAGGGCTGTCCAAAAATTGGGGAAGGGAAAATTGTTCTCATTTTGACTTGCAAAATCCTTTTGTTCATCCCTAAAGTATACTTCATCTCATTCCTCCACCAAATGGAAACTTCCTTAACCCCATAAGACATATAGTTCTACACTATCCTACAGCATTCTTGGACACGTCGACTCGCGAACTTCGTGCCTGAGTTGCCTCGGTCCAGAGGTGGGAGCCCGTAAAAGAACCCGGCGATGTGGTGCCCTTCCGACGAGGAGATGAAGACCGGAGATTCCGCGGGAAGATCGGGACGACGACGAGAAGACCGAAGGATACGGATCGCTCGGTATATCTCTCTACCCCTTCTCTAGTTTGCTAGGAGTAGGTTAATGGCCCGATCCGGGTTTTATAGTGCGCGGTGGTGCCGGTTTACAAGTTTAGTAAAAGTATCGTTTCCGCATTTTGGCCTCGGATTGACGGCCGGGGCGCCGCCGTGCACTTACACTGGTATCAGAGCCACGCCATTAAGCTAGTCTAGCTTGCTCTAACGTGTTTACAAGTTCGGTCAATCGGATTTTCCAAAAACCGTATTTTCATGCATCAGTTTCTGTCGAATTTTTGCAGTGGTCAAAAAATTGTTTGGTACATTGGAAAATTACGTGCAGGGTTTTTTGAGAATTTTGTGAAAATTTGGTCGGCTGATATTACTGTAACGCGGCGGATCAGCGGCCAAAACCATGTTTAGGCCGCGGATCCGCCACCGTTTTGTGTCCAAACTGCACCAAATTTTTACAGTAAGCTTCTGACATGGAAATAGGGTTTTTGGTATGTTCTGTTTGGGCCCAGATGTTTTTGAGTGCTACAGTTGTGCTTGGGGCCCACTTCGGAAAATTCAGTCGATCGAAAATTTTAAACATGTTAATTCACAGTATTTACATTATATCTGCAACCGTGAATGTCATTTGATCGGTAAATCCTGTCTAACTGCTATAGCCCTTTTAGACAGATTTGCGAACGTGACATTCACGTTGATGTTCTGTGATGTTGCGGATTGTCGTGGTGGATAGCCTGGATGCAATGGTAGTACAGTTTGGTTTATTATGTACATTTGATATTGCGGGGCGAGCGTCCGACATGTGGACTGACGTCACTGCCTGTTTGTATATTATTCTTTTGGGGCACGACCGGGCTGAGGTCGATGTACCCGCTGTATGTATATTTTACTTTCTGTACTAGGATTACCCCAAGGTGGGGTGCACGGATAGACGGGTTCTAGAGGGCAACGGTCCCGCATCTCATGGCGTTGAGACGGAGGGGGCTTCACTCTAGAATTGGAGGGCTATTCGCCGCACTCGTGGGGGGTACAGGTTGACCCAAGGAGGGGTGCATAAGTTACCGAATTCCGTGAAGTGCTGGGTGGTCCATTCACGTTGTTAAAGGGGGCTGCCTCGCTTCAGGTTTTGGCGGGTAACTTGCCGCGCCCGTAGGGGTCTAGGATTTCATTGCATAGGTTATCCACACGACCAGGGGAACGCCGGGTTTCACTAGCGGCTCTATGAAACCCGGGGATCCCAGATATCTGTATTGTTCTGTGATACTTATTACATTTCTGTGATGTTGCATTTTATCACGCCTTGAGCGAATATTATATATTATCATATATACTAGTAGATGTTGTATATGTTTTGCATCCGCGCTAGTTCAGTCCCCGCTCTGTCGTTAGTTAAGTAACCTAACAGGTAATGACGGGACCCAGTGGCGAATGCGGATGGCATATACGTACATCATTATTTTCGTTCTTTATTGGAGTGATCAATTGATGGGACTGCATTGATTAGGATCAATGCAAGCTAAATAAACCTATTCTGATGTTGTTGGAACAATTTTCAAAAAGCTGTTATTGTAAGGACATTCTCTTTTGTTTTGCACAGTGGTATTCGGTTATGAATATCCAGCACCTCAGTCGACGAGGCAAGGGCCGAGATCCCTTCACCGGGAGTGACCCCTTGGACAGAAGTTTGCGTTAGGGCAATAACTTCACTATAGTCGATTACTTTTGCTTTGCATCGTGGTATTCAGTTGGAATATCCTGCACCTCATTCTACGGGGAAAGAGCCAAGATCCCTTCACCGAGAGTGACCTCTTTAGCAAAGGTTTTCGCCACTATATTTTTATAAAAGCTATCCGGTTCCTTCAACGATATCAAGTTCATTACGTTAAAGGTTTTCGCCAGAAACCATTCGTAGCCCTCCATCATTTCAGTTAAATATTCGGTAGTATTCAAGTTATGTATTTTGACCTCACGCCAAGGCATAGTGATTGGTAGCTGCCGGATATTTATCTGTTGCATAGATAGTATGCGTTGGTTTGAGACAGTCGTACTGCTATTTTGGCCTACGTCAAGGGTAGGTACGGGTGGGTTCAAATTAACCTGGATAATGATGGGTAGAACTTGACATGTGACTTATGACATTTTGACCTCACGCCAAGGTCATAAGAGCATGGGGCAAAAATCCACATCGGGAGTTTCAAAAGAAACTGAAACTTGCCAGATATGCGCATACCTTTTGGAGTGTGATAACGTGAGCGGATTCCGTCACGTTATCATGCGATGATAGTTGGATCCCGATTCCCACTGATGAGTTGGTTTACTCCTCGGGTGATCCCGACTAATTCTTCTTTCAGGTTTGGAGGAGAATTTGACGGTACAGTGGGAGGTTTCCTGATTAGATAAATTGGTAACCATTCTGATCTAGGTTAGAGTGAACGCTGAGTGTTTCTTTTCTCTCTCTCTTTGGAAGCGACCATGACCCGACCCTTGACTATGACTCAGTGACCAAAATTAACCGAACCTTCTTAAACGCTGGCTTTTGGATTGTCAGAGTTGCATACCTCATTACCAATCCTACTTTTACCCTTTTCTCCAGGACACCCCGTATTACTACGAACATCCACTTCCATTGGACAAAACCATCGTATGGTTATATACGAACTCGAAGGAATTTATTCGAGGATGGTTTCCGGTTCTGGAGAAAACGAATAGGACTATTCAGTTGTCTTTTCCTTTTACCTTCTCTCAGGTTGCGAGTACTCCTTGGTTTAGGAGATAGTACACATATTACGCAAATTGGATAGTCTTCTTCCAAACCTTAGGCTGGTGCCGAACGGTGGGGAATGAAGAAAACCAATTAGCATAACGATGGTGTACATAAGGTATTAAGTAAAGACATATCAAGGGATTAGTAAGAGGGTAAAGAAAATTACGACCGCTATTCACGACCAAACCAAGTATTTCTTCGCCAATCCTAAATCACCTTTGTATTTCTCCAGGACACTCCGTATCACTACGAAGATCCACAGTTTATTGGATACTCCATCGTATGGTTATATACGAACTCGAAAGGAACTTGTTCAAGTTCGGGGATGGATTCTGGTTCAGGAGAAATAGGAATAAGGTTTATTCGGTTGTCTTTTATCTTCACCTTCTCTCGCATTGAGAGTGCTCCTAGGATTAGGACAGTACACCCATTATGCTTATTGGATAGTCTTCTTCCAAACCATAGGCTGGTGCCGAATGGTAGGGAAGGAAGAAAAACATTTAGCCTAAGAGGGTGTACAGAAGGTAATGACTAAAGACATATAAAGGGATTTGGAGAGATGGCAAAGAATTATACGGTTACAGTTGTGAATCTGGATAATGGAAAAGGCATTACTAGGAATACCGGGATACCCCATCGAAACATTTCAATGTTTCAGTTTCACTGTGTGCTGTTAAAAGAAAACTGATTTCCTAATTAGACACTTGCTCCAGGGTATGTATTTACCAGGTTTGATTCTCACATCTGTATGGTTTTACAGATGATAAGTGGGAGTAATTTATTGGGAATTAGGTGATCATCCTCATTATATCGGGATTCGTTGTAATTGGTGATATTTGAGGAAGTCACCTGGGTTGTTTGCCGGACGGCAAATATTTGGTTTTGAATATCCGTTGTTATGCACCAATTTCAAATTGATATATCTGTACGTCTATTGTTATAGAGTGAGATATACCTTTTTGAAATTATGTCTATGACATTTACCTATATCAGTGGATGGTTAGGTAAGGAGTATTAAACAGCGATGTAATTCTTCTTAACCATAAGTACAGTTTTTGACCTACGACACACAGGGAATGAGTTATTAGACTCAGAGAACTTATACAGAGTATTGTATGTTGTCCAGTGTCCATTAGGACAGAGGGGTTGGTCCTCGTACTATATTCTGTTTACCTGTGACTTCTTTGGTTCTTAGACATGTGTTTCGTAGAAACACAGGGTCCAAGTTTTGAGAAGTTATAGGTATGTGGATAAAGTAGAGAACCAGGTGTTGCAAGTATCGGGATTCTTCAAGGTGATCGAAGATGTAGATACTTGTGTATGGTATTCAGTTGATAGTAATGATTAAGAGAACTTGCTTCTCTTTCAGGTTACTCATAATTGGAAGTACTCCTGAGTTGAGTAATGCTGATCGGCCTCTTTCCATGCACTGGAGACAGTTGCATGATTTGAATCTGGTTCAATTAAATCAGTGCCTCTGTTTCTATATTGGATATAGAACAGTTCATATCTTGACATTGTTAAGGTACGGGGAGTTGTCCAGCTTATGCTTAAAACCAGACTCTGGATAACTCAAGGCACGTTTCTGTAATGGCTGTTTGTGAGTTGACCCAGGCTATGACGAGGGTTGACTTTCTACCATCAGGAAGATCAATAGTGATATTGTTCTTGACTCGCCACAGTTTTAATAAAAATGGATTTTTTCAGAAAACAGACGTGGGAGTATGGTAGAACTGGAAGTAATTCTAGAACCGCAAACGATTACTGAAGATTTAATAAGAACCTAAAGACTCAATCTGGTTTGACATTCTATTGGCCACTCCGCAGACATGATGGGTAACCCAGGCACCCGAGAGGTACTCCAGTAGCCTCAAGGACGGTAACAGGGAGGTTCTTGTTTACCCAGGCTTGTCATTGCTGTTGCTCCAGGCTGTGAGACCCGGCAGGAGGATGAGTATAGCGTCGTTCTGAACTAGCTTTAGAAGTGTACGTCTATATGACTCTGCCAGAGGGTTGTCGTAGTCAGTGGGAGCAGCGGAAGCATAGTGGACAAGTGACTTATGTCTATTTATAGACTAAAACAAATATAGCGGAGATAGATCATCTATTTCTGATGTGACAGTCATAGGTTTGACTTCATCAGAATATGGGATGGATCCGTTAAGAAGGTAGTAGGGTGTGATGTCCGGGTATTTGGATGACATACACAGAGTAGGAAGTGATATTCCTATACTACGATCGGTTATATTTTGGTTGTCACACAGTGGTTTCTCCACATGGGACTTGGATATAATATCAAGACATTCTGGTTACTAGATCTATAGATCTAGATTTGGGTGGTTTCCCAATCTGGGTAGTTAGACAGCATTCTAAAGGTTTTTTAGAATGGACGACTCCTGGCACGGTGGTGTACCTGCAGGTGATGGAGTCGCCCTCTCTAAAGGTGTCTTACAGACTAAAGGGGAGAGGAATGTGCATGATTGGCAGATCACTTGCTTAGGCAATTGAGTCAATCATGAGATGTCAAGTACCACACCAGATGTTGTTTTTGCAGCAGATGCAATAAGTTAATATTGATCCAATCCTGGACAAACATTAGGAAGCAGTTTTAGAACATAAGTGGATGTTCTAGGGATATGATAATGACAGCCTCATTCGGGTGACAGTTATCATTCCAGGCTTCCAAGGTGACCTGGATGACAGAGTGACTGTCAGAGTTATAGTTTTCCCTCTGACGAGGGGCAGTACTATGGACAGGTGGTCCAGGTGGATACTGAGGGAGGCATGGCGCAGGATACTGATTAAGTTCAGTGGACGATACAGTCTAAGAAGTTTGGATTGGGATTTCATTTATGAACTAGGTCCCATCAGATATCCAGACACATTCTAAGACAGGTATTGCTCATTTCGGGAGATGGCTTTCTCCGCGAACTTGAGATAAAGAGAGACATAGAAAGAAACATCAAGGCAGATCCACTCACTGAGGCTATTCCTCGAACATATTAGTTTCGCAAACTGGTTTTGTGAGACTGATTAGTAGAGGAGTTGGGTGTTCGGTATCACACGGGCTGTGAGTATGCGACATCGCAATAATTAGCCTTGAGTGCAAGTGGGAGATTGTTGGAGATAGTGCCCTCAGAGTCAATTATTGGATCACAGGCACGTGATTGCAATGATTGATGGAGGACCTATGCCGGTAGGACAGTCTTACTCAAGATGATAGTATGCTATCTGGTTTATCTTTATCATCGTGTACTGCTTTAGGTGACCTTACAGGTCACTATTGCGCGTTGATAGAGCCCCTAGGATTCTTGCTTGACTACCAGCAGTATGAGGGCGATCATATACGTGGGAGCTGGGGTCTATAAGCACATCCTTAAAAGGTCCCTAGTCGAGGGAGTTTCGAGACAGGGCATCGATACTCCAGAGTAGACTAGTGTATACAGTCGAGACCCTGACGAGGGGCGGTGGCCGGTCTCACAAGCCACTGGTGTCAGTTGGTTCACCTAAGATGTATACAGATGCTCATTGGGTTATGAGTACACCGGACAGGACTCGCCGGGAACATGCTAGTTGGTCTTATACCTGACGTCAGATAGCAGTTCCCTGGTGACATGTGTACAGGTTAGTTCATCGACCTGAGATCGTCATTTGTCTCGTGTGAGTTCCCACTGTACTTTGATTACTACCCTACCACGTTCAAAGGAGACGTGCAAACAGGTTTTAGTTGGGTACAGTCCCGAGCCACATGGAAGCAGTGAGCGGATCTGCAGGGGTTCGTCTCTCCCGGTATTGGGGGTGAGGTCGCGCTGTGTCTAGGAGAGCCATTACACGAAATCCTTGGCCAAGGCAGGAGATTTACTGGTAGGTATTTCAGTAGTATCTCAGGGTGTTCTAGGCTACACTCCGACACGACTTGTACCGCTTTTGGGGGTCTGACTTTTACCTACCCCCTAGGCCCGCTATGCGATGCTCATAGACGAACGGACCGGACTGTACGGATATTGTCACTGACGGGCTCAGTAGGGTGTCAGGATGAGTTCGCTCATCGACGTCCCTTTTGGTCAATACCTGGTAGCCCGTTACGTATGGCTAATACCTCTGACGTGCTAGTGGTTAAATCCACAGCCAAGGGATTGACGAGTCTTTAGAGTCTCCCACAGACCGTTTTCTCAAGTTTCGGGCGAAACCCTGTAGAGGCCGTATGGAGATATGGCAGGGTTCGATCATGTACGTGTGGTATTGCACGGATCATGATCGGACGGTTAATACTAGCGGGCTTTGGTTTAAGCCGGATCCTAGTATTGTACAGTGTAGATTTTGTCTCGTTGCATTTGTATTCGGTCAGAATACAAATGCGGGTATGTATATACAGTAGCGGGGTTTTCCTGTAATTTATTACGGGATCGTTTTTCTGAAGTTGCCAGTTTGCATTCCGTTTCGGCCATTTTCCTTTGTATCTTTCCTTGACTGAAAATTGGTGGAGGAGGGCTTATTTGCAAATGTGCAAATTTGATTAGTGGAGGGTGTTATTTGCAAATAGTAGTATCATGATGGTTCTACCATCCCTTGACTTCTATTTCTTCATCATTGCTTGACTTTTGAGAAATGATGGCTTGCTTTATATGATGGGTTATTGATTTGATTTTGGGGTGATGATAACTCCTCCTCATCACCCATTTCTCTCTCTTGGATGATTGTCACACTCCCTCTCTTTTCTATGAGGTTTTTTGGCCGGCCATTCTCATGTGAGGGCTGTCCAAAAATTGGGGAAGGGAAAATTGTTCTCATTTTGGTTTGCAAAATCCTTTTGTTCATCCGCAAAGTATACTTCATCTCATTCCTCCACCAAATGGCAACTTCCTTAACCCCATGAGACATATAGTTCTACACTATCCTACAGCATTCTTGGACACGTCGACTCGCGAACTTCGTGCCCGTGTTGCCTCGGTCCAGAGGTGGGAGCCCGTAAAAGAACCCGGCGATGTGGTGCCCTTCCGACGAGGAGATGAAGACCGGATATTCCGCGGGGAGATCGGGACGACAACGAGAAGACCGAAGGACACGGATCGCTCGGTATATCTCTCTACCTCTTCTCTAGTTTGCTAGGAGTAGGTTAATGGCCCGATCCGGGTTTTATCGTGCACGGTGGTGCCGGTTTACAAGTTTAGTAAAAGTATCGTTTCCGCAATTTGGCCTCGGATTGACGGCGGGGGCGCCGCCGTGCACGTACACTCCTGTGAATCCAATCAGTAACACTCCCGTACAGTCCGGTCTCTTCGTCTGATATGTCGCATATCAAGTCTAGGGGTGGTATACGTCAGACCCCAGTAACCGATAAGTCGTGTCGATGTGAGGCTCATAACGGGTCGAGAAACTACTGGTAACACTTACCAGTAAATCTCCATATCAGCCCTGGCCAGGGACTTCCAGTTATAGCCAATCGAACACAGCACAACATCAACTCCCTATACCGGGAGAGACGAATCCCCTCCTATCGCTCATTGCCTCCATGTGATTCGGGACTGCACCTAAAAGCCACCATTTTGCACGCCCTCTTGGACGTGGTAAGGTGGAAATCAAAGCACAGTGGGAATCACACAAGACTCTATTACGATCTCGGGTCTACAGACTACCCTGTACTAGTGTCACCGGAGAACTGTCATCTGACGTGTAGTATATCACCATCTGGGAGTTCTCGGCGAGTCCGTCCAGTGTACCCAGTCTCCACTGAGCACCCTTACACCATCTCTGATGTCAAAACACCGATGGATATGGGATCATCCATCACCCATCATATGAATCAAGATGCGTATACGCTAGTCTACTCTGGTGTATCGATACCCTGTCTCGACACACCTTCGACTAGGAATAGTTATAGGATGTACTCATCGACTACCGTGGCCCACTAGTATGATCTCATCATAGTCCCAGTAGTCGAGTACAGATCCTAAGGGCTTTATCAACATGTGAGAGTAAGACAGTAAACTAATATAAGTCAACATGTTAAGATAAAGGAAAACCAAATAGTATACTATCATGACGAGCAAGAAAGTCCTCTCTATATATATCCAAGCATCCATTATAATATACATCATATGTACAACAATGGCCTCTAGGGCATATTCATAACTAACAATCTCCCACTTGCACTAAGGCCAGCTACTGTAGTATCTCATACCTAGCATCCCGAATAATCTCTCAAACTGTATCTGGGGAATGGCCTTCGTGAGTAGATCCGCAGTGTTGTCCTTCGTATCTACTCTCCTGACCTCGATCTCCCGGCGATCAACTATCTCCCTGATCAGGTGATACCGCCTCAGAATATGTCTGGACTTTTGATGGGACCTGGGTTTCTTGGCCAAAGCCACAGCTCCATTGTTATCGCAATACAGAGGTATTGGATGCTCAATGGATGGAACCACACCAAGTTCACTAATGAACTTCTTTATCCAGACAGCCTCTTTGGCAGCATCGTTGGCAGCGATGTATTCAGCCTCCATCGTCGAGTCTGCAACGGTATCCTGTTTGGAACTCTTCCAACACACCGCCCCTCCATTGAGGGTAAAGACAAATCCCGAGTGCGACTTAGAGTCATCCTTATCACATTGGAAGCTCGAATCGGTAAAGGACTCCACCTGGAGTTCTCCATTACCATACACCAAGAACATCTCTTTAGTCCTTTGCAAGTACTTGAGAATGTTCTTTACAGCTATCCAGTGACTCTTTCCAGGATCTGCTTGATACCTACTCACTACACTTAGTGAGTATGCTACATCGGGTCTGGTACATAGCATCGCATACATGATAGAGCCTACTGCCGAAGCATAGGGTATCCCTTGCATGCGAGCTCTCTCCAAATCAGTCTTGGGAGACATCTTTTTGGAGAGAGTGAGTCCAGAGATCGTGGGTAGGTTCCCAAACTTGGATTCTTCCATACTAAACCTCTTTAGTATGGTGTCAATGTACCTGGATTGGGACAATCCTAGTATCCTTTTAGATCTATCTCTATAGATCATAATTCCCAATATGCAGAAGGCATCACCTGGATCTTTCATTGGGAATCTTTGTGATAAGAAGAGCTTGACTGATTGCAGTATAGGAACACCATTTCCTATCAAGAGTATGTCATCCACGAACAATACGAGGAAGACTACCTTACTCTCTGCAACCTTCTTATAGATACAAGGTTCATCTATATTTTTGATGAAGTCAAACTCTTTGACTACAACATTAATGGAATGCAACAATGGAAAATAAGATTCGGATGGACTTAAGCATAGCCACTGGAGAAAAGGTTTCGTCATAATCCACACCTGGTCGTTGACGAAAACCCTTTGCAACAAGTCTAGCTTTGAAAGTCTCAACTTTTCTATCTACACCAATTTTCTTTTTAAAGATCCACTTGCTCCCAATGGGTTTTACCCCTTCAGGAGCATTTTCCAAAGTCCATACTTTGTTGGTGTACATGGATTCCATCTCAGATCACATTGCATCCAGCCATTTCACAGAGTCACCACTCGTGATGGCCTGCTCGAAACTAGTCGGGTCATCATCTTCCATGATGCAATCCTCGCTCCCACCATCAATGAGAAAACCGTAGTATCTCTCAGGTGGATGAGAAACCCTGCTAGATCGGCGGAGAGGCTGGGGTTCGTCGAGTTCTACTTAATCCTCTGGTTCCACTAAATTTTCAGTTGCAGTTTGTGTCGCTGGAACTTCTTCCAGTTCTACCTCATTGCCACTATCTTGTTTCATAAGAAAACCCTTTTCTAAGAAGGTGGCATATCGAGAAACAAACATTTTTTGTTCCTCGGAGTGGTAGAAGATATACCCTTGCGAATGCTTAGGATATCCAATAAACTTGCATAGAACCGATCTTGCCTCGAGCTTGTCTGGATTTTGTGTTTTCACATATGCCGGACAACCCCATATCTTAATATAATTAAGATGTGGTCTCTTTCCTTTCCATATCTCATATGGAGTGGTTGACACAGATTTGGTAGGAACCCTACTCAATAGGTCTATGGCTGTCTCAAACGCATACCCCCAGAATGAAATAGGTAACTCAGCAGTACTCATCATAGAGCGCACCATATCTAATAGGGTGCGATTCCTCCGCTCCGATACACCGTTGTGCTGTGGTGTATAAGGAGGAGTAAGCTGAGAGAGAATCCCATTCTCTTTTAGATAGTCCATAAACTCATTGCTCAAGTATTCTCCTCCTCGATCAGATGGAAGGATCTTAATACTTTTGCCCGTTTGGTTCTCTACTTCGTGCTTATATTCTATGAATTTCTCAAAAGCTTCAGACTTGTATTTCATCAGGAATACATGTCCATATCTAGAGAGATCGTCAGTGAATGTAATGAAATAGGAAGAACTGTTCCTGACATGCGTAGACATAGGACCGCATACATCACTATGTACCAGTCCTAAGAGTTCCGTAACTCTTTCTCCGTGTCCACTAAACGGAGTTTTGGTCATTTTACCTTTGAGACATGAATGACAAATGTCATAAGATGATAATTCGAACGGATTCAAATATCCATCCTTATATAACTTAGCTAGTCGTGTCATATTAATATGACCAAGTCTACAATGCCACAAAAAGGATTCGTTCATTTCTGAACTTTTCCTCTTGTGTGTGTTTTGTATATTAAGGACTGTATTTTGATTAAGAATGAATATGCCATTATGTAACGAGCCTGATCCAATCAACTTTTGATCTAGGAATATGTTCATAACATTATCCAGTACTACAAAATTATATCCTTCTTTACTTAATAAAGAAACTGATATAATGTTGCACATCATGTTCGGTATATAATAGCACTCATTCAGAATCAATGTATTACTACTTGGTAATACAAGGTGATATTCGCCAACTGCTTTTGCTGCAATACTTGCACCATTCCCTACTTGAACGGAATGATCACCTTTTCCCAGTTGTCTACCTTTACGTAGCCCATGTAACAATTTACATATGTGGGATCCCGATCCGGTATCTAATACCCAGGACGTAGGGTGAACTGAGAAACGGTTCTCAATAACTAACACACCCGAAGAAGATGCAGCAGCATGCATGTTCTTTGTTTGAGCGGCATGAGAATCCAGATATTCTCCTGTTTCCTATTCAGTCTTATAACTCTTATAAGAAAGAACGGGACCAACAATCCCCTGCTTAGTATAAAAAGCGGGTTCAGTCAATACATCCATATTATTATCTTGATTATGGCCTGACATGGTCCCTACCTGGAGAGAGAGAGAAGAAAACACTTTAGCGTATGCTCTTGCAAGATTAGATTGGTTATTATCTTATCTAATCAGGATGTCTCCCACTGTTTTTATCAAATCTTCCTTCAAACCCTAAAAGGTAAGATTAGCCGGGATTAATTACACCCTACAATTTCGTCAATCTTTCAGCTAGATCAGTGTCGGTACTTGAGGGAGGTTCCCCGTGATCTCGCACGGACCTAATTAAAATAAACCTCGTTTTCCCAGAGGCATAACCCCATTAATACCTTTCTAGACACCTACTTGATCGGCTAATTGTCCTGTGTAAAACTCTCCTAGGAGTAACTCTTACTCGCAGTGGGTATCGAGATCCAACTATCTCATAGGAGGTATGCGATCTCATTGCAAATTTCAACACTTGAAATCCCCGATAATACTTTTACCCCTAGCGTACCATGACCTTGACGCATGCCAAACAACCCATAGTACGCTAGTCAAGTTCAACCCATACATTTCGTGATTGAATTAAACCCACCCGTACGACCCTTGACGCATGCCAAACAACGCCGTACGAATACCCTAATCCAATCGCATCTCATGCTACAGATAAGTAATAATCAGCTACCGTACACTACGCCTTAAAGCATGCCAAACTACCGCAGCACGAATACTAAATATTACTTATCTGAAATGACGGAGGGCTACGCAGGTTTTTCAGAAAACCATGAGCGTAATGAACATGATATCGTTGTAGAAACAAGTGATTTTGAAAAGGAGTGTTTTTGAGGCTTTTCTAGTTTCGCTAAAGAGGTCACTCCCGGTGAAGGGATCTCGGCTCTTTCCCCATCGAATAAGGTGCATGATATATCATATATACCGCTGTGCAAAGTAAGAACTATATAAGCTGTCAAAAACTAAACCGTGAGTTTGTAGTATCTGCTAGTTTAGTTAAAGAGGTCACTCCCGGGGAAGGGATCTCGGCTCTTTCCTCATCGAATAAGGTGCAGGGTATATCATATATACCGCTATGCAAAGCAAAACTATAGCTACTCTTTTTTTTTATAAAGTTTTGATTCTACAACATCTTTTAGGTTTCTTTTCTTTTATTAATCTCATTAATAAAACCCATCAGCTTATACTTCCTAAGCATCACAGAAGAAACGAAAGCAGTAATATTTATATATCAGCATATATATATAGTATAAGCATTCGTCTCAGGCAGTAATATGATCTCATCACAGAACATTGCAGCAGAAGAACATATATGAAATATTGGATATACTAGGATGTCCGTGTTTTTAATACGAGCCTGTATAAAACACGGATTCCACGGTCGCGATAAATAGCCAAACCCACATTCCTAGACCCCTACGAGAGCGAAAAGTAACACTGCCAATTCCAGGGTTAGGAGACCCGGTCTCGACTCCTCGAGATGGCCTCCCACTAGACCCTAGAACCCGGTTACTTATGCTCCCCTCCTTGGGTCTACCTAATGTGGAAAAGTAAATAATATACACCGGTGACATCAACCTCATCCCGGAAGTGCCCCAATAAAAGAATATTACATACAAATGAATTTTACGTGAATGAAAATAAAAACCATCATCTCACATAAAACCCCCGGCTATTCAGAACACGACGATCCAATATAATATATTACAGCAACACATAATATCTCATATCATCAACGTAAGTAAGTATACATACACCGATCGTCGTTGATGTATAGCAACGAAAACCGGCAATACAACTACATACTACACTTACGGTCACATAAAAGAAATTGTAAAACTACAACATTTGGAATCCACAATCTCTTTAGTCATCGTAAATCCGAAATATCACATACTTCGTATTTCATGCCTAACTTTATGAATTCCACATATTGTATCACATTCCAGATAAATAGACAATATTAAACTTTCCGATCGAATAATCAAATACCCAAGATTTCCTATATAGCTCAACACTTGAGCGGAGTTCAAAAAGTCCCAGAATACGTCACAGTACCAATGGTCCAGCCGTAAAAGGGTCAAGCCAACGCCTCACATGTGGCACGCCGTACAGCCCCAAACCCTAAGGTTTAGAGGCAGTTCAGACGGTCACATAATCGAGTTAAGGTTTGTGTTCTTCTAGAGGGACCACCGCGTTACTTGCATGTTTTTCCGAAAGATTTAAACTTTAGAAAAATTCAACACTTGAAAGTTTTTCGTGCCGGGAAAAAGTGAGTTAATGATATCCGTTCGAACATTTTAATACTTTCTAAAATATCCGGAAAACAGAACGAAATTAAACTATCCAATCGAATCAATGAATTCAAAATAATCCCCAGAACACTCAACACTTGAGTCAAATTAAAAACACTCAGAAATATACATTAACAGCTACGGATATTACTGTGCCAAAACAAAAGCCCAATTCAACTGTACGGCCGCAGATCCGCGGCGCAAGCATGGTATTGTCGCGGTTCCGCGGCGGTCCGTACGAATTACATGCTCGTTTTCCACAGAAATACTTATAATTCCCTGCTGATTTTTTGAGTATTTTTAATGCAGAAAAAATCACATTTTTACAAAATTTCCAGAGAGGGGGTCTAGTTTGATGTATCGGAGTTTTAACTTCGTAAACACGTCGCCTAAAGCTCTAGCTAGGCTCTGATACCACTGTAGGGTTCCTAGGCACTCTTACAAGGGTTAATAAGGCATCAACCATGCCCGAATAAAAATTTAGACGTGCCGAACAACCCAAAGCCGGGATCTTTTCTAGATAATTAGGGTTAAACATGCAAGTAAACATCTTTACAACTAAGAGTGAGGGATTACAACTTTTGTAGTCCGCTCCTTCGCTTCATAAGCTCCGAGTAGAAGTCCCTTCGCCGCGATCCACGATCTCTCGGACTCAAGAGAGGCTCCACAACTCGAACGATCCATGCTAGCTTGTAGTCTTCCTTTTCTCCGATGATCTACCTCGAAGTTTCTATAACTCAAGCTCTCTCTTTCTAATGAGGTGAACACCCTAATCTAATTGGCTAGATTAGATGAGGATGATGGAGTAGTATTTATGCTTTCTTTTTATATCAAATTCTCACACAAAATCATCACATGAAGAAAACCTAGAAAGCTTTCTCAAAGCTCAAGGTTGAAGAAGAAGAAGAATAATGAATTAAATCCTTTTTGTGATGAATAATGAAATGATATATGATTAATAATGTAATCATGGTCAACTATGATAAGGCTAACCCATGTAGAGAATTAACTAAGGCTAGGGTCTGGGTTGGGTTAAAGAATGAGTCACTAGAAAATATCAACCATAATATCTAAGCTCATGACAAAAGAAAACCTTCTAGAAGGTTCATGAAAGAACTAACCCAATTCAAACCCTAACCTTGTTTAATCTCCACTAAACATGTTGCATTAGTAATCATATCATGTTACAATAATATATATCACATATATATTATATATTTGTAACAAAAAAAAATAATACAATTAATATATATCGCATATATATCAATGCATTATCCGGTGAGAAAATGAAATAATAAAGCAAGCCAATATTAGATAATGTAATGCAGTATATCATATATATTATTATACATTAAATTATCGAATCAACACTTGATCCGATAATCCGGCTATATCGAATATAGCCGACTAATATATCATGTACCGATTCATCGAATCAACACTTGATCCGATGACCCGGCTCATATCTAAATATCGCGAGAATACAATACGGTATCTCATATCGCATTATCCTCGGTCGTGCACATATCACATATGTGCCCCTATTCCGTTTTGCCTGAGTCAAGATATGTAGGACTCTAAAGAATCGTCAATACGCCGGTAGCAGGTGATGATCATATCAAACACCCACAAGCTGCAAGCGGTCAGCTAAACGTAACAGCCACTCAGGTATTGAGCGATCAGAAGATCAACAAGCTAGCATGTACATTCTCCTATGAATCCAATCAGTAACACTCCCGTACAGTCCGGTCTCTTCGTCTGATATGTTGCATATCTAGTCTAGGGGTGGTATACATCAGCCCCCAGTAACCGATAAGTCGTGTCGATGTGAGGCTCACAACGGGTCGAGAAACTACTGATAACACTTACCAGTAAATCTCTATATCAGCCCTGGCCAGGGACTTCCAGTTATAGCCAATCAAACACAGCACAACATCAATTCCCTATACCGGGAGAGACGAATCCCCTCCTATCGCTCATTGCCTCCATGTGATTCGGGACTGCACCCAAAAGCCATCGTTTTGCACGCCCTCTTGGACGTGGTAAGGTGGAAATCAAAGCACAGTGGGAATCACACAAGACTCTATGACGATCTCGGGTCTACAGACTACCCTGTACCAGTGTCACCGGAGAACTGCCATCTGACATGTGGTATATCATCATCTGGGAGTTCTCGGCGAGTCTGTTCAGTGTACCCAGTCTCCACTGAGCACCCGTACACCATCTCTGATGTCAAAACACCGATGGATATGGGATCATCTATCGCCCATCATATGAATCAAGATGCGTATACGCTAGTCTACTCTGGTGTATCGATGCCCTGTCTCGACACACCCTCGACTAGGAACAGTTATAGGATGTACTCATCGACTACCGTGGCCCCACTAGTATGATCTCATTATAGTCCCAGTAGTCGAGTACAGATCCTAAAGGATTTATCAACATGTGAGAGTAAGACAGTAAACTAATATAAGTCAACATGTTAAGATAAAGGAAAACCAAATAGCATACTATCATGACGAGCAAGAAAGTCCTCTCTATATATATCCAAGCATCCATTATAATATACATCATATGTACAGCAATGGCCTCTAGGGCATATACATAATTAACATGTGTGAGACTCTAAAGACTCGTCAATACACCAGCAGTAGGTGATGATCACATCAGCCACCTACAAGCCGTCAACGGTACTAGCTGGACGTAACGGCTACCCGGGTATTGAGCGATATGAAGATCAACAAGTAAGCTTGTCTATATTCTCCATGAAACCTATCAGTAACACTACCGTACAGTCCGGTCTCTTCGTCTGATATGTTGCATATCATGTCTAGGGGTGGTAAACGTCAGACTCCAGTAACGTGATAAGTTATGCCGATGTCTGGCCTATAACGGTTTGAGAAACTACTGATAACTCTAATCAGTAGCCCTGGCCAGGGAGTTCCAGTTATAGCCAATTGAGCATAGCGCAACATCAACCCCCAATATCGGGAGAGACAAAACCCCTCCCATCGCTCATTTCCTCTATGTGTGACTCGGGACTGTACCCAAAATCCACCTGTTTGCACGTCTCCTTTGAGCGTGATAGGGAAGAAATCAAAGCACAATGGGAGCCATACAAGATTCTATGACAATCTCGGGTCTACAGACTAACCTGTACCAGTGTCACCAGAGGACTGCTATCTGACGTTAGGTATACTATCAACTAGGAGTTCTCGACGAGTCATGTTCGGTGTACCCATTCTCCAATGAGCACCTGTGAAAAATCTTTGATGTCACACACCAATAGTTGTGGGATCAACCATCGCCCTCTAAAGGACAAAAAACGTACACACTAGTCTACTCTGGAACATCGATGCCCTAGTCTCGATATTCTCTCGACTAAGAACTGATTAAAGGATGTACTTTTGGATCACCCTTGCCCCCACCAGTATGATCTCATCATAATCCTGGTAGTCAAGTACATATCCTAAGAGTTTTATCAACATGTGAGAGCAAGACATTAAAGAATACCAGTCAACATGTTAAGATAAAGAGTAACCAGATAGCATACTATCATGTCGATCGAGAAAGACCTCTATATATATGTCCAAGCATCCACTATAATATACATCACATGTATAATAATGGCCTCTAGGGCATACATATTCCTAACATGCGTTCCACCATGTATCGTCAGAAAGCATCGCAAAAATTTTATGGAAGAAGTCGACAGATCTCTACGAGAGAAAGACGGCTGCGAACAAGACTTTTCTAATGAGAAAATTGATGAATTTGAAGTTCCAGGAAGATTCTTCAATAGTAGAGTACTTGAACGAAGTTTAGAATATTGTGAATCAACTTGCAACCATGAAAATGCCGATTGAAGACGAGATGCAAGCACTTATCGTATTGAGTTCTTTTCTGAGCAGTTGGGAAACCTTGGTAGTTTCTTTGAGCAATTCGTCTTCTAAATGAAGAATTAAGAAGGAAATCATTAAGTAGATCATCTGATTCATCTGCACTTGTTGCAAGAGAGGGTCCGAAGTAGAGGAAGGAACAAAGTAACGATGGAAGAAATCAAAGATCGTGGCCTGTAAGAGTTGTTTCGAAAATAACGTATCATTACTGTAACAAGATGAATCACTATATGTCTGATTGCCTCCATAATGAATAAGGATTTAAATGATCTGAAGAAACGTAGAGAGGAAGAGCATGCGAACGTGACCTACGATGTCCAGATGGAACGTGATTTGCTTATGACTAATGATGATAAGTTAAGAAGGAAGATATGTGGTACATGGATTCGGGAGCCTCCTTTCACGTATGTTCAAATAAGGAGTGGTTCGATGAAATTAAGGAGAAAAAGGAGACGGTGGCATTAGCGGATAATTTTGAAGTAGAAGTGGAAGGTGTGGGCACCGTGAAGATGAAGATGTTCGATGGAAAGCAGAAAGTTGTTGGAGATGTCAGGCATGTCCCAAAACTGAAAAGAAATCTAATTTCGCTTGGAAGATTGGACACGAATGGTTACACAATTATTGCTCAAGGTGGAGTGATGAAGGTGTGCCACAAGAATTGCGTCGTGATAAAAGGAGTCAAAACCTCAGGCGACATATATCAAGTAATGGAGAAGCCAGTGCATGGAAGAACAACTTTGGAGTAAGGTGGAGGAAACTTGAGTCAATATGAAACTTTGAGCAAAACATAGAAGATATCATGGGTGGATGATGTGAAGAAAAAATAGAAGATAGCTCGTTGATTATAAGTCAAGGAGGAGATTTGTTGAGTTTGACTTGTATTCTCTACCCCGTGTGTGTGAGACGGCTCAGGACAATATTAAGCCGGCTTATAAGTCGTTTGGAATCTTCTTTTGTTCTCTGTTTGTATGAGTCGGCTCAAACCATCTTGGGCCGAATTATGGGTTTTTTTTGATGAAAATTCGTTTTGGAGATTTATTTGGAAGATATTTGAAAATTTGTTTAGAGATTATTTTTGGAGATTTGATGGGATCTAAATTAGTTAAATTAGTCATTCTAGTAGGAATGAGTTTAGGGTTTCTAGGGCTATAAATATAGATTGATTATGGTATTTTATGTAAAGAAGAAAAAGAAGATTAGAAGAGAAGTTTTTGTAGGAAGAGAGGCATTGTAATTCGTATTGAAGTTGAATAAAAAAAAGAAGTTGGAAGATTTTTTTCCTGTGTTTGATTGTGTTTTTATATATTTTTTTCTCAAAAGTCCGTGTCTGATTTTTGAATTGTTTGGGATCTAAAAATCCCAACACCGTCACTGTCATAACATTTAGAGAAATTATTACATTTTCTCTGAAAAATAAAGATAAAGTTGTGGAAGGTACCAAATGCACCAAAAATATTAGATAATCGAACTAAAAGTAAGAAAACGAGGCCTCCATATCCAAAACCGCAATTTCCTCTTGCATAGTTCAGTGGAGTCTAGAGACCTAACTCCAAAATAACTAGCGGAAGTTAGATCTCTGGACTCCACCGGCCGATGTGAGAGTCCACGATCCATTAGCTTGGTTAGAAACTAGCATTCTATCCACAATCCATTAGCTCAAGTATTCAATTCGTACACTCTGTGTTCATTAAGACTGGAGAAGCATATATAAAATGCAGTTAATGTTTTAATGAAGCAAACTGTACACATTGTGACTCCACATGACACTTCAAGGCTAAAGAAGGAAGGTTCCATGCAAGTGACATGAACTTTCATACAGAGACATTAATTTGTTTGTCCGATATTATATCATCTAACGTGGCTGCCTACGCAATGCTGAGTGTAAAGAAACAATTTGCAATATTCAATCATAAAGTCAAAAGCTATGCTAAGACCCTTTAGCTTATATAATATGGAATATAATTTTGGTTTTATATCACACTATCTCACAAAAAAATTCGAAAAAAAATATATAATCTTTTATATAAACGGAATAGAACCTTTAAAAAATATCTTGTAACATAAGGATTTTAATAGTAAGACCGTCAGTGCCAATCGTTTTGTTTTTCTTTTGCTTGCTCATGAGATATCATATTGATTTTTCGGAAGTCTTTGAAAGTCGGCATATATGTCAAATTTTTGTCCAAAAATGACTCATCATTCACTTACCCACGTGAGAAATTCAGAATTTCCAAAAGCTCATAATAAAAGAGAATCACGACAAAATCCAAAAGTAAACTAAAAAAGGCAAAACTAAAATACCAAAATGTGAAGGGCATTTTAGTCAATATCCCAACCCTTCCGACAACAACATATCGTCTTTCTTTCCCTCAGACATCACCAAACAAAACACAGTTCTTCTCCATTTTCGCTCATTTCCTTCTTCATTAGAAAAAGAAGAAGCAATTCTTATCGGAGCTCCGATAACGAGATGGATCGGGTTTTCTCTGTGGAAGACATGTCAGACCCGTTCTGGGCCCCTTCGCCCGCCGCGTCATCGGCGGCCG
Source organism: Agapanthus africanus (assembly GCA_030015575.1). Taxonomy (NCBI): domain Eukaryota; kingdom Viridiplantae; phylum Streptophyta; class Magnoliopsida; order Asparagales; family Amaryllidaceae; genus Agapanthus; species Agapanthus africanus. The sequence continues at coordinate 805,956,069 of CM057338.1, read as the reverse complement.
GCGGAGATCGAAATATGATGAACCGGAGCCCATCGGAATGGTTCTTTGAGAAGTTTCTAGAAGAGCATTCTTCTGTCCCACAAAACCCTAATTTTAACCCAAACCCTAACCCTAGCCCTAATGTTCCTTGTGCGTCGTCTGGCGCATCGTCGAATTTCTCTTCTAGCCGACGGAATGGAGGAATTGGGGGAGACGAAGAGGTCGTTGAGATCAAGAAGCCGCAGATCGCCGCAGCCGGTCTGGTCGCGTCCTCGGCTGATCCGACGGCTGAGATTGATCCGAGGGAGTACGCGGCGATGCTGAAGCAGCAGCTTGATATGTATTGCCATGCCGTTGCAGCAGCTAGGGTAATTTCTTTTAGGGTAAATTGTCTAAAAACCCCAAGCACTTTTTTTCAGATGTCAAAAACCCCTGGACCTCGAAAAGTCAATCAAAAACTCCTAAAAAAGTTTGAAACCCTTTGCATGTGATATTTAGTAGTTGCCTGCTATATGTAGCTTCTAGCGATATCAAAGCAGTAGCCAGCGATATTTAAGCAACTCCCTGGCATATCTAAGCCGATATATGCTATATCTAAATAGTTTGTATGAATTGGTTAAATATAGCAGTCTACCTCGTAAATACCGCACGAAAAATTTCTAAGAGGTTTTGACTACCGTTTGGAGGCCATGGGGTTTTTGACAGGGAAAAAAGCGCTTGTTTTTTTTGTTGACAATTTACCCTTTTTTTATATAGTGATTTACATTATAGATATTATTTGAATTCGTTGGTAGCTTCAGCAATTTGTTGCTAATTAGATTTATATGTGTAGTAATTTAATTTCACTAGAAACTTTGAACCCACAAGTTGAGTAACCCACATATTTTTTTTGTTTTCTTGGGATTATGAAAAAAATTAGAGAAATATCTCCCCTTTGCGTTCCTATATGCGCAAAGAAGTATGAACCGGCTCATGTGATGACAATTGCACCAAAATATAAGTAGTTGTTTGGTTTTAATTGATCGTTACCCTAAACATGCAGCTGAACAGCAATTTGACTACGTCGTGGAATGTAGACTAATAAAGAGATAGATAGTGATGGTGCTGCAAGTACAATCGAACCAAATATGTGCATTTACAGTATGTGCATGACTGTATTCAACCATATTCAAGGACGTAGTAGTATCAACCGCAATAGTTGGATCTGCATGTGATTGTATATGAATTGCATCTTCAACAAGAAACAACCCAACATAGTACAGTGACTTAATAAGCATAACCAAATCACAGAAAAAATTAAATTATGCAGTAATTTGCAAAGTTTAGGACAAATGCTTGAGAAACCAAATTTAATAAGTAAATAGAATTTACAAATTTTGTAATCTTGATATGACAAGCGTCGCAAGCCAACGTCTACGGGTCTAGCAGCAAAATCTAAACTCTCAAACTACCCAAACATGAACTTTTTAGCAGACACCCTACTTGAAAATGTTAGCCATAGACAAATTATATTCAAAATTTGGTTAATATGTTTAGATTTTACTGACATCTAACTAGAAATCAATTTCTGACATTTTGAACTTGCACCTTTAGGCCTTGTTTTAATACACACTTTCCGCCGAGTTAAAAGCCTAGTTTTAATTTTTTACTTTAAATTAGACCAATCTGGTGGAATTGTTTGTTTGGATTGTGTTTTCTATGTGTAACTTCGTAGGAAAGAGCCACAAAATGGTCAATTTCTCCATATTAGAAGAGTTATCTCCCAAGCTTGCTTTCGTTTTTCAAGGAACTTGAACCTTTATTTATCTCTTTCTCATTACTTTTCGCATCTTATTTAACCATGATAGATAAACAATTTTCATTTTTTTAATAATTTTCAACTCTTAATATTTTAAACATATTTATAAAGTGAATTCTATCCTAAACTAGTTAAACATGCATTTGACATGGAATTCTTTAGGATTTTTAACTTGAAGCAGGGGTTGGCTAGGGCATAGTTGTTGGATATAGTGCCCTCAAGTCAATTATTGTAATCGCAGGCAGGCGATTATAATGATTGAGAAAGGATCTATACGGGTAGAACAGTCTTACTCGAGATGATAATATGCTATCTGGGTTGTCTCTATCATCGTGTATATGCATTATATGGTAGTACATATCACTATTACGTGTTGATAGAGCCCATTTGATTCTTGCTTGACTACCAACATTATGATGGCGATCATATACGTGGGAGCTGGGTGGTACATAAGCACATCCTTAAATGTCCCTAGTCGAGAGAGTATCGAGACTGGGTATCGATACTCCAGAGTAGACTAGTGTGTACTTTTCGAGACCCCGACGAGGGATGGTGGCCGGTTTCACAAGCCATTGGTGTCAGTTAGTCACCTAAGATAGTATACAAGTGCCCATTGGATTATGAGTTACAATGGACGGACACGCCGGGAATATGCTAGATGGTATTATATCAATTGTTAGATAGCAGTTCTCAGGTGACATGAGTACATATTAGTATGTCGACATTAGATCGTCATTTGTCTCGTGTGAGTTCCCATTGTGCTTTGATTACTACCCTACCACGGCTCAAAGGAGTCGTGCAAATAGGTTTTAGTTAGGTACAGTCCTGAGCCACATGGATGCAGTGAGCGGATCGTCGGGGATTCGTTTCTCTCGGTATTGGCGGTAGATGTCGCGTTGTGCACGGGTGGCCATCAATAGAAATCCTTGGCCAAGGTGGACGAAAATTACTGATTTAGATCAGTAGTTTCTTAGTGGATGACGAGCTTCACACCGACACGAAATATCGTGGTATTAGGGGCCTGACTTTATCCACCGCTATACCCGATATCCGATACTCTTAGACGAACAGACCGGACCGTACGGAGATTGTCACAGACAGGCTAAATAGGGGTACAAATGAGTTTGCTCGTCGGCCTTCCTTTCGCTCAATACCTGGGTAGCCGTTACGTACAGCTAGTGCCGCTGACGTGCTTGCGGTTAAACGCACTGCCAGCGTATTGACGAGTCTTTAGAGTCCCACACAGAAGGCTTTTCCGGTTCAGGCGATATGATATCGATGACGTATGTTGGTACATACAGGTGTTCGACTAAATATGTGTACAAGCTACACAGATTTTAATCGGACGGTTGATAATACTAGCGGCTTATGACTAAACCAGATTATTAAATCAAGTTTTGATTTACTAATTTATATATATATATATATATTTTAATATATGCATTCTAGTATTATTGTTCACTGTTCATTTTCTCTCTTGGCTATTCGTATTTTTATACGAATACGCGTATATGTATTTCGATATGTATACCGGGTTGTATTCCGTATTTATACAGAATATTTTCTAGAAGATGGATACTTCATTATATGATTTTCTTTTTAGAAAATCATTTGCAAATGAGGTGGTGGGTGAGGTGGCATGAGCATGGTTGGAGGTATGTAGAGTGGTATGACCTTTATTAGTTTATTGAAAATGTTGTGAGATATTTTGTATGGTTGCAAAATTATTTAAGAACCATTCTTTTTGCATGCCATTCTCTCTTCTTCATTTTTTTGACTTAGCTCACTCTTTCTTGAGTTGCTCATGCCTATGTTTCTTCATTTCCTCCTTCTTTAGTTGCTCATTTGAGATTTGGAAATGGGAGAAAACATAGTGGAAAATTCCTACATCTCCACTCTCCATTGCTAGTGACCTTGGAACGTCAGTTGCTTCGCTAGGCGATACTGGAACTTGGATCGTTTCCCTCAGGTGGATCATCTTCGGCAAAGAAGGAATGACTTGCAAGCGTGATCCGGAGCATTTGAAGAAACTTGAGGATGTGAGTATTCTACACATAGTAGATTAGTTTAGTTCACTAGGTTTTATATAAGTCTTAGCCCTTTAGTTCGATTCTTGGTTTCGGAACTTTAGCAAACTAGAAATTTTTGAAATCCATGTTGCCATCTTGCAAAATTAGTTTGCTAGTGTGCCTAAGTTCCCAGCAGTGGTATCAGAGCTAGGCTAAAGGCTAGACTTGTTTGCACTATTTTAGAGTTTCGATCGACGAAATTTTCCGATTCACATTTCCATATTTCTTACTTGCTGTTCGAATTTCAAAGTTCAAATTTTTTTTCTGCTTGCATTAAAATTATGTGCTGGCAAAATTAGAGTTGGGAAAAAAATTTGGGCACTTAAACCCAAAATTCGACCGCGGAACAGAAGTCAAATGCGCCATTTGACCGCTAAACCGCGGTCCAATTTTGTCTACAGTGCCCCAAATTTTTTCTGGCGCTCTAATACATGGAAATATACTTTTTAGGATATTTGGTTTTGGTCCAGATTTGTTTGTATACTGGTTTGTACTCTGGGGGCCAATACGGAAAGTTTTAATCGACCGAAATTTTAAATTTGTGTTTTTCTGAGCATTTATTTCTGCGACCGTGAATATCATAGCGCGGTATCATCCGACTGATTGTTATATGCACAATCAAACAGGTTTACGAACATGATATTCGCGTTGATGTTCTGTGTTGCTCTGTGGTTATGGTCATGTTGGATTTTTCGCGATGGATAGCCCGGTGTACGTAGTATTAAATGTAGTTCTTTTTGATGTAATGCATATTCATATTGCGTGGCGAGCGTCCGACACGTGGACTGCCGTCATCACGGCTTGTATTATTCTTTGGGATACGTCCAGGTTGTGGACGTAGTCACCGTTGTATATTCAGTTTTCCATTACATGCACTAGGATTATCCCGCGGTGGAGTGCTCAAGTAGCCGGGTTCTAGAGGGCAATGGGCCTTCATCTCATGGCGTTGAGATCGGGGTGTTTTACTCTAGAATTGGCGGGCTATTCGCCACATTAGTAGGGATATAGGATTGACCCGCGGAGGGGTGCCCAAGTCACTGGATTTCGGAAGTGCTGGGTGGCCCAGTCATTTCGTTGATTGGGGTTGCCTTGCATCTGGGATTGGCGGGTGGCTTGTCGCACTCGTAGGGGTCTAGGGTCTGATACTACGGGCCCTCTACACGACCGGGAAATTGCATTTCATATTTGGCTTCATGAAATGCACTTTTCCTAGTTTATCTGCATTTCCATATTGGTTTTGCTGCCGCTGTGATTGCGCTGTGACGCTTCTGTGATGTTACTTGATATCATGCGTGAGACGAATGCTCATATATGTTATATATATCTAGTAGACGCTATATATGTTTTGCATCCGCGCTAGTCCTGTCCCCGTGCTGTCGTAAGTTAAGTAATCTTACGGTGAAGACCCGGGACCATGTGGCGAATGCGGATGGCATATATGTGCATGATTATTTTCGTTTCTTTCTGGCATGACTGCATTAATTCTGATTAATGTAAGAAAAACAAACTTAAATGACGTTGAAACCAATTTTTTAAAACTGACATTACAGGCGTTTCCTTTTGTTTTGCATAGCGGTATTCGGTTATGAATATCTAGCACCTCATTCGAAGAGGCAAGAGCTTAGATACCTTCATGGGGAGTGACTTCTTGGGCAAAAGTTTGCGTCATTGTAATAACTTCATTATAGTCGATTCCTTTGTTTTGCATCGTGGTATTCGGTTAGGAATATTCTGCATCTCATTCGATGAGGAAAGAATCTAGATCTCTTCATAGGGAGTGATCTCTTTGGCAAAAGTTTACGTGACTATAAACTGCTCGGTTTTCTTCAAATCCATTGGTTTTCTACAAAACCACTCATTTAAAAAATACGGAGCCTAAATCACTCCTTTTTCAAAACTGCTCGGGTTCTTTCAACGATATTAAATTCATTACTTTAAAGGTTTTTGCCAAAAAACCAGCCGTAGCCCTCTGTCATTTCCTACGAGTAATGCTTAGTATTCATGCTGCGTTTGTTAACTCCGTCAAGGCGTAGTGTACGGTAACTAAGTGGTGCTTGTTTGTAGCATACGATGCGATTGGTTAGGACAGTCGTGCGGCCTTGTTGACTCCGTCAAGGGCTTGTGCGGGTGGGTTTAATGTAATCAAGATAATGACGGGTTGCACTTGACTATGACTTTTTGATTTATTGACTCCATCAAGGTCACTAGGGTCCTACGGGTAAAAACCATATCGAGAGTTTCAAATATAAAGGAAACTTGCCAGGTATGCGCATACCTTCTGGAGTGTGGTAACTTGAGTGGCTTCCGTCAAATTATCATGCGATGATAGTTGGGTTCCGATTTCCACCGATGAGTGGATGTTACTCCTCGGGTGATTTTCACATGATCTCGACTAATTTCTTTTTGGGGTTTGAAGGGGAATTCGAGAAAACAGTGGGAGCCATTCTGATTAGATAAAATGATTAACCAATCTAATCTAGGTTAGAGTGTACGCTGAGTGTTTCTTTTCTCTCTCTTTTTGGCAGCGACCAAGACCTGACCTTAAACTAAAACTCATGAACCAAGTTAACCGAATCTTCTTACCCACTTTGGCTTTAGATTGTCATGATTCACGATAAAGCTGCATATATCCTTGCCATTCCTACTTCCCTTTTGCATTTCTCCAGAACACTCCGTATTACTATGAAAATCCATATTGCTTGGGTATGCAATCGTATAGTTACATACGAACTCGAAGAAACTTATTTCTATTTGAAAATGGATTCCGGTTCTAGAGAAATTGAATAGGATTATTCGGTTGTCTTTTCTCTTTACCTTCTCTCAGGTTGCTAAAGCTCCCAGTATTAGGAAAGTACACCTATTAGGAAAGTATATCTATTACGTTTATTGGATTGTCTTCTCTTAGGTTGCTTGAGCTCCTAGTATTAGGAAAGTACACCTATTACGCTTATTGGATAGTTTTCTTCCAAATCTTGGCAGGTGCTGAAAGGTAGGGAAAGTAGAAAACCAATTAGCCTAAGTGTAGTGTACAGAAGATAAGAAGTAAAGATGTCATGCCCCATCCTAAATACAGATGTCACGCCCCGCTTCCCAGAGTGCGCTGACTACGGCACGTGACAGAGCCAACCATGCTATTTGTGGATAGGAATAATTCTTTCACAGTCACATTACGGCTGTCTATAGGATATCAAGAACAATAAAATATAAAATCTATCTAGTACATGTCCATTTGCCGAAATAAAAAAGTCAAGAGAATGTATAAACAGAAACGAATTAATATTCAATAAACAACGTCTGGAAATACGTCCCAATATGGGCTCACATCAAGAAATGAAACTGCGAAAAAATAACTAAACCAAGCGTCTCTAAATATAATTCCTCACTGCTCGGCTTGACGGCTAAAGTACTCCTGTTCAGCCTGCGATAAAGGTAGAGAAACTGGACTATGTAAAACCCAGACGTCAGTGCGTCATAACATCAAATAACAATAATAACCTGGATGTAACGATATAGGTAAACATGAATATAAATGAGAACACATGTATGAAATAGTGAGATGTAGGTATGTAACATGTAACCTAAGGTCAGTATTTCTAAGTTATCTATTCTAAAAGTCTTTGAAATCAATTTAATAAAATCGTCGATGTAACTCAATAGTATCTTGTGTGTGCCCGGGACCACGGTCAAGATTCTCAGGCTGAATCCGAGACGTGCCGCTAGGCAACAAACAGGTAATATATACAGATGAATGATGTCAGCATCATCATCCCGAGGCTGACCTAACCCGTAAAGACTGATCGGTATAAGTATCGAACTGTTGAGTTACAAGTCAGGTTTCATTATTGATTTTCCCTTACCCCAAGGTTATGTGTTCAAGTCAGGTATTGATGATGTAATTCTAATGCCAACACAGGATCAAGCAGTTACATGTTTGTCTATGTAGATAACAGGTTACGTCCGTCAGGACAACCATCAGGATTGTCGGCATTAGTAACAAGATCAAAGTAACAAGTTACGTAGTGTGTCAGGACATGTCATGCGGTGCGTATGTATTAAATAGATACCTAGATGTAAAATTGTAACGAATATCCGAACACAGTAAGCACGACGGATACCAGGATGCATATATGTCTATCTGTAATTACTTGTATACGTATTCATGACTATGTGTGATGCAACTAGACAACATGTGTTAGTTATATGTATGCCCTAGAGGCTATTATTGTACATGATTGTACATTATAATGGATACTTGGACATATATAGAGAGGACATTCTTGCTCGACATGATAGTATGCTATCTGGTTGTTTTTTATCTTAACATGTAGACTGGTATTGTTATACTGTCTTTCTCTCACATGTTGATAAAGCCCTTAGGATGTGTACTTGACTACCAGGACTATGATGCAGATCATACTAGTGGGGCCAGTGTAGTCCACAAGTTCATCCTTTAATTGTTCCTAGTCGAGAAAGTATCGAGACAAGGTATCGATATTCCAGAGTAGACTAGCGTATACGTTTCTTGACCCTGTATGGGACGATGGTTGATCCCACAGCCATTGGTGTTTGATATCAAAGATTGTACATATGTGCTCATTGGAGAATGGGTACACCAAACAAGACTCGCCGAGAACTCTTAGATGGTATTATACCTAATGTCAGATAGCAGTTCTCTGGTGACACTGGTACATGTTAGTCTGTAGACCCGAAATCGTCATAGAGTCTTGTGTGATTCCCACCGTGCTTTAATTTCTTCCCTACCACGTTCAAGAAAGCGTGCAAACAGGTGGATTTTGGGTACAGTTCCGAGTCATATGGAGATAATGAGCGATGGGAGGGGTTTCGTCTCTCCCGATATTGGGAGTTGATGTTGCGCTATACTCGATTGAATATAACAGGAAGTCTCTGGCCAGGGCTGATGATGGGATTTACTGGTAAGTGTTATTAGTAGTTTCTCGACCCGTTATGAGCCTCACATCGGCATGACTTATCAAGTTATTGGGGTTTGACGTTTACCACACTCAGACTCGATATGCAACATATCAGATGAAGAGACTGGACTGTACGGTAGTGTTGCTTACTGGATTTTCGGGAGTTTGAACAAGCTTGCTTGTTGATCTTCTAATTGCTCAATACCTAGGTAGCAGTTACGTCCAGTTAGTATCGCTGACGGCTTGTGGGTAACTGATATGATCATTACCTACTGCTGGCGTATTGACGAGTCTTTAGAGTCATACACAGATGTTTCCTAACTCAAGAGAAACGAAGTAGGGCACATATGTGATATGCGCGGGACCAAGATTAATACGTGTATGTGACACAGTATTCTAATCTCGCGATATAGGTTATATGTGATATAACCGGATTATTGAATCAAGTGTTGATTCAATAATTTATTATATGTATATTTGATATACATATAAATGATATTAGTCGGTTGTATGCGATATAGCCGGATTATTAAATCAAGTGTTGATTTAATGATTTAATATATAATTATATATTTGATATATTAATATATATTAACTAATATTAGCCCACTTAAGAATTTCTTTTCTACAAATACATATAAATACATATGAGATATATATTGATGTATTTATTTTTGTGTTATGCTAGATGATACATTAGACATTGGTGTATGGGACTCATACCAAACTAAAGATTATTTGGGTGATTTAATTATTAAGGGATAAACGAAAATTAGGTGGAAAATGTCATGGCTTAAGATGCTTGCCGAAGTATGTAGAAGCCTTGACTTAGTCCACTAATTTTGTTTTACTCTAGATATTTATTAACCCAACCATTATCTTTAGCCATGGTTATCTCTTGAGATATTTTTTCACCCAAGGTTCACACTAGACCATATTCTTCATCTCCTTCTTTGCTCTTTAGCTTTGAGTGAGGTGAAGAAAGAAAGAGAGAAAATTAATTCTAAAGTGAGCAAAATTCATACTTCATCAATTTATACCTGTCACGTCCCGTTTCCCAGAGTACACTAAGATAGCCACGTGACATAGCCAACCATGCTACCTGTGGATAGAAAATATCCTTCCACAGTCACATTACGGCTGTAGAGATATCAAGAACAAGAAAGTAAACCAAACTATCTAGTACATGTCCATGAGCCAGAATAAATGAGTCAAGAAATAATAATATGCGGAAGCAAAAGATCCAATAAATAAAACACCTGGAAAGTAAAACTGGATACCAACATGATCCTCACCGCTCGGTCTAACAGCGGCATTACTCCTGATCAGTCTGCAACAAAGATAGAGCATCTGGGTCATGCAAAATCCAGACGTCAGTGCGTCATAATATCAAGCAATAAATTAAACAGGGGTAGCAAGACATATAGGTATGTATATGAACAGTAAAACAGGTATAACAGTAATATAAATGAGAACAGTGAGGGTAATGTGTAGTGAGTAATCTAGACCGGTCTATTGGGTTAACTACTCTCAAGTCTTTGAAATCAATTTGATGAATCATCGATGTAACTCAATAGTAACCCGTGCGTGCCCGGGATCACGGTCTATGACTCTCGGGCTGAAATCCGAGACGTGCCACAAGGCAGTAAAGGGTAGTAGGTAATGACGAGTGATGTCAGCAGCATCCCCCGGGGCTGGCCTAGCCCGTAAGACTGATCAGAAAAGGTATCGAACTGTCGAGTTACAAGTCAGGTTTCATCATTGATTTCCCCATACCCCCAAGTTATATATGTTCAAGTCAGGTATTAAATAATCTGGAGCTAATGCCAACACAGGATCAGGCAGGTACAGCTTTTTCTGGATAGACAACAAGAAATGTCCGTAGGGACAACAGGTCAGGTTTGTTGGCAACAGTAACAAGATCAGGTAACAGAGAAAGCCATGGTATCTCAAGTCAAGTCAGGTAATATATATGTATCATGTCATGTTAAGAAGTGCACGGTATCACGTCGTGTCAAGTAGTAGGTACACCAAGTCATATCAGGGATGCACAACATGTCACGTGGGTGCTCATAATCAAACTAAAATAAGCATGGGTATACAAAACAAGCATGGGGTACTAATGGAACAATAAAATGGAACATTGTAATGTGGTATGCAAATAGGTACAGATTAAAACATATGGATGCACGGTTATCGATTTGAGTTAGGGTTATGGTTCCAACACTAATTAAAATACACTTAATCAAATATGGAATGTTAAAATCTCGTTATTATGTATTAAATGATCTAGGGATGCGATCGTATATAAAATAGGCTAATGGATGCAACTAGGTATCCGAAAGTTATAAACTATTTAAAATGGTACTATGGGCTATACAGATAATCATTATGTGATTTAAATATGGACATGGGTATCGTGTATCGTAATCTAATATGCAATATGAAATGTTTCGGTTCTAGATCTACAAGTGATATAAATGAAACATCGGAATATTAAAATGAAACATGTGATATTAGATTTAATCTACAGGTTCACTATGCAATTAAATAAGTATAAAAATAATATGAATAGCATGCAGCAAGTTTTACTTGCCTCGACAGATCAAGAAACGGGTATACGGGACGTCACACGTCGGCGGGAAAAGTCGTGACGCGCGTACGATGCACGGAACGGATCCAAACAACGTATAAGGGGATCACACGGGTCAGGTACGCTCGCTGGGTCGTCGGGATCGTCGACGGCACGATCGGATTCCGGTGATATCAGCATGATTTTCTAACAAAACCTTCACTGCTTCTTGCTGCCCATGTCCAGCAGCCCAAATCAGTGGAGTGCCAGCATCACTTTCAGAATCCACGTCAACACCTCTTGAGAGCAAGACAACTCAATGTTCCCTATTCGAGCAGCATGATGCAAAGGAGTGGCTCCTAATTCACTTGAAGCAGAAGGATCTGCCCCTTGATCTAGAAGATATTTTGCTGTGAGATAGTGTCCTTGTCGGGATGCATGGATAAGAGGAGTCTCACCATCTTCATCTTTTACATCGACGTCAAGCTTCAATTTCTCAACCAAGAACTTGCACACATCAATCCTCCCTTCTCTTGCAGCAAAGTGAAGTGCAGTCCTCTTGTTAGCATTCTTAACATCAGCCACGGTCGTCGCTAGTCCTTTCCCTTCATCCAACTGCATTGCCAAATCTTTAAAGAGATCAAGGTTCCCAGATTGAGCAGCGTTGAGGAAGTTTTGAACTTTCTGCCTCACTGCGAGGGCTGAGGAAGCATCGGATGCTATTGTTAGGGTTGCCGCGATGGTGATGGGTTCAAAGCTCGAGGATGGTGATGAGGTGGGCTGCTCGATAGAGGACTGTAGTCGGCGGCGATATGAAGTCGAGGGAGATCGGACTTGGGCTTTGAATAGGGTGCTGGAGTTGATGATCTGCGACGAAAGGTTGTAGGCGAGGTGTTTCCACGAGATGAGGTGAAGGGGAAGCTGTCGGATTCGGGGATGAAGTCTCGCCGGGGTTGAAGGTGACAAGGGCTGCTCGGTCATAGGGATGAGGAAGGAGAAGGAGACGAGTCTTGAGAGGAGGGAGATGGTGCTGAAGTCGAGGGTTGAAGGCGTGGGTTTGGAGACGAGGGTAATCGAAGAGGATGATGGAGGAAGGAGATGGCAGCGGGTGTTTTGAGGAAGAAGAAGATTAGAGAGAGTGATGGTGAAGGATGTTGAGGGTGATCTCGGTGGAGAAGGAGGAGAGCTCGGGGAGATGGGCGGCGACGGCGACGACGCAAGCGCGACGGGCGTGGGTCTTGATCGTAGGCGGGGGGAAATATGAAAAGAAGGAGAAGAGAGAGAAAGAGAGAGAGAAGCGAGAGAGAAGAGAGAGTTTTGTTTCTTATGGAAAAAATAAAGAAAGTATATATATTAATCAGAAGAGAGAGGGAGCAGGTGAGATAGAGAGATCGAGAGGGGGAGAGAGAGAAAGGGAAGAGAGAGAAGGAGAAAAAGAAAGAGGAGAGAGAGGGAGTGGGGCCGGTTTAGTTAGATAGGTTTGGATTTAAATTTTAAAAGATTTGTTGGTTTTATAAATTTAAGCTGTTGAATTTAAAAAATAATATTATATTAATTAAAATTAGAATTTTGGCGGGATACAAAAATATTCCAAAACGCGTCCGGGTCGGGTCTAAAAATTCAGATTTAAAATACGAAAAATATATGCGACTTCCAAATTTTAAAATGAATGCTCAGGTAACGAAAATGCATACCCCCAAGAACGGATGCACGTACGTGCGCGTAGCCATCCAAACACGTCCGTTTCACTGAACGGGACGAGAACAAGATGCGCGGATGCTACCACGGGGTTAGGGGTATCACGCAGGCTATGAAATGCAATTTTAATTTATTTACATGACCTAAAATGTTATATGGTAAAACATGCGGTGCTAGATGAAATGCCAGTATGTACTAATCATGAGATGCACGTGTCCATGCAACAAGTCAAGATAATCTATAAATAAGAATCAAACAGGTTCGAGCAAGCGGGTCGGGTTGAATGCAATGTAAAATGTAAAATACCATTCGCACCCAAACACGATAAATTAATAAAATACCACAGATAAATACATACGGAAACTGGAATAGGTATAAATGAACTCGGTTGTTACAATACCAAACTAGCCATTTAGTATAGGTGGTTTACTTTACTAATTCCTCAATTAGTCAATTAGTGAAGATGTAGCTTGAGTTAGAGATTTTTCGACGTAGATCATCTTCTGCCTCGAAGATCCTTAAGCAAGTTCGTTCCTTTCGCCTAGTGGAGCCTAAGAAGAGTTCGGGGACTACTACTTGGAGCTAAGAGACTACTACACGGAGTTTTAGAAGTGAAGCACCGGTCTACAAAGGTTGTATTTCTTGTTCACTTAGAGTAAAGTTTGTTTACATGTTTTATAAAACCCTAATTCTCTAGTTCGATTCTAGGTTTGTGTTCCTTAGCACTCTAGATTTTTTAAAATTGTATACTCGATACTTGCTAAAACCTTGTGGTCGTGCTATGAAACTCCAACATGGTATCAGCGCCAAGTTAGAGCATTAGGAGTGGTCTAGACAAAGTTAAAGTGTTCGATCGACTTTTCGAAACCCTAAAATCCGGGTTTTTGGAAATTTTTTCAAAAGTTGGAATTTTTGAATTTAAAAATATGCAGAAAATTGTGCAGGGTTTTATATGGATCCCCAAGAAGAATGAGCACCCAACTCGACTAAACGGCTGCGCAACCGTGGCCAAACCATGGGTTTAGCCGCGGTTCCGCGGCGCATTGTGAGGCAGGGACTATGCCTTTTTGTGTTGATTCGTAGGGTATTTGTGGCACGTTCTGGGTATTTTTAAGTGAGACTCAAGTGTTGAGATCTCTGCGAATTGTGGATGTTTGATAAATCGATTAAAATGTTCAACATTGTCTAGATATCTGTGATTTGTGATACAATATTTCGAATCCACAATAATTAGTTTTGTGAAAACTAATTAGAATTTTGTAAATCTAGCAATTTAGTCTCATCGATCGGTTGCCACGGGGTTTTGATTCGGATCAAAACTCCGTCGCAATCTCGTATAGTATGCGGACGCTCGCTGCGTAACACTACTAGATAGCCACGCCCCATAGCCCCGACCAAGTGACTGTAGGAGAACCACGTTGCCAAAAGCATCCGTTCGAATGCTCGCGGCCGCGGTGTTCCGCCTAAGTGCACTTCGTCGACGGTATCGGGGTGCGGCCGTCTACTAATGTTTCCGACGAGCATTCGATTAGTTGTCGGGAATCTTGTTCAATTGCCCGACTGGTTATTGAAAAGTGATTACAATTTGAGACTAAAATGCCGGGTTTATAACGTTAGGCATGAAATTCAGTATATGTGATATTTCGGGTTTATGATGTCTAAGGAATTTATAGTGTTAGGCATGAAATCCAGAGTATGAGATATTCCGGGTTTATGATGTCTAAGGTGGTTGCGGATTCCAATTATTGTAGTTTTCATTTTCTTTTCTGCGACCGTAAGTGTAATATGTGGTGTATCGTCGGTTTCGTTGCTATACGTCAACGACAATTGGGATACGCATATTTATTTACGTTGATGACATGTGATGTTATATGTTGCTGTGATATGATATATTGGATCGTCGTGTTTAAATAGCCGGGGGGTTTTGCGTGAGATGAGAGTTTTTCATTTTCATTCATGTAAAAATTAGTATGTGATATTTTTTTATTGGGACACTTCCGGGTTGAGGATGATGTCACCATTGATGTATATTATTTACTTTTCCGCATTAAAGTAGACCTAAGGTGGGGGGCACAAGTAACCGGGTTCTAGAGTCCAGTGGAAGGCCATCTCGAGGAGTCGAGACCGGGTTTCCTAACTCTAGAATTGGCAGGGTTGCTTGCCGCTCTCGTAGGGGTCTAGGGATGTGGGTTTGCCTACTCATCACGACCGTGGAATCCGTGTTTTTTACTGGCTTAATTTAAAACACGGACCTCCTAGTATATCCAATATTTCATATGTTGACATCTACTGCAATGTTCTGTGATGAGATCATATAACTGCGTGAGACGAATGCTTTATATTATATATATGATATATAATAAACGTTGCTTATGTTTTGCATCCGCGCTAGTCCTGCCCCCACTCTGCCGTTAGTTAACTAACCTAACGGTGCATGACGGGATCCCGTGACGATTGCGGATGGCATAAGCGTACATTCTATTTTCGTTTCTTTATCTGTGGTGTTTAGGAAACATAAATGATGAACTTCATTAATGAGATTAATGAAAAGGAAAGAAATCTAAAGATATTGTAGAATCAAATTTTCAAAAAGATAGCTCTAGTTATTGCTTTGCATAGTGGTATTCTTTGATGAATATCCAGCACCTCATTCGATGAGGAAAGAGCCTAAATCCCTTCACCGGGAGTGATCTCTTTAGCAAAAACTCGCACATGCTACACCCAGTCTGTTTATTTTGAAAAACACTTGATTTTAAAAGCGGAGCTTAAACCACTCCTTTTCAAATCACTCGATTCTACAACGATATCAAGTTCATTACGCAAAAGGTTTTCTTAAAAATCTGTCGTAGCCCTCCGTCATTTCAGATAAGGACTATTTAGTATTCGTACTGCGTTTGTTGACCTTGTCAAGGCGTAGTGTACGATAGCTAATTAGTGCTTATCTGCCGCATATGATGCAATTGGATTATGGTAGTCGTACGACCTTGCTGACCTTGTCAAGGGTTGTGCGGGTGGGTTTAATTCAATCACGAAATGAACGGGTTGAACTTGACTTGCGGTTTATAGTTTGTTGACCTTGTCAAGGTCATAAATCGCTTGGGGCAAAAACATTACTGGGAATTTCAAGTGTTGAAATTTGCAATGAGATTGCATACTTTCTATGAGATAGTTGGATCCCGACACCTACTGCGAATAAGAGTTACTCCTGCGAGAGTTTTACACTTTACAATTAGCTGATTAAGTAGGTGTCTAAGAAAGGTGTTAACGGGGTTACGTCCCTGCGGAAACAAGGTTATTTAATCAGTTCCATGCGAAAGCATGGGGAGACTTCTTCGGAGTACCAATACCTGCCTGACTGAATGATTGTCGAACTTGTAGGGTATAATTAATCCCGGCTAGTCTTACCTTTTAGGGTTTGAAGGAATATTTGATAAAAACAGTGGGAGGCATTCTGATTAGATAAGATAATGACCAATCTAATCTTGCAAGAACATACGTTAAAGTGTTTTCTTCTCTCTCCATGTAGCGACCATGACACGCCTTAATCAAGATAATAATATTGATGTTTTGACCGAACCCGCTTGTTATATTGAGCTGGGGAACATTGGTTCCGCTCTACCTTATAATTGTTATAAGTCTGAGCAGGAAATAGGGGAATATCCAGATTCCCACGCGACCCGAATGAGGAATGAGCATGTTGATGCATCTTTTTCGGGTGTGTTCATTGCCAAGAACTGTTTCTCAGTACACTCTACGTCCTGGGTATTAGATACCGGATCAGGATCCCATATTTGTAATATGTTACATGGGCTAAAGAGAGGTAGAGAACTGAGAAAAGGTGATAATTCTCTAAAAGTAGTGAATTGTGTAAATGTTGCAGCCAAAGCAGTTGGCGAATATCACCTTATATTACCAAATGGGAATACATTGATCTTGAATGACTGATATTATGTACCATCTATGATGTGCAATTTAATATTAATTTCTTTATTAGATAAAGAAGGATATATTTTTGTAGTAGAGAAAAATGTTATAAACATTTTCCTAAATCAAGTGTTGATTGGGTTTGGTACGTTATATAACGATTTATACGTTCTGAATCAAAATACCGTTCTTAATATACAAAACACACAAGAGGAAAAGTTTAGAAATGAACGAAGCCTTTTTGTGGCATTGTAGACTAGGTCATATCAACGCGACATGACTAGCTAAGTTACATAAGGATGGATATTTGAATCCGTTTGAATTTACATATTATGAAACTTGCCAGTCATGTCTCAAATGCAAAATGACCAAAACTCTGTTTACTGGACACGGAGAAAGAGCTACTGAACTCTTGAGACTGATGTATGCGGTCCCATGTCTACACATGCCAGGAATGGTTTCTCGTACATTATTACATTCACCGATGATCTCTCAAGGTTCAGATACGTGTTCTTGTTGAAACACAAATCTGAAGGTTTTGAGAAATTCAAGGAATATAAGTGCGAAGTAGAGAACCAAACGGGTAAAAGTATTAAAATCCTTCGATTTGATCGGAGAGGAGAATACTTGAGCACGTTGTTCCTGGATTATTTAAAAGAGAATGAGATTCTCTTTCAGCTTACTCCTCCGTATACACCACAGCACAACGGTGTATCGGAGCGGAGAAATCGCACCCTATTAGATATGGTGCGCTCTATGATGAGTACTGTTGAGTTGCCTATTTCTTTTTGGGTTATGCACTTGAGACAGCCGCATACCTATTGAATAGAGTTCCGACCAAATCAGGGCCTACCACTCCATATAAGATATAGAATGGGAAGAGATCATCTCTTAAACGAGTTAAGATATGGGGTTGTCCGGCCTATGTTAAAAAGCAAAATCCGGACAAGCTTGAGGCAAGGTCAGTTCTGTGCAAGTTTGTAGGATATCCCAAGTATTCGCGAAGGTATATCTTCTACCACACCGAGGAACAAAAGGTGTTTGTTTCTCGGAATGCCACCTTTTTAGAAAATGATTTTCTTATGAAATTAGTGGTCATGAGGTAGAACTGGAAGAAGTTCCAGCTACATAAACTACAATTGATAATTTGGTGGAATCGGAGGATTCAATAGTCTCCGACGAACCTCAGCCTCTCCGCAGATCTAGTAGAGTTCCTCATCCACCTGAGAGATACTACGGTTTTCTCATTGACGGTGGGAGCGAGAATTGCATCATGGAAGATAATGATCCAACTAGTTTCGAGCAGACCATCACAAGTGGGAACTCTATGAAATGGCTGGATGCAATGCGATCTGAGATGGAATCCATGTACATCAACAAAGTATGGATTTTGGAAGTTGCTCCTGAAGGGGCCCATCGGGAGCAAGTGGATCTTTGAGAAAGAAACTTGGTGTAGATGGAAAAATTGAAGCTTTCAAAGCTAGACTTATAGCAAAAGGTTTTCGTCAACGACCAGGTGTGGATTATGATGAAATCTTTTCTCTAGTGGCTATGCTTAAGTCCATCCGGATCCTACTTGCCATCGCTGCATACCATGACTACGAAATCTGGCAGATGGACGTCAAGACCGCTTTTCTAAATAGTGATTTAGAAGAGAGCGTGTATATGACACAGCCAGAGGGCTTCGTAGATAGTGGGAGCAACGGAAATGTGTGCAAGCTGTTTAAATCAATCTATGGATTAAAGTAGGCATCGCGGAGCTGGAACATCTGTTTTGATGTGGCAGTCAAAGAGTTTGACTTCATCAAAAACGTAGATGAACCTTATATATACAAGAAGGTTGTAAAGAGTAAGATTGTCTTCCTCGTATTGTACGTGGATGACATACTGTTGATAGGAAATGATGTTCCTATGCTACACTCGGTCAAGCTCTTCTTATCACAAAGATTCTCCATGAAAGATCTGGGTGATGCTTCCTACATCTTGGGGATTAAGATCTATAGAGATAGATCTAAACGGATGTTGGGATTGTCCTAATCTAGATGCATTGACACCATACTAAAGAGGTTTAGTATGGAAGATTCCAAACGTGGAAATTTACCCACGATCTCAGGAATCACTCTCTCCAAAGAGATGTCCCCCAAGACTGATTTGGAGAGGGCTCGTATGCAAGGGATACCCTATGTTTCAGTAGTCGGGTCTATCAGATTTGCGATGTTATGTACCAGACCGGATGTAGCTTACACACCTAGTGTTGTAGGCATGTATCAATCGGATCTTGGGGAGAATCACTGGACAGCTGTGAAGAACATTCTTAAGTATTTGAGAATGACTAAAGAAATGTTCTTGGTGTATGGTAACGGTGAACTCCAAGTGGAGTCCTTTACCGATTCGAGCTTCCAGAGTGATAAGGACAATAGTAAGTCGGTCTCGGGTTTTGTCTTCACCCTCAATGGAGGGGCGGTATGTTGGAAGAGTTCCGAGCAAGATACCGTGACAGACTCGATGATGGAGGCTGAATATATCGCTCCCAATGATGCCGCCAAAGTGGCTGTCTGGATGAAGAAGTTCATAATTGAACTTAGTGTGGTTCTATTCATTGAGCATCCAATACTTTTGTATTGTGATAACAATGGAGCTGTGGCTTTAGCTAAGGAATCCAGGTCCCATTAGCGATCCAGACATATTCTGAAGCGGTATCATCTGATCCGGGAGATAGTTGATCGCCGGGAGATCGAGGTCGAGGTCAGGAGAGTTGAAACGAAGAATAACACAGCGGATCCACTCACGAAGGCCATTCCCCAGATACAATTTAAGAGACTTTTTAAGATGTTGGGTATAAGATACTACAACAATTGGTCTTAGTGCAAGTGGGAGATTGTTAGTTATATGTATGCCCTAGAGGCTATTATTGTACATGATTGTACATTATAGTGGATACTTGGACATATATATAGAGGACATTCTTGCTCGACATGATAGTACGCTATCTGGTTGTTCTTTATCTTAACATGTAGGCTGGTATTGTTATACCGTCTTTCTTTCACATGTTGATAAAGTCCTTAGGATGTGTACTTGACTACCAGGACTACGATGCAGATCATACTAGTGGGGCCAGGCTAGTCCACAAGTTCATCTTTTAATTGTTTCTAGTCGAGGGAGTATCGAGACAGGGCATCGATATTCCAGAGTTGACCAGCGTGTACGTTTCTTGACCCTGTATGGGGCGATGGTTGATCCCACAGCCATTGGTGTTTGACATCAAAGATTGTACACATGTACTCATTGGAGAATGAGTACACCGAACAGGACTCGCCGAGGACTCCTAGATGGTATTATACCTATCGTCAGATAGCAGTTCTCTGGTGACACTGGTACATGTTAGTCTGTAGTCCCGAGATCGTCGTAGAGTCTTGTATGATTCCTACCGTGCTTTGATTTTTTCCCTACCACGCTCAAGAGAGCGTGCAAACAGGTGGATTTTGGGTACAGTCCCGAGTCAGATGGAGACAATGAGCGATAGGAAGGGTTTCGTCTCTCCCGGTATTGGGAGTTGATGTTGCGCTATGCTCGATTGGTTATAACAGGAAGTCTCTGGTCATGGCTGATGATGAGATTTACTGGTAAGTGTTATCGGTAGTTTCTCGACCCGTTATGAGCCTCACATCGGCATGACTTATCAAGTTATTGGGGTCTGACGTTTACCACCCCCAGACTCGATATGCAACATATCAGACGAAGAGACCGGACTGTACGGTAGTGTTACTTACTGGATTCACGGGAGTTTGAATAAGCTTGCTTGTTGATCTTCTGATCGCTCAATACCTGGCTAGCCGTTACGTCCAGCTAGTATCGCTGACGGCTTGTGGGTAACTGATATGATCATTACCTACTGCTGGCGTATTGACGAGTCTTTAGAGTCCTACATAGAGATTTTCTAGCTCAAGCGAAACAAAATAGGGCATATATGTGATATGTACGGGACCGAGATTATTACGTGTATGTGATACAGTATAATCTCGCGATATAGGTAATATGTGATATAACCGGATTATTGAATCAAGTGCCGATTCAATAATTTATTATATGTATATTTGATATACATATAAATGGTATTAGTCGGTTATATGTGATATAGCTGGATTATTAAATCAAGTGTTGATTTAATGGTTTAATATATAATTATATATTTGATATATTAATATATTAACTAATATTAGCTCACTTAAGAATTTCTTTTCTACAAATACATATAAATATATATGAGATATATATTGATGTATTTATTTTTGTGTCATGCTAGATGATACATTGGACATTGGTGTATGAGACTCATACCAAACTAAAGATTATTTGGGTGATTTAATTATTAAGGGATAAACCAAAATTAGGTGGAAAATGCTTAAGATGCTTGTGGAAGTATGTAGAAGTCTTGACTTAGTATACTAATTTTGTTTTACTCTAGATATTTATTATTCAACCATTATCTTTAGCTATGATTAACTCTCTTCTAATATCTGTTGAGATATTTTTTCACCCAAGGGTTTACACTAGATCATCTTCTTCATCTCCTTCTTTGCTCTCTAATTTTGAGTGAGGTGAAGAAAGAAAGAGAGAATTAATTCTAAAGTGAGCAAAATTCCTATTTCATCAATCTATACCAAACTAGCCATTTAGTATAGTTTGTTTATTTCACTAATTCCTCAATTAGTGAAGAGGTGGCTTGAGTTAGAGATTTTTCGACGTAGATCATCTTCGGCCTCGAAGATCCTTAAGCAAGCTCGTTCCTTTCGCCTAGTGGAGCTTAAGAAGAGTTCGGGGACCACTACTTGGAGCTATGGGACTACTATACGGAGCTTTAGAAGTGAAGAACTGGTCTACAAAGGTTGTATTCCTTGTTCACTTAGAGTAAAGTTTGTTTACATGTTTTATAAAACCCTAATTCTCTAGTTCGATTCTAGGTTTGTGTTCCTTAGCACTTTAGATTTTTTAAAATTACATACTCGATGCTTGCTAAAACCTAGTGGTCGTGCTAACAAACTCTAACAGCATGTTGCACTAATATAAAGGTAATATTATATAATGAGGTTCCGGCATGCAACTAGATATGCAATTGACAGTACGGATATCGAAAACGGTAAAACTATAACATTGGATGCACAATTAAAATACATGTATTATTTTTATTCATATGGATATAAATATATTAATATAGCATGTTGCAAGATAAACTTGCCTGATCGGATCTCACGTCGGGGTACGTACGTCACATTCGACGTCGGATAAACGCCGCGATGCACACACGTGCGTACAGAACTGGACTTGGCTACTCAAAGATGTGACCACGCTGGATGGTGACGAAGACTGGGTCGCCCGGATCGTCGGCGATGTGCGCGACTCCGGCGATGGCCGGAAAGCAAGAATCAAGAAAGAGAAGAAAGAAAAAAAGAAAGAAGAAAAGAAAAGAGAAGAAGAGACTGTGGTGCTCTGGGTTCTGGGGATAGAGACGAGGATACGAGGAGGTGACGACGGCGACGATGGCTGCCGTCGACGACGGGTAACAGCGATGGGTTCTTGGGTTTTCTGCAGTTGCTGGAATGTTGTCGGGGCTGTAGGGATGGTTGTGGTGGTGGCTTGAGGGGTTCGGAGAGAGGAGGTGGTGAAGGTGGTCGAGGTCGGGGGATGAGGGCGAGGGAACGAGGTCGGCGGTGAGGGTGCTGGCGTCGGGTTAGGATTCTTAGGTTGCTGGGTTTCTCGGGTTGGTTGTGCAGGGTGTTCTCGAGGAAGGAGAGGAATTGGAGATGAAGAAGGTGACGAGATCGGGATGATGTTGACGATGAGTTGCCGGCGAAGTGAGGGTGGAGGTTCTGTGGGTTCTCGGGTTGGGTCGTCGGGTGCAAGGGTCGGGTTCTGTCGTTGGTGCAGGGAATGGAGAGGAAAGGGAGGTGAGGTCGACAAGGTGAGGGTGATGGCGACGTGGGGACGAGGTGATCGGCGGTGGAGGCGAGTTCTTGGGTTGCTCGGGGAGTTGTAAGGTCATGGTCGGGGGTTTGTAGGGATGCGAAGAAGAGAGGGGAGAAGATGGAGGTGGTAGCGGGGATGAGGGTGATATGTTGGTGGTGGTGGGGTTCTCGGCGGCGAGGGGCTAGGGCTAGGCTAGGGTCAGGGCGTTGTCGCGGCAGAGGAGGTGTAGAGAAGAAGAAAGAGGGTAGAAAGAGGTGTTGGATTGTTTTTTAAAAATATTAGGTTTATAATATATATATATATATATATATATATATATATATATATATATATAGAAAGAGAGAGAGAGAGAGGATGAGAATCTTGAGAGAGAAAGTGAGTAGAGATTCGGAAGAGAGAGACGGAGTGAATACATTATTTAGTTAAAAAAAATATTTAATATATATAATATATATAGTAACTGTTAGGTTAAGAAATATATTATAATATATTTTATATGATTTATAGCTAATATCAAATATACTTCGAAAAATACCCGGGTTTTGTCTAAAAATCTAGTTTTAAAATACGAATAATACACGTGTCAGTTAAAATTATAATGCGACATCCGGTTAGATAAAATGCATACCCCCAAGAACGGATACACGTAAAACACGTAGCTATCGAAACAAGTCTGTTTCATCAAACTGGACACGAGCACGATATATGGATGCACTCACAAGATATGGGGTAGGATAACAGGCCATGCTAGACATTAAAAATATTATCTGGTTATAATTTGTATTATCTAAAAGAAATGCAGATGCAACATATCATATAAGTGTAATATCAAATCTAAATATGCACGGATCCTTAGTACTGGTAAGGATATGTCGTAATCTAAAACCGAATGCGGGTTGGGTCGGATACTAACTATAGATACCAAAGCACTATCCGCACCCAAAACAAATAACAATCATGAAATAGTCACAAGATTAGAAAATACTCAAATCAAATATGGTATAAATGAACTAGGGTGTTACATTATACCCAACTACAAAAGAATTTCATCCTCGAAATTCCCGGAACAAGAAAAGACAAAACACGAATCTAAGAAAATAGGTGTGGAAACTTCTGTCGAATCCCGTCTTCATGTTCCTAAGTTGATTCTCCGTGCGAACAATTCCACCATGAAACAAGTACTAGAGACATAACGTTGTTCTTGAGGACCTTTTCTTGTCGATCTACAATCGCCATCGGTCGTTCTTCATATGTCATGTCCTCCCTTACTGTCAGCTACGAATGATCTAGGACGTGCGTCTCATCTCGAACATAATTACGGAGTTGAGATACATGGAATACGTCATGGATACTCGCCAAAGATGGTGGTAAAGCCAATCGATAAGCTACTTCTTCAACGCGCTCAATAATACCGAAAGGCCCATACGAATCGAGAACTATGCTTGTTTCGACTACCAAATCGAATCACTCCTCTGGTCGGTGATATTTTCAGGAATACAAGATCACCAACTACGAACTCCAGAGGTCTTCGTCCTGTATCGGCCCAACTTTTCTGTCGATCTTGCACCGCCTTCATATGGTTTCGGATCATATTAACTTTCTCTACGGTTTGTACAATAAGATCCGGTCCCAACAATCTTCTTTCTCCAATATCTTCCCAACAGACGGAAGAGCGATATTTACGACCATATAATGTTTAGAATGGAGCCATCTGTATAGTCACATGGAAACTGTTATTATAAGAAAACTTCACTACGTGCAAATGATTCTTCCATGAACCCTTGAAATCTAACATGCATGCTCTCAACATATCTTCAAAAGTTTGGATCGTTCTTTCGGACTGGCCATCTGTCTGTGGATGATAGGCGGTGCTAAACTTCAATCGAGTTCCTAAACTTTCCTGTAGACTCCTCCAAAAGTGCGATAAGAATCGGGTATCACGATCGGAAACGATGCTCACAGATACTCCATGCAATCTCACAATCTCCTGCATGTACCGTTCAGCTAAACCTTCCGTCGACTGACCAACTCGAAACGGTATGAAATGAGCTGCCTTGGTCAATCAATCAATATTCACCCAAACAGCATTGTTGCCTTTTGGACTCCGCGGTAATGCTGGTGCGAAATCCATGGTTATATGTTCCCACTTTCACTGAGGAATCGGAAGTGGTTGTAATAAACCAGCTACCTTTTCATTTTCAGCCTTGACTTGCTGACACACCAAGCACTTCGATACATAGCGAGCAATCTCTCTTTTCATGCTTTCCTACCAGAAATGCTGTCGTAGATCTCGGTATATCTTTGTGCCTTCCGAATGTACGGAATATGCGGAACTATGAGCCTCCTTCATAACTTCTTCACGAATATCTCCTTTCGCCACACATAAACGGCTCCCATATCGTAACGAACCATATTCATGAATCAACAAGTCCGTTCGAAGACCTGCTTCAACTAGTCCTTGAAACTTTTGCAATTTTGGATCGTGTGACTGCGCTGTTTTAATATTATCAATCAAGAACGACTGTACTTGCAATTGCATCAACTGTCCCGAAAAATACGGTAATACGATTTTCAACTCGAATCTCTGAAACTCATCTATAAGCTCCTTCTGTGCAGTCAACATCCGTATTGCTGGCAACCGACTTAGCGCATCCAGCACTACATTAACTTTTCCCGGATGGTATTTGAGATCAAGATCATAGTCAGCCATCAGCTCTAACCATTTATGCTGCCTCACGTTGAGCTCTTTCTGTGTGAACACATATTTTTTTAAGCTTTTGTGATCGGTAAATGCTTCTACCCTTTCGCCCAATAAGTAGTGACTCCAAATCTTCAAAGCGAAAATCACTGCTGCTAGCTTCAAATCATGAGACGGGTAATTCTTCTCATGAGTTTTCAATTGTCTCGATGCTGTAGGGTGTTTTTCGTCATCCCATTGAGATGGGAATACGCGCGCGCTTGTCAGGCGTACTACAGATTCCCCCTGCCTGGGGTAGGCCGGGGTTTATCGATTGTGGGGATCCGAACCTCCGGCAGCCGCGGACTAAGCTGCCGTTAATTACCCCTTGCCTTTGGGGCGAGAGAACCTCCGATTAACGGGTTAAACTGGTCATGCGAACACAATGTGCGGTGTGCGTGTGTTGTGTTTTGAAAAGGGGTTTTGGATATATCGGGAGCCACGCAGAGTTTTTACGGGGGTCCCGCTACCCGGATAGCGGGCTGGGGGTCAAGGGGGCTAGCAGCCCCCTTACGGGGTGCGGGGCAGCGTCCCGTTAGAAATTTTTTTCTAACAGGGACAGTATCGTGGAGCACGTGTGTGTGCAAATACATATACATATGTATATGTATATGTATGTACATATATATAAAAAAAGGAGGGGGAAAAGACATCCAAAGGATGCGTGGGGGCCAGCGCCTCGAGCACTGTGCGCTTAGGTGCTGTGCGCTTAGGCGCAAGCGCGCCACGTGTCGGCACGTGGGCGCTTTGCGCATGAGCGCTGGGCGCACGAGCGCAAGCGCGCCACGTGTCGGCACGTGGGCGCTTTGCGCTCGGGCGCACGGCGCCGGAGTGCAAGGGCGCCACGTGTCGGCACGTGGGCGCTCGGAGCTCGAGCGCTAGCGCGCCACATGTCGGCACGTGGGCGCTCGGCGCTTGGGCGCCGGCGAGGAAAAATGGGCTTTTAGTCCCAGAAACAGAAGCTATGCTTCAGAAAGGAAATATTTGTTGTTATATATATATATATATATATATATATATATATATATGGAGTTAGAACTCCTAGGATGTTTTGAAGCTGATGAAAGGGGTTCTTCTTCTTCCTCCTGTTGTTTGGCCGGATCTTGAAGATCAAGAAGTAGGAGATTTTAAAAATCACTCCTTTTTGAGAGCTGATGGGAGATCTGAGTTCCCCTTTGTGGGTTTTGTGGTGGAAAACTACTTAGTTTTGGAAAAGAAAGAGTAAAACTCTTGATTTAATTCAAAACAAATGAGAAGGTTTAGAACCTTGGAGAAAGAGCAGGAGGCACAAAGAACCCTAGTTTTTGGGGGAATGAAAAGTCTTCTCTTTATTCATCATCATGTTGCCTTTTATAGGCTTACATATTTACATATAGCCCCTTGGGCTTTACAAAATGGCATTTGCCCATCCTATGGCTCATGTGTCATTTCTTTTTGCACATAAGCCATGGGCTTACAAAATATTGGCTTCATGCCCATTTTGCATGCATTCATATATAAAAAATTACATAAAAATTATTTATTACATGATCTATATTTTGGCATGGAGGAGGCTGGCCGCGGGCTCGACTTGGGCATGGGCCCGCTTGACCTGGGCTTGGGCCCACCTAGCTTGGGGGTTGACCTTGACTTTGACTCGGTCAAGCAGGGTGTAAATTTTTACCCCAACAGATGCGTAGGCTATAACCTTCCTATTCTGCATTAGAACACATCCCAAGCCTTTCCTAGTTGCGTCGTTGTGAATAACCAACCCTCCGGAACTGTCTGGCACTGTCAAGATAGGAGCGGTGGTCAATCTTTACTTTAACGCTTCAAAAGCTGACGCACATATATCCGTCCATACGAACGGTACTTCCTTTTGTGTTAGCCTGGTCAATGGTTTAGCTATTCGAGCGAAATTCTCCACGAACCATCTATAATATCCAGCGAGCCCAAGAAAACTTCTAATCTCCGCTACGTTCCTTGGAATCGGCCAATCATGAACTGCTGCAATCTTTTCAGGATCCACAGCAATTCCATCTCCGGATACGACATGATCCAAGAACTTTACTTCTTCGAGCCAAAACTCGCACTTGCTCATCTTAGCATATAACCTTGCCTCAACGTATGCAGTGCGATCTTCAAGTGTTCTGCATGCTCTTCTTGGCTTCTCGAATAGATCAAAATGTCATCAATAAACACCACTACGAACTGGTCCAAATACAGTGAAAAGATTCGGTTCATCAAGTCCATAAATATCGTCGATGCGTTCGTGACTCCGAATGGCATCACTAAGTACTAGTAATGACCATATTAAGTTCGGAACACTGTCTTGCAAACATCTTTTGATTTTGCTCGAACTTGATGATATCCGGATCGCAAATCCAGTTTCGAAAATACTCTCGTGCCACTGAGTTGATCGAATAATTCGGCGATGCGAGGGATCGGGTATTTGTTCTTAATAGTCACCCGGTTTAATTTTCGATAGTCGATGCACATCCTCCGCCTGCCATCTTTCTTCTTGACTAGAAGAATTGGAGCTCCCCAGGATGAATTGCTGCTGCGAATCCAACCCTTCTCTAGTAATTCAGCGACCTATTTCTTGACTTCTTCTAGCTCCACCGGTGCCATCGGATAATACGCCTTTGAAATCGGCGCTGCTCCAGGAACAAGATCAATCGCGAACTCCACATTTCGTTTTGGCGGTAAACCCGAGATGTCCTCAAACACGTCCATAAACTCTTAAACTACTGCTGGCGCTTCCTTCTTATCTGCTTCCATTGACGAAAGAACGACGCTTGTCGGCCTAGCCCTAAATTCGACTAGCCCGACAGATCTGCTGCTTTATGAAAATATAAATTCTGGATGTTCGGGAATCTGAAAGATCACTTTCTTTGCCCTACAATCGATGTGAGCGTGGAAAGTGCCAAGAAAGTTCATTCCCAAGACGACATCATAGCTGTCAGTATCAATCACCAAGAAATCCGCGAATAGCTCTCGTCCGCATATAACAATCGGACAATCCTTGCACTCACTACTAGATATAATTTTCCTATTCCCAGTGTGTGTCCCAGCAACTAGACAGGCCGTGTGTGGAATCGAGTGTGCGGTAATAAACTTGGACGACATAAAACAATGGAATGCATATGAATCGAATAATGCTAATGCGGGAAAATCATGAACGAGTATGATACCTGAAACGATTTCATCTGACGCCTTGGCCTCCTCGGCCGTCAAAGTCGCCCGTGCTTGATTAGGCCCCTGAGTCATCTGCTTCTGCTCCTGAATCTGCTTCTATGGTGGCTTCTGAGTATCTTCCCTCAATCGTAGCTTTGACGGGCTAGCTTTGACAGTATGGTTAGCCGATCCACAAACAAGACAGAGTCCAAGCCTCCTTCGACAGTCCTTCTGTAGGTGCCCGGGTAGACGGCATAAGTCACAAATCACGCTCCTTTTTTGATCGGGTACAACGGGCTTCTTCATAGGCACAATGCCTCGCCTGTTCACCGGGATGCCTCTGCGTACAGGAGCTCTGTTCGGCGTAAATGCTAGCTTCCGCACTACGACAGCTTGATGTTGAGCACCCTTCGCTCTCGCCAATAAACTCTGCTGCTCCTTGGCTGTCTTGAGAACTTGGGAGAAGGTAGTCAATTCCAGAGATATAATATGTCTATGAATCTTCACGTCCAAGCTACGCATAAACCTTCGTGCCCTATCTGCCTCGTCGGCAACTAAAGGCCCAGCAAATTGTCCGAGCCGAGTCCACTCAGCCGCATGCGCATCAACGGATCCGCCATTCTGCTTCAAGCTAATAATCTTTTCTTCAATTTCTTCTCGAGCAGTTTGCGGAAAGAATTTCTCCAAGAAACTCCGTGACAACGTTGCCCAACTGATCGGCTTGGGCCGACGGGTCTCCTCCACGAGTCACCACTCGCGAGCATAATCTACAAGTTGGATGCGTCCAACATCCACCCTCTTGTCATCTGGAATCTGCACGGCGACGAGCAGATTCTCCGTGTCAACTAGCCACTGCTCCGCTGGCAATGGCTCCTCCAATCCAGTAAATGTGGACGGACCAAGTCTCCTGAAGTCCGCCACGGTCCCCTCATGCTGTGCTGGCCTGGCCGTTACTACGTCTACGGACTGCTGGACTGTCTATAAACCCTCCTAGAAAGTCTCGGCTTGCCGTTGATTCAGATTGGTTTGCCGCTTCTGGTTTTCCAGCATCCCACGTATAACTCCAAGCAATGCGGCATTATCCACACGCCTCTGGTACGATCGCAAATCTCTATCCGCCATGATTATGAAGCCAAGACACTGAAGAGAATTAGCAACGATAAACATGATTCAATAAACAAGATAGTTATAGATTCAAGAATGGCAGGATAGTAACGTGGCAGGACATGTTCCTAATTACGGGTTTTCTGATTAGTGTATCGGGTTTAATACCCAATTACAAAAGAATTAACTCGATTAATCTTAAATCCTATGGCTCTGATACCAAACAAATCCTGTCACGTCCTGCTTCCCAGAGTGCGCTAACTACGGCACGTGCCAGAGCTAATCATGCTATCTGTGGATATGAATCATCCTTTCACAGTCACATTACGTCAGTCTATAGGATATCAAGAACAGTAAAATATAAAATCTATCTAGTACATGTCCATTTGCCAAAATAAAAGAGTCAAGAGAATGTATAAGCGGAAACGAATTAATATTCAATAAACAACATCTGGAAATACGTCCCAATATGGGCTCACATCAAGAAATGAAACTGCGAAAAAATAATTAAACTAAACATATCTAAATATAATTCCTCACTGCTCGGCTTGACGGCTAAAGTACTCCTGTTCAGCCTGCTATAAAGGTAGAGAAACCGGGCCATGCAAAATCCAGACGTCAGTGCGTCATAACATCAAATAACAATAATAACCAGAATGTAACGATATAAGCAAACATGAATATAAATGAGAAAACATGTATGAAACAGTGAGGTGTAGGTATGTGACGTGTAACCTAAGGTCTGTACTTCTAAGTTATCTATTCTAAAAGTCTTTGAAATCAATTTAAAAGACTCGTCGATATAACTTAATAGTATCCCGTGTGTGTCCGGGATCATGGTCAAGATTCTCGAGCTGAATCCGAGACGTGCCGCTAGACAGCAAACATGTAACATGAACAGATGAATGATATCAGCAGCATCATCCCGGGGCTGGCCTAACCCGTAAAGACTGATCAGTATAAGTATCGAACTGTTGAGTTATAAATCAGGTTTTATTATTGATTTCCCATTACCCCAAGGTTATGTGTTCAAATCAGGTATTGATGATGTAAGTCTAATGCCAACACAGGATCAAGCAGGTACATGTTTGTCTATATAGACAACAGGTTACGTCCGTCAGGACAACAATCAGGATTGTCGGCGTTAGTAACAAGATCAAAATAACAAGTCAAGTAGTGTTCAGGACATGTCATGTGGTGCGTATGTATCAAATAGATACCCAAATGTAAAACTGTAACGAATATCTGAACACAGTAAGCATGACGGATACCAGGATGCATATGTGTCTATCTGTAATAACTTGTATACGTATCCATGACTACGTGTGGTGCAACTAGACAGCATGTTGCACTAATATAAAGGCAATACTATATAATGAGGTTCCGGCATGCAACTAGATATGCAATTGACAGCATGGATACGAACGGATATCGAAAACGGTAAAACTATAACATTGGATGCACAATTAAAATACATGTATTATTTTTATTCATATAGATATAAATATATTAACATAGCATATTGCAAGATAAACTTGCCTGATCGGATTTCACGTCGGGGTACGTACGTCACGTTCGACGTCGGATAAACGCCGCGATGGACACACGCGCGTACAGAACTGGACTTGGCTACTCAAAGACGTGACCACTCTGGATGGTGACGATGACTGGGTTGCCCGGATCGTCGGCGACGTGGCCGGAAAGCAAGAATCAAGAAAGAGAAGAAAGAAAAGAAAGAAGGAAGAAGAGAAAAGAGAAGAAGAGGAGGCTATGGTGCTCTGAGTTCTGGGGATAGAGACGAGGACACGAGGAGGTGACGACGGCGACGATGGCTGCCGTCGACGACGGGTAACGGCGATGGGTTCTTGGGTTGTCGGGGGCTGTAGGGATGGTTGTGGTGGTGGCCTGAGGTGTTCGGAGAGAGGAGGTGGTGAAGGTGGTCGAGGTCGGGGGACAAGGGCGAGGGAACGAGGAGGTTGGCGGTGAGAGTGCAGGCGTCGGGTTAGGATTCTTGGGTTGCTGGGTTTCTCGGGTTAGGTGTGCAGGGTGTTCTCGAAGATGGAGAGGAAGAGGAGATGAAGAAGGTGACGAGGTCGGGGTGATGTTGACGACGAGTCGCCGGTGAAGCGAGGGTGGAGGTTCTGTGGGTTCTCAGGGTGGGTCGTCGGGTGCAGGGGTCAGGTTTTGTCGTTGGTGCAGGGAATGGAGAGGAAAGGGAGGTGAGATCGATAAGGTGAGGGTGATGGCGATGAGGGGACGAGGTGATCGACGGTGGATGCGAGTTCTTGGGTTGCTCGGGGAGTTGCACGGTCGTGGTCGGGGGTTTGTAGGGATGAGAAGAAGAGAGGAGAGAAGATGGAGGCGGTAGCAGGGATGAGGGGACGGGGAGGTGGTGGTGAGGTTCTCGGCGGCGAGAGGCTAGGGCTAGGCTAGGGTTAGGGCGTCGTCGCGGCAGATGAGGTGTAGAGAAGAAGAAAGAGGGTAGAGAGAGGTATTGGATTGTTTTTAAAAAAATTAGGTTTATAACAATTTAGATATATATATATATATATATATATATATATAGGTAGAGAGAGGACGAGAATCCTTAGAAAGAGTAAGTAGAGATTGGAAAGAAAGAGACGAAGTGAATATATTATTTAGTTAAAAAATATATTTAATATATATAATATATATAGTAATTGTTAGGTTTAGAAATATATTATAATATATTTTATAGGATTTATAGCTAATATCAAATATACTCCGAAAAATACCCGGGTTTTGTCTTAAAATCTAGTTTTAAAATACGAATAATACACGTGTCAGTTAAAATTATAATGCGACATCTGGTTAGATAAAATGCATACCCCAAAAACGGATACACGTAAAACATGTAGCGATCAAAACGTGTCCGTTTCATCAAACTGGACACGAGCACGATGTATGGATGCACTCACAAGATATGGGGTATGATAACAGGCCATGCTAGACATTAAAAATATTATTCGGTTATAATTTGTATTATCTAAAAGAAATGCAGATGCAACATATCATATAAGTGTAATATCAACTCTAAATGTGCACGGATCCTTAGTACTAGTAAGGATATGTCGTAATCTAGAACCAAGACGGGTTTCAAGTATGCGGGTCAGCTCGGATACTAACCATAGATACCAAAACACTATCCGCACCCAAAACAAATAACAATCATGAAATAGTCACAAGATTAGAAAATACTCAAATCAAATATGATATAAATGAACTAGGGTGTTACATTATACGCAACTATAAAAGAATTTCGTCCTCGAAATTCCCGGAACAAGATAAGACAAGAAAACATGAATCTAAGAAAATAGGTGTGGAAACTTCTATCGAATCTCGTCTTCACGTTCCCAAGTTGATTCTCCGTGCGAACGATTCCCACATGAAACAAGTACTAGGGGGATAATCTTGTTCTTGAGGACCTTTTCTCGTCGATCCACATTCGCCATCGGTCGTTCTTCATATGTCATGTCCTCCCTTATTGTTGGCTCCGAGTGATTTAAGACGTGCGTCTCATTTCGAACATAATTACGGAGTTGAGATACATGGAATACGTCATGAACACTCGCCAAGGATGGTGGTAAAGCCAATCGATAAGCTACTTCTTCAACGCACTCAATAATACCAAAAGGCCCCATGAATCGAGGACTAAGCCTGCCTTGACTACCAAATCGAATCACTCCTCTGGTCGGTGATATCTTCAGAAATACAAGATCACCAACTGCGAACTCCAGAGGTCTTCGTCCTGTATCGGCCCAACTTTTCTGTCGATCTTGCACCGCCTTCATATGGTTTCGGATCACATTAACTTTTTCCGCGGTTTGTACAATAAGATCCGGTCCCAACAATCTTCTTTCTCCAATATCTTCCCAACAGACGAGCGAGCGACACTTACGACCATATAATACTTCGAATGGAGCCATCTGTATAGTCACCTGGAAACTGTTATTATAAGAAAACTCCACCAGGTGCAAATGATCCTTCCATGAAACCTTGAAGTCTAACATGCATGCTCTCAACATATCTTTAGAAGTTTGGATCGTTCTTTTGGACTGGCCATCTGTCTGCGGATGATAGGCGGTGCTAAAGTTCAATCGAGTCCCCAAACTTTCCTGTAGACTCCTCCAAAAGTGCGATAAGAATCGGGTACGATCGAAAACGATGCTCACAGGTACTCCATGCAATCTCACAATCTCCTGCATGTATCGTTCAGCTAAACCTTCCGTCGACTGACCAACTCGAAACGGTATGAAATGAGCTGCCTTGGTCAATCGATCAATTAATCACCCAAACTGCATTGTTGCCCTTTGGACTCCACGGTAATGCTGTTACGAAATCCATGGTTATATGTTCCCACTTCCACTGAGGAATCGAAAGTGGATATAATAAACCAGCTACCTTTTCATGTTCAGCCTTGACTTGCTGACATACCAAGCACTTCGATACATAGCGAGCAATCTCTCTTTTTATTCCTTCCCACCAGAAATGCTGTCGTAGATCTCGTTACATCTTTGTGCTTCCCGGATGTACGGAATATGCGGAACTATGAGCCTCCTTTATAACTTCACGAATTTCTCCTTTCCGCACACATAAACGGTTCCCATATCGTAACGGATCATCTTCATAAATCAACAAGTCCGTTCGAAGTCCCGCTTCAACTTGTTCTTGAAACTTCTGCAATTTTGGATCGTGTGACTGCGCTGCTTTAATATTATCAATCAAGGACGACTGTACTTGCAATTGCATCAACTGTCCCGAAGAATGCGGTAATACGATTCCAACTCGAATCTCTGAAACTCATCTATAAGCTCCTTCTGTGCAGTCAACATCCGTATTGCTGGCAATCGACTTAGCGCATCCGGCACTACATTGACTTTTCCCGGATGGTATTTGAGATCAAGATTATAGTCGGCCATCAGCTCTAACCATCTACGCTACCTCATGTTGAGCTTTTTATGTGTGAACATACTTTAAATTTTTGTGATCGGTAAATACTTCTACCCTTTCGCGCAATAAGTAGTGTCTCTAAATCTTCAAAGCTAATATCACTGCTGCTAGCTTCAAATTATGAGTCGGGTAATTCTTCTCATGAGTCTTCAATTGTCATGATGCGTAGGCTATAACCTTCCCATTCTGCATTAGAACACATTCTAAGCCTTTTCCAGACGCGTCACTGTGAATAACCAACCCTCCAGAACTGTCTGGCACTGTCAAGATAGGAGCGGTGGTCAATCTTTGCGACTACTGTCATGATTCACGACAAAACCGTATATATCCCTGCCACTCCTACTTCCCCTTTGCATTTCTTTAGAACACTCCGTATCACTACGAAAATTCATATTGCTTGGGTATGCCATCGTATAGTTACATACGGACTCGAAGAAACTTGTTTTTGTTCGAGAATGGACTCCGGTTCTGAAGAAATTGATTAGGAATATTCGGTTGTCTTTTTTCTTTACCTTCTTTCAGGTTGTGAGGGCTCCTAGTATTTGGAGAGTACACCTATTACTCTTATTGGATAGTCTTCTTCCAAGCCTTAGACTGGTACCGATAGGTAGTGAAGGATGAAAACCAATTAGTCTAAGTATGGTGTATAGAAGGTAAGAAGTTTTTGACATATAAAGGGATTGGATTGAGGGCAAGAAAATTGCGACTACTGTCATGAATCTGGATAGTGGAAGAGGCATTACTATGAATACCTGGCAACCCCTTTGAAACATTTTTCTGTTTCAGTTTTACTGTGTGGTGTTAATTGAAAACCGTTTTTCCCAATTAGATTCAGACTTCAGGGTATGTATTTACCAGACTTGATTCTCACATCCGTATGACATTACAGATGCTGAGTGGGAGTAGAATATTGGAAATTGGATGATTAGATCCTCAATATATCAGAATTCTTTGTAATTAGTGATATTTGAGGAAATCACCTGGTTTTTGCCTAATAACAAATTTTTGGTTTTGAATATCCATTGTTATGCATCAATTTCAAACTGATATATCTGTACGTTTATTTAGTGAGGTATAACTTTTTGAAATTATATTTATGACATTTACCTATATTAGTTGATGGTTACGTAAGGTGCATTCAACAACGGTGTAATTCTTCTTAACTATAATTTAGTTTTCAACCTACGATGCACAAGGTTTGTGTTATTAAACTCAGAGGACTTGTACAAAGTATTGTATGTTAGATGTCCATTAAGACAAAGGAGTTGGTACTCGTACTAAATTCCGTTTACTTACGAGTTCTATGGTTTTAGAAGTATTTCGTCCAAATACAAGGTCCAAATTTTGAGAAGTTTTAGGTATGATAATAAAGTAGAGAACCAAATGTTGGAAGTATCAGAATTTTTCGAGGTGATTGAAAATATAGATACTTATGCTAGGTATTCCGTTATAAATAGTATATTTGAGAACATGCTTCTTTCTCAGGTTACTCATCCGTGGGTGCGCTCCTTGATGAGTAATGTTGTATTGCCTTCTTCCATGTAGTTAATATGCACTGGAAACAGCTGCATATATTTTGAATCTGGTTCAAATTAAATTAGTGCCTTTGTTTCTATATTGGATATAGAATGGATTCATATCTGAACGATGTTAAGGTATATGGAGTTGTCCGTATTATGCTTAAAACCAAAATCTGGAAAAACTCAAGGCACGTTTCAATAATAGCAGTTTGTGGGTTATCCCGGACTTTGATGAGAGTTAACATTCGACCATTTGGAGAATCAATAGTTATATTGTTCTTGAACTCGCCATCCCGTTTTAGTAAAATGAATTCTTTTCAGAAAACATTAGTGGGAGTATGGTAGAATTGGAAGTAATTTCAGAACCACAAACGATTACTGAAAATTAGTAGAACCTAAGGATTCAATTGGATTCGACAATCCATTAGCCACTCTGCAGATTTGGTGGGTAACCTATGCCATCCGAGAGAGACTTCAGTCTCCTCAAATACGGTGACAGGGAGGTTTTGATGACCCAAGCTTGCCACTACTGCTGTCCTAGACTATGAGATCTGGCAGGTGGATGACTATAATGTCGTTCTAAATTAGCTTTAGAAGTGCACATGTATATGACTCTGCCAGAGGGTGGTTGTAGTCAGTGAGAGTAGCGGGAGCGTGGTGGGCAAGTAACTTATGTCTATTTTAGACTAAAACAAGTATAGCGGAGATAGATCGATTTTGATATGACAGTCATAGAATTTGACTTCATCAGAACAAAAGATGGTCCTCGTAGAACTGGAAGTAATTCCAAAACCACAAACGATTACTGAAAATTTAGTAGAACCTAAGAATTCAATTAGATTCGACAATCCATTAGCCACGCCGCAGATTTAGGTGGGTAACCTCAACCATCCGAGAAGGACTTCGGTCTCCTCAAAGATGACAGGGAGGTTTTGATGATCCAACCTTACCACTACTGCTGTCCTAGACTATGAGATCTGACAGGTGGATAACTATAACGTCGTTTTAAATTAGTTTTAGAAGTGCAAGTGTATATGACTCTGCTAGAGGGTTGTTGTAGACAGTGAGAGCAGCGGAAGCGTGGTGGGCAAGTAGCTTATGTCTATTTATAGACTAAAACAAGTATAGCGGAGATAAATTTATTTTGATATGACAGTTATAGAGTTTGACTTCATCAGAACAAAAGATAGTCCTGGTAATAAGGTAGTAGAGAGTGATGTCCTGGTATTTGGATGACGTACTCCTGATAGGAAGTGATCTTCCTATACTACGATCGGTTATACTGTGGTTGTCACAAGGTGTTTCTCCATATAGGATCTGGACAAAATATCAGGAATTCTGGTGACTATATCTATTGTTTTAGATCTAGATTTGGGAAGTGTCCCAATTCGGGTATTTTGACACCATTCTAAAATATTTTAGAAAGGACAACTCTCGGCGTGGTGGTATACCCGCAGGTGATGGAGTCACTATCTCTAAAAAGATGTTTTCTAGACTGATGAGGAGAGGGATTTGCATGATTGACATATTATCTGATTAGGTAATTGTGTCAATTATGAGATGTCAAGTACCACCCTAGATATTGCTTTTGCACTAGCTGTAATAAACAGATATTAATCTAATCCTGGAGAAACAATAGGAAGCAATTATGAACATAACAAGATATTCTTGGTATATGGAAACGGCAGCCTCCTTCAGGAGGCAGTTATCATATCAGGCTTCCAAGGTAATCTGAATGACAGAGTGGCTGTCAGAGTTAATAGTTTTCCCTCTTTTGAGAGCAGTATGTTGGACATGTGGTCCAAGCGGATATTGAGGAAGGTATGGCGCAGGATACTGATTAAATTCAATGGAGGATATAGTTTAAGAAGTTTGTTGGATTTGGAGTTCATTTATGAACTTGGCCCCATCAGATATCCAGACAAATTCTAAGACATGTATCACTCATTTCGGAAGATAGTTTTTTTCCGCGAAGTTGGGATATAGAAAGATAAAGATAGAAGTATTGGAGCGGATCCACTCAACGAGACTATTTCTCGAACGCGATAGTTTCGAAAACATGCTTTGCAGCGGATCCATTCTTTCTACATGCCATTCTTCTTCATTTTTTTGACTTAGCTTACTCTTTCTTGAGTTGCTCATGCCCATATTTCTTCACCTCCTCCTCCTTTAGTTGCTCACTTGAGCTTTGGAAATGAGAGAAAAAGATAGTGGAAAATTCCTACATTCCCACTCTCCATTGCTAGCGACCTTGGAGCGTCGGTTGTTTCGCTAGGCGATGCTGGAGCTTGGATCGTTTTCTTCAGGTGGATCATCTTCGGCAAAGGAGGACCGGCTTGCAAGCGCGATCCGGAGCACTTAAAGAAAGTTTGAGAATGTGAGCATTCTACACATAGTAGATTAGTTTAGCTTACTAGGTTTTGTATACAAGTGTTAGCTCTTTAGTTCGATTCTTGGTTTCAGAACTTTAGCAAACTAGAAATTTTTGAAACCCATTTTGCTATTTTGCAAAATTAGTTTGCTAGTGTGTCTAAGCTCCCAGCAGTGGTATCAGAGCCGGGCTAAAAGGCTAGACTTGTTTGCAATAATTTAGAGTTTCGATCTACGGAATTTTCCGATTCACATTTCCATATTTCTTGATGCTGTTCGAATTTCAAAGTTCAAATTTTTTTCTGGTTGCATTAAAATTTTGTGCCTGCAAAATTAGAGCTAGGAAAAAAATTTAGGTACCTAAACCCAAAATTCGACCGTGGAACAGAAGTCAAATGCGCCATTTGACCGCTAAACCGCGGTCCAATTTTGGCTACAGTGTCCCAAATTTTTTCTAAGGCTCTAATACATGGAAATACGATTTTTGGGATATTTAGTTTTGGTCCACATTTGTTTGTGTACTGGTTTGTACTTTGGGGTCTAATGCGGAAAGTTTTAATCGATCGAAATTTTAAATTTGTGTTTTTTTGAGCATTTGTTTCTGCGACCGTGAATATCATAGCGCGGTATAATTCGACTGGTTGCTATATGCACAATCAGATGGGTTTACGAACATGATATTCGCGTTGATGTCCTATGTTGCTATCTGATTATGGTCATGTTGGATTTGTCGCGATGGATAGCCCGGTGTACGTAGTATTAGATGTAGTTCTCTGTGATATAATGTATATTCATATTGCGTGGCGAGAGTCCGACATGTGGACTGCCGTCATCTTGGCTTGTATTATTCTTTGGAATACGTCCAGGTTGCGGACGTAGTCATCGTTGTATATTCAGTTTTCCATTACATGCACTAGGATTACCCCGCGGTGGAGTGCTCGAGTAGCCGGGTTCTAGAGAGCAACAGGCCTTCATCTCATGGCGTTGAGACCGGGACGCTTTACTCTAGAATTGGCGGGCTATTCGCCGCATTAGTAGGGGTATAGGATTGACCCGCGGAGGGGTGCCCAAGTCACTGGATTTCGGAAGTGCTGGGTGGCCCAGGCATTTCGTTGATTGGGGTTGCCTTGCTTCTGAGATTGGCGGGTGGCTTGCCGCACTCGTAGGGGTCTAGGGTCTGAGACTACGGGCTATCCACACGGCCGGGAAATTGCATTTCATATTTGGCTTCATTGAAATGCACTTTTCCTAGTTTATCCGCATTTCCATATTGGTTTTGCTTCCGCTGTGATTCTGCTGTGATGCTTCTGTGATGTTACTTGATTTCATGCGTGAGACGAATGTTCATATATATTATATATATGTAGTAGATGCTATATATGTTTTGCATCCGCGCTAGTCCTGTCCCCATCCTATCGTAAGTTAAGTAACCTTACGGTGATGACCCATGACCCTGTGGCGAATGCGGATGGCATATATGTGCGTGATTATTTTCGTTTCTTTCTGGCATGATATGATTAATTGATGGGACTGTATTAATTCTGATTAATGTAAGGACAACAAACCTAAATGATGTTGGAACCAATTTTTTAAAACTGACATTACATGCGTTTCTTTTTGTTTTGCATAGCGGTATTCGGTTATGAATATCCAGCATCTCATTCGACGAGGCAAGAGCCTATATCCCTTCTTGGGGAGTGACCTCTTGGGCAAAAGTTTGCATCATTGTAATAACTTCACTATAGTCGATTCTTTTGCTTTGCATCGGGGTATTCGGTTAGGAATATCCTGCATCTCATTCGATGAGAAAAGAACCTGGATCTCTTCACAGGGAGTGACCTCTTTGGCAAAAGTTTACGTGACTATAAACTACTCGGTTTTCTTCAAATCCATTGGTTTTCTACAAAACCACTCATTTAAAAAATGCGGAGTCTAAATCACTCCTTTTTTCAAAACTGCTCGGGTTCCTTCAATGATATCAAGTTCATTACGTTAAAAGTTTTTTGCCAAAACCCAACCATAGCCCTCCGTTATTTCCTACGAGTAGTGTTTAGTATTCGTACTGCGTTTGTTGACTCCGTCAAGACGTAGTATACGGTAGCTAAGTGGTGCTTGTTTGTAGCATACGATGCGATTGGTTAGGACAGTCATGCGGCCATATTGACTCCGTCAAGGGCTCGTGCGGGTGGGTTTAATACAATCAAGATAATGACGGGTTGAACTTGACTAGGACTCTTTGATTTGTTGACTCCGTCAAGGTCACTAGGGTCCTGGGGTAAAAACCATATTGGGAGTTTCACATATATAGGAAACTTGCCAGGCATGCGCATACCTTCCGGAGTGCGGTGACTTGAGTGGCTTCCGTCAAGTTATACTGTAATGATAGTTGGGTCTCGATTCCTACCGATGAGTAGGTGTTACTTCTCGGGTGATTTTCACATTATCCCGACTTATTCTCTTTTTGGGGTTTGAAATGGAATTCGAGAAAATAGTGGGAGCCATTCTGATTAGATAAAGTGATTAACCAATCTAATCTAGGTTAGAGTGTACGCTGGGTGTTTTTTTTCTCGCTCTCTGGCAGCGACCATGACCTGACCTTAAACTAAAACTCATGAATAAGTTAATCGAACCTTCTTACACATTTTGGTTTTAGATTGTCATGATTCACAATAAAGTCGCATATATCCTCGCCGCTCCTTCTCCTTTGCATTTCTCCAGAGCACTCCGTATCACTACGAAAATCCATATTGCTTGGGTATGCCATTGTATAGTGTTACATACGAAATCGAAGAAACTTGTTTCTGTTCGAGAATGGATTCCGATTCTGGAGAAATTGAATAGGATTATTCGGTTGTCTTTTCTCTTTACCTTCTCTCAGGTTGCGAGAGTTCTTAGTATTAGGAGAGTACACCTATTACGCTTATTGGATAGTATTCTTCCAAACCTTAGGCAGGTGCCGAAAGGTAGGGAAAATAGAAAACCAATTAGTCTAAGTGTTGTGTACAGAAGGTAAGAAGTAAAGACATATAAAGAGATTAGAGTGAGGGCAAAGGAAATTGCGACTACTGTCATGATTCACGACAAAACAGCATATATCCCTGCCACTCCTACTTCCCCTTTGCATTTCTCCAGAACACTCCGTATCACTACAAAGATTCATATTACTTGGGTATGCCATCGTATAGTTACATATGAACTCGAAGAAACTTGTTTCTGTTCAAGAATAGACTCCGGTTCTGGAGAAATTGAATAGGAATATTTGGTTGTCTTTTCTCTTTACCTTCTCCAAGGTTGCGAGGGCTCCTAGTATTTGGAGAGTACACCTATTACGCTTATTGGATAGTTTTCTTCCAAATCTTAGGCTGGTGCTGATAGGTAGTGAAAGAAGAAAACCAATTAGTCTAAGTATGGTGTATAGAAGGTAAAAAATAAAAAAATATAAAGGGATTGGAGTGAGGGCAAGAAATTGCGACTACTGTCATGAATCTTGATAGTGAAAGAGGCATTACTAGGAATACTCGGTCACCCTTTCGAAATATTTTCTGTTTCGGTTTTACTGTGCGGTGTTAATTGAAAACCGTTTTCCCAATTTGATTCAGACCCCAGGGTATGTATTTACCAGACTTAATTCTCACATCTGTATGGCGTTACAGATGCTGAGTGAGAGTAGAATATTGAAAATTGGGTGATTGATCCTCAATATATCAGAATTCTTTGATATTTTGAGGAAATCACCTGGTTTTTGCCTAACAACAAATTTTTGGTTTTGAATATCCATTGTTATGCACCAATTTCAAACTGATATATCTGTACATTTATTTAGTGAGATATAACTTTTTGAAATTATGTTTATGGCATTTACCTATATCAGTTGATGGTTACGTAAGGTGCATTCAACAACGGTGTAATTCTTCTTAACCATAATACAGTTTTCAATCTACGACGTACAAGATTTGAGTTATTAAACTCAGAGGACTTATACAAAGTATTGTATGTTGTCCGATGTCCATTAGGACAAATGGGTTGGTACTCGTACTATATTCCGTTTACTTATAAGTTCTCTGGTTTTAGACACGTATTTCGTTGAAATACAAGGTCCAAATTTTGAGAAGTTATAGGTATAAGAATAAAGTAGAGAATCATACGTTGGAAGTATCAGGATTTTTCGAGATAATTGAAAATGTAGGATTCTTCGAGATGATCGAAAATGTAGATACTTATGCTAGGTATTCCGTTGTAAATAATATATTTGAGAACATGCTTCTTTCTCAGGTTACTCATCCGTGGGTGCGCTCCTTGATGAGTAATGTTGTATTGTCTTCTTCCATGTAGTTGATATGCACTGGAAACAGCTGCATGTATTTTGAATCTGGTTCAAATTAAATTAATCCCTTTGTTTCTATATTGGATATAGAATGGATTTATATCTGAACGATGTTAAGGTATATGGAGTTGTCCGGCTTATGCTTAAAACCAAAATCTGGATAAACTCAAGGCATGTTTCAATAATACCAGTTTGTGGGTTATCCCGGATTTTGACGAGGGCTAACATTCTACAATTTGGAGAATCAATAGTTATATTGTTCTTGACTCGCCATCCCGTTTTAGTAAAATGAATTCTTTTCAGAAAACATTTGTGGGAGTATGGTAGAACTGGAAGTAATTTCAGA
This sequence comes from Agapanthus africanus, assembly GCA_030015575.1. Classification (NCBI taxonomy): domain Eukaryota; kingdom Viridiplantae; phylum Streptophyta; class Magnoliopsida; order Asparagales; family Amaryllidaceae; genus Agapanthus; species Agapanthus africanus. The sequence continues at coordinate 805,912,606 of CM057338.1, read as the reverse complement.
ACCACAAACGATTACTGAAAATTTAGTAAAACGTAAGAATTCAATTGGATTCGACAATCCATTAGCCATTCCGCAGATTTGGTGGGTAAGCTCAGCCACTCGAGAGAGACTTCGGTCTCCTCAAAGACGGTGACATGAAGGTTTTAATGACCCAAGCTTGCCACTACTGCTTTCCTAGAGTATGAGATCTGGCAGGTGGATGACTATAACGTCGTTCTAAATTAGCCTTAGAAGTGCACGTGTATATGACTCTGCCAGAGGGTTGTTGTAGTCAGTGAGAGCAGCGGGAGTGTGGTGGGCAAGTAGCTTATGTCTATTTTAGACTAAAACAAGTATATCGGAGATAGATCTATTTTGATATGACAGTCATAGAGTTTGACTTCATCAGAACAAAAGATGGCCTGGTAATAAGATAGTAGGGAGTGACGTCCTGGTATTTGGATAACGTACTCCTGATAGGAAGTGATCTTCTTATACTACGATCGGTTATACTGTGGTTGTCCCAAGGTGTTTCTCCATATAGGATCTGGACAAAATATCAGGGATTCTGATGACTATATTTATGGTTTTAGATCTAGATTTGGGAAGTGTCCAAATTCGGGTATTTTGACATTATTCTAAAGTGTTTTAGAAAGGACGACTCTTGGCGTGGTGGTGTATTCGCAGGTGATGGAGCCATCCTCTTTAAAGAGATGTCTTCTTGACTGATGAACAGAGGGATTTGCATGATTGATATATCACTTGCTTAGACAATTGAGTCAATCATGAGATGAGATGTCAAGTACCACCCCAGATATTGATTTTGCACTAGCTGTATTAAGCAGATATTAATCTAATCCTGAAGAAACAATGGGAAGCAGTTATGAACATAACAGGATGTTCTTGGTATATAATAACGACAGGATGCAGTTATCATTTCAGGCTTCCAAGATGATCTGAATGACAGAGTGGCTGTCAGAGTTAATAGTTTTCCCTCTTTTGAGGGCAATATGTTGGATAGGTGTTCCAAACGGATACTGAGGAAGGCATGGCGCATGATACCGATTAAATTCAGTGGAGGATACAGTCTAAGAAGTTTGTTGGATTTGGAGTTCATTTATTAACTTGGCCCCAACAGATATACAGACAAATTCTAAGACATGTATCGCTCATTTCGGGAGATAGTTTTTCTCCGCAAAGTTGAGATCTAGAGTGATAAAGATGGAAGTATTGGAGAGAATCCACTCACCGAGACTATTTCTTGAACGCGATAGTTTCGAAAACATGCTTTGCGAGACTGATTAATAGAGAAGTTGGGTGTTTGGTATCACACGGGTTGTGAGTATGCGACACCGCAATAATTAGCCTTAAGTGCAAGTGGGAGATTGTTGGATATAGTGCCCTCAAACCAATTATTGTAATCGCAGGCAGGCAATTATGATAATTGAGAGAGGATCTATACGGGTAGAACAGTCTTACTCGAGATGATAGTATGCTATCTGGATTGTCTCTATCATGATGTATATGCATTATGTGGTATTACAGATCACTATTACATGTTGATAAAGCATATATGATTCTTGCTTGACTACCAGTATTATGATGGCGATCATATACGTGGGAGCTGGGTAGACCATAAGCACATCCTTAAATGTCACTAGTCTAGAGAGTATCGAGACCGGGCATCGATATTCCGGTGTAGACTAGTGTGTACTTTTCGAGATTCCGATGAGGGGCGGTGGCCGATCTCATAAGTCATTGGTGTCGATTAGTCACCTAAGATAGTATACGGGTGCTCATTGGATTATGAGTTACACTGAACGGACTCGCCGGGAACATGCTAGATGGTATTATATCTTTTGTCAGATAGCAGTTCTCAGCTGACATGAGTACATGTTAGTCTGTCGACCTGAGATCGTCATTTGTTTCGTGTGAGTTCCTACTTTGCTTTGATTACTACCCTACTACGGCTCAAAAGAGTCGTACAAACAAGTTTTAGTTGGGTATAGTCCTGAGCCACATGGAGGTAGTGAGCGGATCGTCAGGGATTCGTCTCTCCCGGCATTGGGGATAGATGTCGCGCTGTGCACGGGTGGCCATCACCAGAAATCCTTGGCCATGGTGGACGAGAATTACCGATTTGGATCAGTAGTTTCTCAGTGGATGATGGGCTTCATATCGACACGAAATATCGCGGTATTAGGGGTCTGACTTTATCCAGCCCCTATACCCGATATGCGATACTCTTAGACGAACAGACCGGACCGTACAGAGATTGTCACAGGCAGGCTCAGTAGGGGTATGGATGGGTTTGCTCGTCGGCCTTCTTTTCGCTCAATACCTGGGTAATTGTTACGTATAGCTAGTGCCGCTGACGTGTATGTGGTTAAATCCACTGCCAGCGTATTGACGAGTTTTTAGAATCCCACACAAAGGGTTTTTCCGGTTCAGGAGATATGATATAGATGACGTATGTTGGTACATACATGTGTCCGATTAAATGTGTATATGCTATACGGAGTTTAATCGGACGGTTGATAATACTAGCGGCTTAGGATTAAGCCAGATTATTAAATCAAGTTTTGATTTAATAATTTATATATATATATATTAATATATGTATTCTAGTATTATTGTTCATTATTCATTTTCTCTCTTGGCTATTTGTATTTTTATACGAATACGCGTATATGTATTTCGATACGTATACCGGGTTATATTCCGTATTTATACGGAATATCTTCTAGAAGATGAACACCTCATTATATGATTTTCTTTTTAGAAAATCATTTGCAAATGAGGTGGAGGGTGAGATGGCATGAGCATGGTTGAAAGTATGTAGAGAGGTATGGCCTTTATTAGTTTATTGAAAATATTGTGAGATTTTGTATGGTTGCAAAATGATTTAAGAGCCATTCTTTCTACATGCCATTCTCTCTTCATTTTTTTGACTTAGCTCACTCTTTCTTGAGTTGCTCATGCCCATGTTTCTTCACCTCCTTCTTTTTTAGTTGCTCATTTGAGTTTTGGAAATGAGAGAAAAAGATAGTGCAAAATTCCTACATCCCCACTCTCTATTGCTAGCGACCTTGGAGCGTCGGTTGCTTCGCTAGGCGATGCTGGAGCTTGGATCGTTTCTCTCAGGTGGATCATCTTCGGTAAAGGAGGATCGGCTTGCAAGCGCGATCCGGAGCATTTGTAGATAGCTTGAGGATGTGAGTATTTTACACATAGTAGATTAGTTTAGCTCACTAGGTTTTGTATACAAGTCTTAGCCCTTTAGTTCGATTCTTGGTTTCGGAAGTTTAGCAAACTAGAAATTTTTGAAATCCATGTTGCCATCTTGCAAAATTAGTTTGCTAGTGTGCCTAAGTTCCCCGCAATAGTCCCCTTCCCCCAATTTTTTCCCTATATGGCTTTATGTGTATGCATGTAGTAAAGAATGTAGTAAATATCTGGTATTGTTATAAAGGTTTAAATGTCATGAATTTTTACAACTTGCAGTTGTTTGGTGATAGTTACATGGAATTATTGGCCTCGAGACTTGATGCAATACACATTTAACCAAGAAACTCTGATTAATACCTATATTTTCATATTTATGTCTAACCTTTTATTAATTTTATATCGCAGTCTATTGAAATTTTTAGTAATATTGTAGTCTCTTGAATTTTTTAGCTGTTTTCATATAATCATTTTCGTTGTCTTTTTTTTATGAAAAAGATTCAATGGCAAAATTGTTTAGACTTAGTAGTAATACAAAAGGTAGAACAAATCTATATTTTAGTCAATTAAGCAATACTTTAATATATAAAAGGAAATATTTAAAAACCTTCCCGTCACTAGTTCGTATATGGTTTTGTCTAAACTCGAGGGGAAAAAGTTTGAACTTGAGATAGAATATGAGAGAATATGCTAATCATATATCTACCAACTTTTCTTTTCGATTGAGATTATAATCAATTTGGTAAAAAAATAATTATAATTATATTTGAATATAGAATTTTGTTTGCCCCCAACCATTCATTCATGGTTCCGCCCCTGACTTGAAGGGCATTCATGACATTATTATCCCACAATCAATCCGTTAGATTTTAATCTGAAGCACCCAAACATGTCTTTATGATTTTTAAAGGTATATCCATCAACTTACTCATCATAGAGGACTAGAGCCTTGGAATCTTTGAAGATAATATGAAGTAGTATATGCCAAGTCTATTTATATCCTATTTGGCACAATAAATCCCCCTCCCCCAAATAAAAATAAATAAACACCTAATTTTTGTTGGATGCTCATTTCTATCACGTCTACTCAAAAGGAAAATCTTTCGAAAAGTTTTTTTGTTGCTTTAAATTTTCTTATCTATTTACGAAATATGGCTTCATGGAAAAGAACCCTGAAAAATAATGTGTAAATAGTGCATACTTTAAAAGGTTTCGAGTAAAAATACATATGAAGAGTTCACGTTCTAGAAAAGTAGTTTTTTCATTTATGTACTGATTGTGTTGATTTAGGAAACTATCATCATCATTAACTATTTAACTTTTCATTATCATTTTTTCCGGAAAAAAGTTGGATTTGCTTGTATTGAGTGTTACACTTATTCACATTTCAAGTAATATATCGTTGACTCGTTACCAATCGATATTAGAAACATATCCTATATGCATAAAATTGCCACCTTGCTTAATTTGATTCCATTTAATTATAGGTATTAAGGTTTAGAAGAATGAACATTGAGTGAAATGAATTGAATGATTAGAGATCTCTTTAACTCCCTTTATATAGATATGACCATTTTACATATTTACCCCCAAATTACATTTAACATATTCTAACACTCTCCCTCAAGCTAGAGTGTATACATTGTACATACTGGTTTTTCATAAATAAAAGTTCACTCCTAACATTTCGAAAGGCTTGGTGAAAAGATCTACTAATTGATTAGCAGATTTACATAGTATGCATTGATTGTCCTATCTTTGACTTTCTCATGAACAAAGTGACATCAACCTCAACGTGTTTGGTCGTCTCATAAAAGACCAGATTTGAAGCAATAAAAATGGCAGCTTTGTTGTCATAATATAATCGTATGGAAGAGATGGGTCGAAAGCTAAGTTTTCCAAGTAAGAAGCTAATCCATACTAACTCACAGGTGGTATTTGTCATATTTTTATATTCTGATTTTGCACTTGAGCAAGATGCAACACTCTGCTTCTTACTCTTCGAGGACACTAAATTCCTACTAACAAATATGCAGTATCCTTAATAGAGCTTCGATTAGGAGATCTTGCTCGGTCAACTTCGTTATAACCTGTGAGAATGTACATTCTGAATATAATAAACTTTTTCTTGGATCACTCTTCAAGTATCACAAGATTTGAATTGTTGTCTCCCAATAAGTAGTTCTAGGGTCCGCCGTAAACTGGCTAATTGGATACCAAATATCGGGTCGAGAAATAGTGAGATAATTTAATGAGCCAGCCAGTTGTCAATAACTACTGAAATCTTCCAACTAATCACCTTGTCTTGGAAGCAGTTTGGTATTTAAAGACTTAGATCCATAGGAGTCTATGGGCTTACCTCCTAATATTCCAACCTGAGATAGCATATCAATCACATACTTCTGCTAAGAAATATAAATGGTTTTTTTAGATCGAGCAACTTCACCTAAGAAATATCGAAGACTCCCAAGGTCCTTAGGTTGAAATTACGTTTGGAGGTAGGGCTTCAGGTCTGCAATGCTATATCATCACCAATGATCATAATGTTATCGACATACACAATCAACAGAGTGCATAAACCACGATGAGATCCATTGAGGACAGATTTATCATAAACGATACGGTGAAGGCATAAAGAAGTAACCGGCTCGGTAAATCTTCCAAACCATGCTTGGGGAGATCGCTTCAAGCCATATACTGATTTCTTAAGACGACAAATTAGGCTAGACCACCCTTGACTAACAAATGCAGGTAGTTGCTCCATATAAATCTTCTCAGTCAAAGCTTCCATGGAGAAATGTACTTTTAACATCTAGTTGAGATAAAGGTCAATGGTGAGCAGCTGCTAGAGACATAAGTAAGCGAACTGAGATCATTTTAACAACCAAAGAGGAAGTCTCTTGATAATAAATCCCATAGGTTTGCGAATATCTTTTAGCTACCAAACAAGTTTTGAGACATCTGAGAGATCAATCAGGATTGAGTTTCATTGCATAAACCTGGCTACACCCTACAACCTTCTTCCCAATAAGAAGGGGACCGTTTCCCATATTTGATTGTGCTTAACAGCTGACATTTCCTCCTTCATATCTGTTCTCCACCTTGTATGAGAGTGTTTCGGACAATGACTTTGAGGAAAGGATGAGAATCAATCGAGGTGATACATGCTCGGTAAGAACGAGACAATATGTAGATATTCCATAATTATCGATAAGATGAGAAGTGCAACTCCGAGTTCTTTATCTCAATACAATAAGAACACGGAGATCAAGCTGCTGTGGATCTTAAGGCGGCTGGACAACTGGAACAGGTACCTTGGACCTGTAGTGCGCACATACTGTCCAGCATACACCTTAGTCGCTAAATCCTTCTCAAGAGTAAAATCAGAAGGAGAAATATCATCAGATTCAGTAGGTGTAATTATGACAATAGGAGGTAAATCAATGGGAAATGCTGCAGTTTTATCTTATAGCTCATTGCATTATTCCTAGACTATGATACAACTGATCAAGACTATATGCACCACATTGCATTTACGATCAAACTAATTTAATATCGCTCTGCAGGGTTCAAGCATGAAACCACAAGATTCTCCTTTAGCCGATTCCTGGTCTCCGGCTTCAGAGTCCTCACAGATGGGACCTCAAGCTCCTGTGAATGGTATGCAATGCAGCCTTCCAATCTTCATTGTTTTATGTGCAACCTTTAATACTATCTGTCAGATTCAGAACCAGGCAATGTTGATTTTGCAAGTCTTTAATTATTCATATATGCTCGCCTTCAATTATACTCTCTGAATTCTGTAACTTTATATACTCGATGAAGCCTTCAGTTGTATATGCTTGCATTCAATTATATTTTGGAATATACAGATATTAAATATCGACTTAGGGAGGTTGATGGATCATCTATATGACTGCCATTTTAGATTTTCAATAAAAGAAGATGCAGCAGAACTATAATGGTACAGACTGGTCTGTAAAGCATGCTTAGTCACTGGATAAAGATATAACATTTACAGGCATGCTTTGTTATACTTGAAGGTTATGAATTGTGATGAAAATTTAAAGCCAGCAAGCCGTGTTTAGTTTACATATTTAGCAAGCTCACATTAGTTTGTGATACATATTAATTGCTTATGTCTTCTATAACAGTTCTATTCCTTTGAACTCAAGGAGATCTGTACACAGCAACAATACTTGATCTTGCTGCATATTTTCTGAAAGGAGCATAGCTAATGTGATGATAATGATATCCTTCAAGACATTAACTTGGATCACACAGCAGTGTTTCCTTTCTCACTTTATCTACCTTTCTCGCTTTATCTAACTTTGTTGAGGAATGAGAACCACATAAATGCAGTCAGAATTTTCCTTTTGAAAGTTGTCATATGGAAGATATTGAAATTTATAGTTGATGTTACTACAGCACAGCGCACACACAAAAAATGGTTAACTCAGTAGGTTTCAGCGAGATGCAATAAACTAATTATCTTCTTTGGAATTAGACTGTTAAGCAGTTCAGGAAGAGGTTATGAAGTTTTTGAAGATATAATATGAAAGCAGTAGGCCTGGTTGAGAAACAGTGGCCACTGTTAATAAAATGCCTCCTAATGATTTATAGTTATATCTAGCTTCGCTAGATTTCTTTACCTAGGAAGGATATGCAGTAAATCCCATATGACTAATTTCTATTGTTTCGGGCATGATGGAGAGAGGTCAGTTTTTTCTTTGCGAGTTTTAGAGGGAACATTTGAAAGACAAGATTTATTTGTTTATTATTCTGTGCATGATCCTTCCACGATCCATCTCATGAATTGTTCATCTTACTTGGTGTATTCCTCCTATTCTCCAAGAAGATTTCTACTGTTACAAGCGAAGAGTGTGGCCTGATGCCTATAATTATTTGTATACCTGACCTGATATGTACTTTACATCTTCAACTGTCAATCATAGGTTTTTGTCACCTATGATGTTTATAGGTTTCCATAGTTCAGTTTATTTTGCATATTATCTAGTCTAATGTTGGTCAACTGCGACCTAAGTTGGCTTTTGTATGGCACTAGCATAATTGAGTAATTTTACTTTAAAACACAAATGCATGTATCTTAGTAATTTTTGTCGCATTGTTTCTCATTTTCTTTCATTATTGTCAAATCGTATGGCTATCTTTGAAATGAGATGCTGTTATATTGTTATCATATGGTTGCTTGTGTATGTATACCATGAATTGAGATACAACTCTCTTCTGCTTTGTATTTTACCTACACATGACCAGGAAATGGTTCCAAGGTTCAAACTAAGATAGGTGGTGGTGGACCAAGTGGAGTTCCAGCCTCATTTCTTGTGCAGAGTTCACGGCTACAAGGCAAGCCAGCTACCAGTGGTTCATCAAGGGAGCAATCTGACGACGATGATCTTGATGGAGAAACAGAAGTGACAGATGACATGGACCCTGCGGACGTAAAACGTGTAAGAAGGTAAACATTGTCTTCAATGATCAGCTGGTATAATATATTTCTTTGGCTAAATCACTAAACTGCACTCTAGGCCTTTTCTATTATGTTTTTCAGCAAACTGCCTTAAAGTTTATTTATTACACTATTACATCAGCAACAACAACAAGCCTTTAACCTAATTTTTTGGGGTTGGCTATATCAATTCGTTTCATCCATTCTTCTCTGTAAAACGTCGTCTCCTACATATCGGTTTTTAACCGGCTCTATTCGTGAATAGGCCTTTTTTTTTATTATGTTAGTCTACCCTTGGCCTCGTTGCACCATTAACTACAATTTTCTCACTTAAACCTTTCATTTCAAGCAAGTATTGTAGACCAAAACACCCTCAAATGTAGTACTTTACGGTATATTAGTACCGTAATTAAAAAAAATTAGTTTAGTAGAAATACTACAACAGTTAAGGGTAGCTTAGTGTAATTGAGCTTCTTTCTTTTATATGGTTTGGAGACACGTGTATCCATATTTTGTTTTCTAAATAAATCTGATTAAGTTATTACACTTCTCAGCCTTTCTTTAAAATGGTATGACCGAAGAAAGCCCCATAAATATATTATATTTTGTAGTGCTTCTCTTGATTTGATTAGGACGACAATGCGGATTTTGTGAATTAGTTACAGAGTTGGTTTAAACAGGTAGCACAATATTTAGCTGTGTGAGAAAGAAACTTCTCCAAGAATAAAGCACCGAGCATGCAACTATGGTAGCTTGGAAGTTGGAAAACATATACATTCTTATTAGCTTGTACATCCTCAAATTTTTGTACACCAAACTTTCAGATTGGTTTATTGCCAATTCTTCGTCTAGCCTAAGACAAGTCCCGAGGGATTTTATATTGACAGGGAACGGATTGAGGATAAAATACCAGAGATTAACGGCACTTCATTGATGTTGAGTGCCATTCTTATTGTTTGAATGGCTGCCATGTTTTGCTCATGAAAAAATAAAAAAGATAAAGAAAAAGAGAAGCGTATTAGTTTAATGAATGAATATATAAAACATCTGTAGAAGACGGCATAGCTCTTAAATATAACTAGAGTATGAACATATTTTATGCCCGGGAAGTGCTCAATGGTTAAGGAGTAAGAACAACATCACAATACCCCTCCTGCCCCCCTTCTCTCTTCCCCAAAGAAAAAATGGCTAGGTATCTTAATCTTGCGGGGCTTGAACCTGCCTGCCCAAATGTGCAGTTTTCTGGTTGAACTTTGTCAGGTTAGCGAATAACCCAAGCCTTGATAACACCTATCCAAATGTATAGACGGATACTCGGATACGATGCAGTTTAAAGCACTCCAACCCAGAAGTATATGTTTAGCATCATAGAAGAAGGTGATATGCCTAGCGAAGGATTTAGAAGTGAGTGTCAATTTCAACATTGTTTGAAAATTATTATTTTCTGCCTTCATATAAAATTTTGCCGTTGGGAAAGCGGTTAATCCCTTGGAAATCTAAAGTAAGAATCTTTTAATATTGCCTCCTACCTGTGAACAGAAAATTCTTAATCCATTGACGATGACACGCAAGTCACTCAACCTATCCGATGACCAAAAAAAAATAAAAAATTCTTGGTTGGTTGTTGGTCCTCTTGAACCCTTTTGAAAATTTGGGCATAAGGACAAGAGGTACGAGGGAACATATGTTCGAGAATATTAGTACTTGGAGAAAAACCAAAGTGAACCAAATTTACAGGTAAACAAATACAATTAATGTGAAATGCATGATGATCCAACTTGACCTTACCTATTTCACTCTAAAAGGAACACGAGCCACCGGTGTTTTAAAAAGCAGCCAAGCGGGTTTCGCCGCTTCGCTTTATCCCGCTTAAGCGGATGATATTGCATAACCTATTTTATCGATGTATACACCTCATAAGTGTTATAAAGGGTATATAAGTATTGTTATTGGAGTAAGAACACACAAATACCAATTAATACAATATTCCATCTTTCCCCCCCTCTTTTTCCATGTTTCTATCTTTTGTGCTCGACTCGATAAATCCTACGGTTGTCGAGCTGACTTTGAGACACTTCAAGATTTGGGTTTTAAAACTCCAAAATTTTATATTTATCAACTTCAAGAAGTCGAGATCTAAATCGATTTCAAGCAATACTTGAGTTTTCTATTTCGATATCGAGTAGTTTTTAAATTTCGATCATAAAATTCCAATTCGATTTTATTTCCATCCGATTTCGAGCTACAATCTCTTCGATACATTTTTAAAAATAATTTGGTAAGTATTTTTTACTGATTTGAGCTCTGATGTTTAATGTTGGGCATCGAAAAGTTTATAAGCACTATATAAGCTAATAAATTCTAAGAAAATTTCAATTTTGCATTGAATTATTTGAGCATATTTTAGCAAATAATATAGTGTTGGAAATAGTCAACAGTAAGATATTTCTCAGATTAGTTAGAATCTGTTTGTAACAAAATCTGTTAGAATCTGTTTGTAACAGAATCTATTTGTAACAGAATTTGTTTGTAACTTCCTTATTTTATTGTTTTCCTCATATCTTGCTATACTCGTGTAACAAGGCTATAAAAAGAGCCTCTCTGTATACTGAATTTTTTGTGAAAGAAAGTTCAATTCGCTTATATGGTATCAGAGCGGTAAAACTTTCTCCAAAAATAAAAAATCACCATTTTTCCTCAATCAAAAGAAATCCCCGTTCCTTTTTTTCCAGCCATAATGTCCTCCACCACAGAGACTGAAGTATCCTCCGTGTATCAACCAACATACAGGTTCGGAACACAAGAGGATCGGAACACTAGCCAGAGTTCTTTACAAAAACAGGCTTTGCAGATCGAGTCCGATGGTTCTCAGGAGTCAAGAATCAACTCAGGATCGCCTCCATTCACAAAGGAACAACTGGAGCATCCGTATAAGTTCTTTAACTCCACCGCAGATCCGTCAACACAACCCTCCTGTTCTTTAGCCCAGATCGGTAACAATCACCGTATCTCTTTTTCATGCATCAATCAACTTCCTTGGATTCTTGACTCTGGAGCAACTGATCACATGACCGGTTGCTTCACATTATTTTCAACTTACACACCCTGTGCAGGAAACAAAAGGGTCAAAATTGCAGATGGTTCGTATTTTGCAATAGCCGGCTAAAGAACCATCACAATCTCTCCTTCCTTAACCCTTCTTAATGTTTTATATGTTCCAAAGCTTTCCTGCAATCTGATTTCCATTATAAAGCTAACTCAAGACCTTAAGTGTCAAGTTAAATTCATGTCCTGTCATTGTGAAATTCAGGTTCTGGACTCGGGGACGATGATTGGCAATGCTAGGACCAGTGGAGGTCTCTACTTGCTTGAAGAAGGATCGCATCTCAATAAATCTGCATCTAGTTTGTGTTCTCAGTCCATGTTTGTTTCTCGTGACAATGAATTAATTATTTTACATTTTCGTCTAGGTCATCCTAGTTTCCATTATATGCAATATTTGTTTCCAAAGTTGTTTCGGAATAAAAACCCTTCTCAATTTCAATGTGAAGTATGTGCTTTTACCAAACACAAAAGGGTAATTTATCCACCTCGACCCTATAAACCTTCAGCACCGTTTGCCTTAATCCATAGTGACATTTGGGGACCATCCCGCGTTTTATCTGTCTTCGGAAAATAATGGTTTGTTTCGTTTATTGATGATCATACTAGAGTCCTTTGGGTGTTTTTGCTAAAGAAGAAATCAGAAGTTCAATAAGTTTTCAAAACCTTTTATGCCATGGTTGAAACACAGTTTAACACAAAAAGTCAGAATTTTCGAAGTGGCAATAGACGAGAATTTTTTAACGAAACCTTAGAAGATTTTTTGCAAAGAAAGTCATTATTCACCAAAGTTCTTGCATTAACACACCGCAACAAAACGGTGTGGCTGAAAGAAAAATACACATTCTTGAAATTGCTAGGGCATTATTATTCACCAACCATGTTCCAAAAACATTATGGAATGAAGCAATTTTAACAGCAACCTATCTTATTAATAGAATGCCCTCGAAAATTCTCAATTTAAAAAAACCTGTTGCCTTGTTAGAATCCTTTTACCCTCAAAGCCGCCTTGCAATCTCAGATCTGCCGTTGAAAATTTTTGGTTGTACCGTGTTTGTTCACGATCACAACCCCACTAAGGGTAAACTTGATCCAAAATCGAAAAAATGTGTTTTCATTGGCTACGCCACGAATCAAAGAGGGTATAAATGCTTTGATCCTTTATCAAATAAAATATTTATCACAATAGATGTGTTGTTTTTTGAAAATAAATCTTTTTTAAGCCTCCTTTTAAGGGGGAAACAAATAGTGAAGACTCGGTTTCCATAAAAAATAGTCTCCCAAAAATACCCAACTTAATCCCACATATAAATTCACAAGATCTAGATTTTTTAAATCAAGACATTTTAGACCAGTTTTTTGAACATCTGGCAAACCAAAACAGTGAAAATTCACAAAAGGTCCTTGAAAACTCAGAAAATATGTCTGTTTAAAACTCGGTTCCTTTATTAGAAAATCCGGAAAAATCTTCCTTTATTAGAAAATCCGGAAAAATCCTATAAAAATAGGAACATACCACCGACTCATAAAACAACTTGGCTCGTGGATTTAAATCCACCAGAAGCTGATGTGGAAATTAAAACTTACAAAAGGAAACAACGTGAAACAGGTCTCGAAAAAACACAGCATGAGCATTTAATTGAGATAGATCCTTCTCCAGAAGCAGATGCCGACTCTGTTCAGCCCCACCAAGAATCCGACTCGAGAATAGAACCGGATCATAGTGAGCTGGATCTTCCCATAGCATTCCGAAAGTCCACAAGGTCATGTACTAGTCGTCCCTTGTATCCAATGTCAAAATTTGTGTCTTCAAATAATCTCTCATCCAGTTTTTCAGCCTTTACCTCTAATGTGTCTGCCGTGGAGATTCCAAAAACTGTACAGGATACTCTGAGAGCTCCAGAGTGAAGAAAGGCGATTTTCGACGAGATGAATACACTTGAGAAAAATCAGACTTGGAATATGGAGGAGCTGCCGAGAGGAAAGAAGACTGTAGGATGCAAATGGGTATTCACACCAAAGTTTCATGCAGATGGAACCCTAGAACGATATAAGGCGAGGCTCATTGCTAAAGGGTTCACTCAAACATACGGGATCGACTACACGGAGACTTTTGCACCTGTGGCTAAGCTAAACACGATCCGGATCTTGCTGTCAGTGGCAGTAAACCTCGATTGGCGACTTCAACAACTAGATGTGAAGAACACGTTTTTGAATGGAGACCTGGACGAAGAAGTGTACATAGAACCTCCGCCGGGGTTTGCAAAAGGGTTCAGCTCCAAAGTGTGCAGATTGAAAAGATCACTTTACGGTCTTAAACAATCTCCACGAGCTTGGTTCGAACGTTTCCATCAGTTTGTGAGAGGGCAATGATACAATCAGGCTCAGGCAGATCACACCATGTTCTACTAAGTCTCGAGACATGGAAAAATTGCAATACTAATTGTTTACGTTGATGACATCATTGTTACAGGAGATGACGAGCAAGAGGTCAACCAGTTAAAAGGAAGTCTCGCCAAGGAGTTCGAAGTAAAAGTCTTGGGAGAATTGAAGTATTTCTTGGGTATGGAAATTGCTTGAAGTAAGAAAGGCATTGTCGTGTCTCAACGAAAATATGTTCTCGATCTTCTCAAAGAAATAGGGATGACATCCTGCAAACCTGCGGAGACACCGATAGATCCGAATAAAAAGCTCGGAGAATTTACACAGAGCCCGTCAGTGGACATTCCACAATATCAGAGATTAGTGGAAAAATTGATCTATCTCTTATACACACGTCCCGATATCACCTTTGCAGTGAGTATGATAAGCCAATTTATGCACTCACCTCAAGAAGAGCACCTTGATGCAGCATATAGAGTTTTGAAGTATTTAAAGGGCGCACCAGGAAGAGGTTTATTCTTCAAAAAAGGTGAGACTCGCAGCGTCGAAGTATTCACTGACATGGATTGGGCAGGTTACATCGTAGACAGGAAGTCAACTTCAGGGTATTGTACGTACGTGTGGGGAAATTTGGTTACATGGCGGAGCAAGAAACACAGTGTCGTGGCAAGGAGTAGTGTGGAGGCAGAATTTCGAGCCATGACCAACGGTATTTGTGAAGTTCTGTAGGTTCAACGGGTACTACAGGAAATAAAGCAGCCTATAACTCAGCCACTAAAACTATACTGCGACAACAAAGCTGCCATCAGCATAGCACACAACCCTATACAGCATGACAGAACGAAGCATATTGAAGTCGACCACCACTTCATCAAGGAAAAACTGGATGCCGGTACCATCTGTATCCCCTACATTCCGACAAAAGAACAAACTGCAGATATCTTTACAAAGGGACTATTCAAAGCAGTGTTCGAGGGACTCATAAGCAAGTTGGGCATGATGGACATCTACGCACCAATTTGAGGGGGAGTATTGGAAATAGTCAATAGTAAGATATTTCTCGGATTAGTTAGAATCTGTTTGTAACAAAATCTGTTGGAATCTGTCTGTAATAGAATCTATTTGTAACAAAATTTGTTTGTAACTTCCTTATTTTATTGTTTTCCTCATATCTTCCTATACTCATCTAACAAGGCTATAAAAAGAGCCTCTCTGTATACTGAATTTTTTGTGAAAGAAAGTTCAATTCACTTATATATAGTCTAAGCAAATTTGTTAAATTTAGGGTTAAGACATTTGCAAGTACAAAAACAACATAAAAATAAGATAGAATGTAATGAGAATCATTATTTATTGACAAGAAAAGGACTATTGATGATACACGACTGCTCTGATTTCTAAGCCGTTTGAGCGTCCGCTTAAGTGCTTAAGCGTTTTGGCTTCTCGACCGCTCCGCTTTTGTTTTCCGCTTTTAAAACACTACGAGCACCACTACGAACATAACGCGGCATAGCTTCACATTTACTGCAGAATTCATTAGAAGCACTATCCATTGTCATGAAATGTATGGGGACAGGACCTTTAGGCCTTGCAATAAATTTTATTACTTTATATCAGTTGTACTGAAAGCTGATCTATGTTTTTTGCACTCTGACCTAATAAATCCTCTTTACGAACTTGTACATCGAGTAACGACTCTTCAGTTCCTTAAGATTTTGGTATAACTAAACTCTAAGAACACATGCTTGAGTTTGTTTGCAATTACTGAAGGTGAGATTGCGGGTTTTCTGTTCCATTACACAGGTAAAATTTTCAGTGGGATCCAGGGCATACTGTCCTACATCTCATTATCATTATTATGTGTGGTTTACCACCTTACTTTCACAGTTGATATATAGATTTTGCTTTATATTTGAGTCTGTTTTGGATCATCAACAGTTCCATTTGTAGCACAAATATGAGCCTTTTTTGTGTTGTTGAATGACTGTTATTTGGCAAGTTTTTCTTTTTCTAAAAGTAGACCTCTGTTTCGAGAAAGAAAATCCACATGCTAGTACTTAATGCCTAACATTCTCCTAATGCAACTTTTCTGTTTTGTAAGAATTGTTTGCAATAATTTATATGATTATATGGTGTCATGACCTTTTTCCCCAACAGGATGCTCTCAAATCGAGAGTCAGCTAGACGCTCTCGAAGAAGAAAGCAGGCACATTTAAGCGACCTTGAGGCACAGGTATGACCTCATCAGGGTTAATTCGTATCGAGATGAGTAAAGACACCTTATAGAGAGACTAATTCTTTGCGACTTTCTTTTGATGCAAGGTGTCACAACTACGACTTGAAAACTCAGCTTTATTGAAGCGTCTCACTGACATAAACCAGAAGCACAGCGAATCTTCTGTAGACAATAGGGTACTAAAAGCAGATGTGGAAACTTTGAGGGCTAAGGTAAGAAGTTCACTTGTCAATCATAACCAAATTTAAACCTTGCAGTGTTGAAATGAAGATATTATGGTTTGACATTTTTATGTATTCCGCATTGTGATTCTGTTTCAGTTTGCTCTTGTGAGTTATCCGTTACTTGCTTAAGAGATGATTACAATGTTATCTAAATGGGGTTTGAAACTGAAGAAAAAGAGACGGTTCTGTATATAGTAAATGAAGGGGATTAACTTAATCTACATCCTTCCAAGCAACCTTTATTTATATAAATCCAATATAGTTCAAAGTAACTAATTGTACAACTAATTAGAAACAACCAAAACAATAAAATAACAAATTAGTTACAACCAATGATCTACCAGTTATGATAGGATATATGCTTGTTATAACCAGAGATCAGTTTATTAAGATACACATCTAACACTCCCCCTCAAGTTGGTGCATGGATGTCAAACGTGTCAAGCTTGGAACCGATCAATTACAGTGCAGGTCGGGGTAAAGGTTTAGTCAGAACATCAACTAGTTGAAACTTC
Source organism: Agapanthus africanus (assembly GCA_030015575.1). Taxonomy (NCBI): domain Eukaryota; kingdom Viridiplantae; phylum Streptophyta; class Magnoliopsida; order Asparagales; family Amaryllidaceae; genus Agapanthus; species Agapanthus africanus. Next base: position 805,895,473 of record CM057338.1, on the reverse strand, counting down.
GTAGGAACATTGTTGGGGTCAAAAATTACATCCCGGTTGATCAAGTCAAAGTCAAAGTCAACTCCAAATCAAGTGGGACCAACCCCCGGTCTAGTGGGCCTGTGCCCAAGTCGGACCCGAACATGAAGATGCCGGCCTCCCCCATGTCAAGAAGAAAATTATGTAATAAATAAGTTTGATGTAATTTTCATGCATGAATGTAAAATAAATGGGCAAAAAGCCAAATTTTTATGAAGCCCATGACTCATGTGCAAAAAGAAGTAAGCACATGAGACATGAGATGTGCAAAATGCCTTTTTGTAAAGCCCAAGGGGCTATGTGTAAACTTGTAAGCCTATATAAGGTAACATGATAATGAAATAAAGGATAATAATTGATTCCCATAAAAAATTAGGGTTTCTGTGCCTCCGTCCCCTTAAGGTTTTAAACCTTCTCTTTTCTGAATTAAATCAAGAGTTTAACTAAACCTTTCCCAAAAAGAAATAGTTTTTCACCATAAAACCCCTTTGATCATCTTCAAAGATTTCTGGGAGTTCAACTCCATTTGTCAAAAATCTTTTAGAGTTTAACTCCATAAATAAAATCCTTTTGGGAGTTTAACTCCATTCAAAATCCTTTTGGGAGTTTAACTTCATAAAGATAAAGATTTTTTCTTTTTCTGGGAGTTTTCAAAGTCCCTTAGGAGTTTAACTCCTAATTCGGGGGCTAAGCCTCTTTTTTCTGCAGACGCACAACTCTCACGTGCCGGGCGCGTGAGGTGCTGGTGCCCCACGCGTCCTTAGGACGTTACTCATCCTTCGTTTCCCATACACTCCACACTCAAAACACGTCTCCCGTTAAAATTTTTATTCTAACGGGGCGCTGCCCTGCACCTCGCAAAAGAGCTGCTAGCCCTCTTGACCCCCGGCCTACTATCTGGATAGCGGGATCCCTGATATACCCAAAAACCCTTCAAGACACATACGCACATTGCATATTGAATTCGCATGACTAGTTGACCCGTCAATCGAGGTTCCTTCGCTTCAAAGGCGAGGGGTAATTGCCAGCGGTTTAGTCCGCGGCTGCCGGAGATTCGGATCCCCATAATCAATAAACCCCGGTCTACCCTAAGTAGGGGGAATCTGTATACGTCTAACAAGCAACACGTATTTCCATCTCAATGGGGTGACGAAAAACACTCTACAGATTCCGGCACGCCTGGTGGGACATTTTCTCTCCTCCCATATTTCGGGTTAAACATTCATGCGAACTCAATCAATGTTAGTTATATGTATTGCCCTAGAGGCCATTATTGTACATGCGATGTATATTGTAGTGGATGCTTGGACATATATAGGGATGACTTTCTTGCTCGACATGATAGTATGCTATCAGGTTGCTCTTTATCTTAACATGTATACTGATTGTCTCTATATTACATGTTGATAAAGCCCTTAGGATGATTACTTGACTACTAGGATCATGATGTAGATCATACTAGTAGGGATAGAGTAGTCGATAAGTACATCCTTCAAATGTTCCTAATCGAGGGTGTATTGAGACAGGGCATCGATATACCAGTGTAGACTAACGTATACGCTTCTCGACCCATATGATGGGCGATGGATGATCCCATATCCGTTGGTCTTTGACATCAGAGAAGGTATACGGGTGCTCAGTGGAGACTGGGTACACTGAACGGACCCGCCGAGAACTCCTAGATGGTATTGTACCTATCGTCGGATAGCAGTTCTCTGCTGACACTGGTACATGTTAGTCTGTAGATCCGAGATCGTCATAAAGTCTTGTGTGATTCCCACTGTGCTTTGATTTTCACCTTACCACGGTCAATAGATCCTGTAAAACGGTAGCTTTTGGGTACAGTCCCGAGTCACATGGAGGCAATGAGCGATAGGAGAGGTTTCCTCTCTCCCGGTATAGGGAGTTGATGTTGCGCTATGCTCGATTGGCCATAACAGGAAATCCCTGGCCAGGGTTGCTGAGATTTACTGGTAAGTGTTACCAGTAGTTTCTCGAACCGTTATGGACCTTGCATCGGCATGACTTATCAGGTTATTGGGGTCTGACGTTATACCATCCCCAGGCTGTGATATGCGACATATCAGACGAAGAGACCGGACTGTACGGTAGTGTTACTGATTGGATTCGCAGGAGTTATAGCAGGCTTGCTTGTTGATCTTCTGATCGCTCAATACCCGGATGGCCGTTACGTTTAGCAGACCGCTTGCGGCTTGTGGGTGTTTGATATGATCATCACCTACTGCCGGCGTATTGACGAGTCTTTAGAGTCCTACACAGAGGTTTCCTGGTTCATGCGAAACGGAGTAGGAGCCCATATATGATATGTGCGGGACCGCGATTTATACGAGTATGTGATACCGTATTCTATTCTCGCGATATGAAATATCGGTCGGGTATATGTGATATAGCCGAGTTATCGGATCGAGTGTTGATTTGATAAGATGATTCATTTGATATTAGTCGGTTATATGTCATATAGCCGGATTATTAAATCAAGAGTTGATTTAATAGTTTAATGTATAATTATATATTTGATATATTAAATTACATTAACTAATATTAGCTCACTTAAGATTTCTATTCTCACCTTTTGATATATTGATATATATGTGATATATATTAATTGTATTCTTTTTGCATAAAATATATATATGATATATATTGTTGTGTCATGCTAGGTTACACATGCAACATGTATGAGACTAACACCATGTTTGGGTTAATATTTATTCTTAAGTAATTACAAATTAGTGGAGATATTTTGATGGTTGGAAGCTTGGAGAAGTTTTAAGATAACCATTGAGTTAGTCCACTCTTTTGTTTTCCCTAAGATATTTATCAACTCAACCATTAACTATACACAATGGTTAACTCTCTACAAGGGTTAGATATATGATATACTCACCCATGGTTGCATTTTAACCTTAATGGATTCATTCTTTCATCACTTGAGTTTCATCTTCTTTTTCCTCATTTTTAAGCTTTCTAGCTTTTGACAAAGTGATGATAGATTGTGAGAAAACCAAATCTAAAGTGAGCAATATTCCTACTTCATTATCCTCTACTATTAGTCATTTAGTTTAGGGTGTTTGTTTCACTAATCTACACAATTAGTGAAGAGATAGCATGAGCTAGTGTCTGCTCGACGTAGATCATTTTCGGTCTCGAAGACTTCGAAGCAAGCTTGTTCGTTTCTTTATGGAAGCCTCTCAAGAGTCCAGACGATCGTGATCGCAGCGAAGGGACTTATACACAGAGCTATTGAAGTGAATGACCGGTCTACAAAGGTTGTATTCCTTGTTTACTTAGATGTAAAGTGTTTACATATCTTGTTTAACCCTAAGTCTCTAGTTAAGATCTTGGTTAGGGTTTGTTTAGCACCCCAAAATTTTTTAAGTAGCATGATTGATGCTTGCCAAAACCTTCACAAGGTGCTAAGCTAACCCTACAATCAACATATATATCGATTGTCTGTACTGAAATCATGCTTTTTTTGTGCAGGTTAACATTTTCCAATTGCAATTTTCAGATGCAACAAAATGTCTCTAAGGACAAGCTCAGCTCGTAACACAGCTCACATCTCCTACACGATGAAGATAGACGCCAGGACGATCCTTCCGGCCAGTCTCGGGCAACAGTGGGAGGAGCCGCTGCTACCATTTGGCTCTATCCTGTTTGTGCCAGCTAACGCTATCCCTGCTCCTCAATGATAGATAAACCGGCCTCAAAAGGGAAAATGCCAAATGTCATGGTCGCGAAGGCACTTCAGCCCAAGCATATATCCGTTTTCGAACGACTCTCCTTTGCTCCAGCTGGGGGCAAAGCTATCAACACCAACAAAGCAATAAGGCTTCTCGGGCAAGCTTCAGCGGTGCCCCTGACAACCGCTCAACTGGGTATCTTCTCTAAGCTCCCCGTCAATTGACTCATGATGGCTTTCTGGATAACGGATTCCCGCCAAGCCCTTAAAATTGAAAAGCTAAGATAGAAAAGGCTCAGATACAGAGCCAACAGAGTTACCCCGCAACAACAGCTGAATCGGCTGTGAAGCTCGCTAACTCTTTTGAACTGCTGAAATTGGTTCAGAAGAATGCCATGACTGCAAAAGCCAAGAAAGCCGCGATCCGGACAGCGCCGCCCAAGGATCCAGTCAGACCAAACCGTCTTCAGTCGCCTGTCCTTTCTAGAAGAGCAAGGGCCACGACGATGGTCTGAAAAATCAGCCGTCAAAGATAAAGAGATGTCTCGATATGTGGTCTACACTATTTACATGGTGGGCACGCGCAGCAAGAGCAAGAACGGGGCCATTACATCTCAAATCCAATCTGGTGTGAATGTGTCTGCCACTGTCAAAAGGGACCTAGTTTGACACGACAGTTTCTAAGACCAGCCTCCTATGGAAGGTAATGAAAACCCTTCCAGTGAGGCTGCTAAGCAGAGATCTCTCTCGATTCATAAGGAGTCGGGCTCGGAAAGCGAAGATGAGCCAATCTTTCGTTCCAAGAACACATAGCAGCAATTTTTCTAAGAGCTTCAGGAGCAGCTCAGAAACAAAGACAAAGAGATGGCCAAGCTCTACTAAAAAATTGACGACTTGACAAACGTCGTCTTACAGCTCACGGCCCAAGTTGCCTCTCAGCCTCCTAATCAAGACCAAGGCTCTGCTTATGAACCGGGAAACGGTGTTCCGAGGCAGCCGACGCCTATTCCCTCAAATCCAAAAGTGGGTGAACCACATGAAAGTCAGTCGCATCCTATCTCGGAAAACGTCTTGACTACCGATGACAGCAACCCGCTAACGCAAGATCAAATCATAGATTTGGTTGCCAACAAAGTCAAAACATTGGTATCCGAAACCGAAGCGCAAAAAGATATCAACAATAGTGGGAGACCATATCCTGCTTGGTATGATCTGGTAGAGTTTCCTGATGGCTATATCATCCCCAAGTTCGGAGATTCGATGAGAAGGGAAATGCGAATCGGCACATCGCCCACTTTAAAGCCTCATGCGGGAATACTGGGGGCAATGATGCGTTTCTCCTCCGCCAGTTCGTTAATAGCCTAACCGATGTCGCTTTCGACTGGTACGCGAGCATACCGGATGGCTCCGTTAATACTTTCGTCCAAATGGAATCTCTGTTTCGATAAAGGTTCATGAGTGTCAGTGACACCATTGCCGACTTCGTAAGGACCAAGCCAAAGAACAACGAAAGCAGTACGGATTTTATAACCCAATGGCGCAATCTCTCCGTCAAATATGAGCCACTGTTGAAACATGACCAATCCGTCAATCTCCTCATCGGAAATCTCGGCACCTGGATGAATCTTTTTCTATGCACCACGGGTCATAAGACGTTCCAAGAACTGACCAAGAAAGTTCAAATGCTGGAGCGCTCAAAACAAGAATCTTCCTTGGATTCCAAAAATAACAATAGATCCTGGAGAAACCGAAAGGACGATAATGGCAAAGACGGAAATTCCGACGATACTGAATCTTTTTAACATTTCGGCTAACCGAAATAAGCGAGGGATGAGCGGGTCTAATGCCAACCAGCCTCGGAAGCCAATTTTTGGAGGAGATGAATCTTCACTGAAAGAGAAGCTGGATGATGTCTATTCTTTCAGAAAGGACAAAATCCACAAGATATTAAAGGATGCCCTCAGAAACGGTCTATAATTACCAGAATTAAAGAGACCGCAAGAAGCGAATATGACCGACAACCCCAAATATTGCCCCTATCACAGAGTGATAGGTCATGCCATTGAGGACCGCTTCTTCTTCAAAGATTGGGTCGAAAAGCAATACAAGGCAGAAAAGATAGAACCGTCTAAAGGCGTGTTAACAAACAGTCAAGCTGCGGCCGCCAATTTCATACAAATAGAGACCGAAGCCCTTCGGAAACCTGATTCTCTCCGACATTTGCCTTTATCTGAAAAGAGCGGACCAAAGCAACAAGCTAAGAGCCAAACGAGCAACATTGCCAATGAAGAGGCAGTAAACGGGTACACAATCCATACGATCTACATGGTGGAGCTCAGAAGAACAAGTCCTCCTATGTCTCATACCCATGATGATGACGTGGCTGTTGCTACACATCATCGGCTCGGTCTAAATGATGAAGAGCCCGCTCAGGCCATTAAGCCAAAGGAGCCCGTGGTTCCTGTGGAATCGAGCTCAGGCAGTAAGAATGACCTGGTTATCATACCCGAAACTATAGAACAAGTATTATTTCAATGGATTCAAAAGCAGCTTCAGGATAGAGACGAGAAGTTGGCCAAGGTCCATTCTAAAGTCGACGAGCTGGCAAACGTCGTGGCAGATCTCACGACCCAAGTCTTCCGATTGCAATTGCAGAAAAATCAAAATTTGGTACATGAGCCAGGGATTGATATCCTGAAACAGCTAACCGATACCCTCTCCAGCCTAAGAGTGGAACACCTTTGCGAAAAACGGCCGCGATCAGCCTCCAGTCCCTCTGATACGTATCCTGAACGTGGTAAGCGGACAGTAAGCGAACCATAGACCGATCGGCCTTGAAGACCAGGATCGGGAAATGCATCGACTCTAATGGAGAAAAGGAAGAAAGTCTACTCCTTCAGGAGGGACGAAGTCCGCGAATTATTCAAGGACGCCTTGAACAACGGTCTGCAATTGTCTATTCCAAAGAGACTACATGAAATGAATGACCGACAATCCCATATACTGCCCATATCATAGAATAGTGAGTCATACCACCGAAGACTACTATGTTTTCAAAGATTAGGTGGAGAACCAGTACAGGGTTGGGAAAACCTCACAGTCCTCGGATGTACCGACAAGTCACAAAATTACGGTCATCAACACAGCTCTGCCAAGATCAAAGTTTGAGGAGCTGGGATAAGCAAACACAGATGACCTCCATGTCGTTAAACTGGGAACAATGACCACCACGTCGTTAAACTGGGAACAGTTGACCATCATTTCGTTAAGCTGGGAACAGTCGACCCCTAAGTCCTTAAACTGGAAGTGTAAAAAAACTTGTAAATAAAAAAAAGCCGAAATGATGGGGCAACCGCGAATAAATAGCCGAAATGATAGGGCAATCTCGACCTTCGCGATAAGAAAATCTGAAATGATAGAGCAATCGCGGTAAAAAAACCTTGTATACAAATAAATACCCCAAATTCCCAAAAGGTGAATGATGAGTCACTCCTGGTACCACACTCCAGTGCAGCGATGCAGATACCAACCAAAATCCAAATCCCCAAACGGCGAATGATGAGTCGCTCCTGGTACCATATTCTAGGGCAGCGATGTAGATGCCAACCAAAATCCAAATTCCCAAAATTCTCCCAGCCCTACAGTTGGTCCCTAAATTGACTACCGTATACAATCCACGAGCTCAAATAATTCTCATCACACTCATGCCCCACCGTAATCACTAGTCACGCGGTCGGTTTCCGCCATCGGAATTATGCTCCATTTGAAAAGACCCACTCATGTGTCCTCACGATACATAAGGAGAACAAAACTTACGAGATCCTATCGACTCGTAAGAAAACACCTTTGTGGGATCCTTACGACTCACAAAGGAAAAACACACTTGGGGTCCCCAAGACTCCTAAGGAGAAAATATACCTACGAGATCCTTTCGACTTGTAGAGAGAAAATACTTTTATGGGACCCTTACGGCTCATAAAATTGAAAAGGCTTAGGTGACGGGGATCTAAATCTGTCTCCTAAGCCATCGCTCCCCAACAGGCAATGGCAAATGATGAATTGTTTCTGGCACCTGTGCTCCAGTGTTAGCAACGCTGATGCCGACCCTAACCCCAACCCCAAAAATTCCTAACTTTCGATCTAATAGACCCCTGGGTCATTAAACTGGGAACAGATGACTTTTAAGTCGTTAAAATGGGAACATATGATCCTTAAGTCATTAAACTGAAAACGAGGGAAATCCATTCAAGGCAAATGATGATTCGCTCCTGATACCATATTCCAGTGTAGCGGTGTTAATGCCAAACCAAAACCAAAATTTCCAAATCCTCTCATGCAAATGATGATTCACTCCTGGTACTATATTCTAGTATAACGATGTTGATGTCAACCCAAATCCCAAGTTCTCCACGGCAAATGATGATTCGCTCCTGGTACCATATTCCAGTATAGCGATATTGACGCCGAACGAAAACCTGAATTTCAAGTCTCAGGCTCAAAAGCCCCGCTGGACGGATAAGAAACTCCCAAATCAAGTTAACCAACAATTTCTGCGTCGAAATCACGTTTCGTCTTAGAATGTACCCTGTGTCGAAATCATGCTTCGCCTCGGAGTATCTGCCTTCCCTGTCGGAATTATGCTCCGTCTCGGAATTAAGTCAACCAACGACCTCGAATCTTTGCTCCCGAATTAAGGTTTGTCCCAAGATACACCTGTCCTGTGTCGAAATTATGCTTCGTCCCGGAACCTTGCGTCGAAACTATACTTCATCTCAGAATATATCCCGACCCTGGAATTATGTTCCGCACTTCGGAATGATGCTCCGACCTCCGGAATTATGCTCCGCTCCTCGGAATGATGCTCCGCTCCTCGGAATGATACTCCGACCCTGGAATTATGTTCCGCACATCGGAATGATACTCCGACCCCCGGAATCATGCCCTCGGAAGGATGCTCCGCCTCTGGAATGATGCTCCACCTCAATGTCAAATTTCACAAGGAACAAGATCTATCAATTTCATGCACACAACTCATATACGTGGTGTGCATTTATTGATGAGGGACATTTTGTTGGGGTCAAAAATTACATTCCGGTTGACCAAGTCAAAATCAACTCCAAATCAAGTGGGACCAAGCCCCGGTCTAGTAGGCCCGTGCCCAAGTCGGACCCGAACATGAAGAGGCCAGCCTTCCCCATACCAAGAAGAAAATTATGTAATAAATAAGTTTGATGTAATTTTCATGCATGAATGTAAAATAAATGGGCAAAAAGACAAATTTTTGTGAAGCCCATGGCTCATGTGCAAAAAGAAGTAAGCACATGAGACATGAGATGTGCAAATTGCCTTTTTGTAAAGCCCAAGGGACTGTGTAAACTTGTAAGCCTATATAAGGCAACATGATGATGAAATAAAGGATACTAATTAATTCCCATAAAAAATTAGGGTTTCTGTGTCTCCTTTTCATTCCTCAAGGTTTTAAACCTTCTCTTTTCTGAATTAAATCAAGAGTTTAACTCTTCCTTTCCCAAAAAGAAATAGTTTTTCACTATAAAACCCATGAAAGGGAGCTCGAATCTTCCATCAAATCCCTAAAAGGGGAGATTTTTAAATCTCATCCCTTTTTCTCCAAGATCCAGCGAACAAAAACGAGGAGGAAGGAGACCCATCTCCAAAAAACCCCACTTCAGGAAGATCCAAGGCTCAAAAGAAGATCCAGAGCTAAAGGGGAGAAGAAAAGGCTCTTCTTTGATCATCTCCAAAAATTTTTGGGAGTTCAACTCCATTTGTCTAAATCTTTCCCTTTTCTGGGAGTTTCCAAAACTCATCAGGAGTTTAACTCCTAATTATTCCGGGGCTAAGCCCTTTCTTTCTGCAGGCGCTGCGTCCATGTGCCGGGCGCATGAGGCGCTGGTGCCCAACGCTCAGCGCCCACATGCTGGGCGCGTGAGGCGCTGGCGCTCACGCGTCCTTAGGACGCTACTCATCCCTCGTTTCCCATACACTCCACACTCGAAACACGTCTTCCGTTAGAAAAAAATTTCTAACAGGACGCTGCCCCGCACTCCGCAAGGGAGCTGCTAGCCCCTTGATCCCCAGCCAGCTATCCAGGTAGCGGGACCCCCGTAAACTCTACGAGGTCCCCGATATACCCAAAACCCTTCAAGACACATATACGTACACTGCACATTGAGTTCGCATGACTAGTTGACCCATCAATCGGAGATTTCTTCGTTTCAAAGCGTGAGGGGAAATTAACAGCAGCTTAGTCCGCTGTTGCCGGAGATTCGGATTCCCACAATCAATAAATCCCGGCCTACCCTAGACAGGAGGAATCTGTATACGCCCGACAAGCGACGCGTATTCCCATCTTAATGGGGTGACGAAAAACACCTTACAAACATGCAGTAGAAACAATATGATCTTCAATTTTCTTCCTGGCATAATCGCAATCTATTTCGATGCGTTTTGTCCTTATGAAACACCAGATTATTAGTTATATGATTGGCCGATGTATTTTCACAGTACAATTTCATAGTGAAGAAATCCATACGAGAATATTTTATTGGCTCAAGAAAAATAATAGTCCATACAACTCTATATATAGAGTTTTAGATAATCTCTTTTAACAAATATATAGCAACTAATCAAACCGATTAACTAAATATAACAACTGAATATATATCTATAACAATATTCATAACACTCCCCGCAAGCTGGAGCGTAGATGTCAATCATGCCAAGTTTGGATAGAAGACGAGCGAAAACCGGTCGAGAAAGAGCTTTGGTAAGAATATTTGCCAGTTGAGTTGCAGAGAAAATATGCTGGAGTGCAACCACCTTATCTGTCACTTTATCATGAATGAAGTGATAATCTATCTCGATATGTTTAGTCTGCTTATGAAAAACTGGATTCTCAACTGTCACGCCCCGCTTCCCAAAATCTGAAATACGGAGAGTGACGAAGGCCAGCCGTGCTACCTACGGTAAGAAAAAATCCTTCCATAGTCATATAAGGCTGTCTAGATTAACCTGTCAAAAATAAAATCCAATACCAAAAGGAATAATACTGATAATCATGCTGCAATGAAACCACAAGGAATACTAAAAATGGGTCCACTAGATAATTGATGCAATTAAAGATCTGATACAATAGGTTCGAAATAAAATAAGATCCAAAAGAGAAACATAAGTCCTAATATCCCATAAGGGCGCACATGCTAAATACTAAAAGAAAAGAAATAAACCTACGGGTTACTGATCTTCGACAAAAGTCCTGATAGTTGCTGTGATTCTGCTCATCCTGAAAGTCTGTCTCTAAAGCTGAGATGGCAAATCTCAGGGATATCAGAACATCCCAGAAAGTACTCAACGTATAAAGTGTGTGTAGTATAATAACATGAATATATGAAAATAGTGAAGCCCAGTGCGCAAGAAAAACATGTATATAAATAATTAGATGCATTAACACTATGAAACATGTATGTAAGGGGTCAGGTCATAACCTAACTGGTCATTAAAAAGTAAACTATCTTATCGTAAGCTCAAGTGTGTGCGTCAACCTCTGCAGGAGTATTCCTAACCCAAGAGTCGTGCCCCAGGGGCTAGGAAACACGGGCCCAACTGTGGAATGAACAAGAGACCGCTATAGCCCGATACGAGCTGTAAACATGAGACCGCTATAGCCCCGTACGAGCTGTAAACATGAGACCGCTATAGCCCGGTACGAGCTGCCGGCATGGGACTCCTGAGATCCTGTTGTACAACGAACACTCAAACTACCCCAACACCCGCGTATTTATAGCTACTATAGTAAAGACTAAATCACTAATTAAGAATGTTGAAAAGATAGGAACTTATGGTATGGTAATTGTATGAAAATAAAACTGGTGAATAATAGTGTGTCATGTCCTATAATTCAGCATTCAAATTAGAGAACTTGTTTTAATATGAGTAGTCTGGAACAATGAGTAATCATGGCATGTCAAGTACAATAGTTATAAAATGATAGTGTCCATAAACAAGAATAGCATGTTAAGCTTTCTCAAGCATGCCGACAATGACAGTCTCAAGTAAAATGTTAAATATAGATGATAGGATATGATAAGATCAAAAATGTAAACAAGACTCAACATAAATATGCAAGTGTCTGTGTTTTAACATCCGGGTTTATTTATTGAAAAGAATAATAAACTGAAATATGGTTTTAAAGGGTTAATATAGTTAAATAGGAATGACAAATTACAGATGCATAAAGCGGATAGTGGTAATAGTATAATTACGAGATAATAATAAGTAAGATAAAATAAATGACAGATTGACTAGTCATCATGTAAGTGCTAATAATAAGTTTTATAATCATGTGATAATAGAAACTGTTAATACAAATTATAGTATCAAAATAATTTATATGATTAGGGCACATAGAGTGCAGCGATATTATAAGGAGTGATAATGTAGAAAGTTTAATTTATATATATAAAATATTAAGCCCAAAGCGTTTATTGATTAACAGTAATAATGGTATATTTTTATGTTTTAGATTAGGATATACGTATTGGCATTTTGCATGCTAGTGTATACCAATATTGTTGCAACAGAAACATATAATTACTTATAAAGCTTTTTATATATTAAACCACATTTACATATTAATAGTTATCTTATTACGCCTGCACTTTTACAGTTGTTCACTTGATGAAAAGATTAATAGGTATTCTAAATCCTAGGGTTTTTATCATATGTACAAGTATTATAAAATATATTAATAAAGCGGCAGAATATTACAATTTTATTTAAATATTGTAAGTTAATAATTTATTTAGAGAATTACCGATATTACATCGACTAAAAAAAAATAAAAGAGTAAGAGTACTTGCCTCGGAGACAGATAAATACGACGACACGAAGAACAACTCCAAGGTTTGATTGCTCGGCTAATTTTGAAGAAGAAGAAAATGTTGTGATGGGAAAAAGAGAGGGTTGATTTATATGAGAATGGGAGAGATTATAATAATTAGGCTGTTATTTATAAGCAAGAGATATGTTGTTAAAAATTGGAGAGATTATTATAATTGGAGAGAGAAATATTCTGATGAGATGAGATTTGGATTTGATTTTATAAAAAAGAGGTATGATGGGTTGTTATATACTTCTATAAGATATTAGAAAAGTTGTATATATACATATTAGTTTGTATATACTTAGAATAATAGAAAAGTATATGTATATATAGTGAAAATATATGTAGATATGTATATGGTTATGGGTTAATGAAAATAAATATAATTAGTTATATATATAGGATTTTATGATATCAAACAACTAAAATATATTTTCAGTTAAACTATCATAACAAAATATCTTCAATTATATATATATGTATGTATGTATATAGGTTTGTAGAAAAATAATTAAAGAGAGTAGATTTGAGAAAGAGAATCTGCTGAGAGAGATTAGATTAGATTGGAGAGAGAGGGATTTTGTTAGGGAATATATATAGAAAAAGAGAGCGGGGGTTTGGTGAAATATAGTTAGTGATTTAGAAAAATATATGTAGATAGAATAGAATATGGGAAGAAAAAAATCTGTTGGAAAAGATATTTGTTTGGAGAGAGAGAATAGTATTTGATTTAAATGAATAAAGTTATCAGGTGAGACATATATGGTGATTGGAGAGAGAAAATTGAGGAGTTAGTTTAGGAAAAATATTTATATGTTTAAAAGATTTAATAGGGGTGCTCATGAATTTTCAAAATTAAATATTTTAACCAAATAAATATCGTAAGACAAAATATCTTATAAATAGAATTTAAAAATGGGTAAAATCTTATGTATATGTATTGTTTAAAGAAATACCAATTAAAATATGTTTTGTTTAAACTATGATGCTAAAATATAAATATGGTTATAAAATAGTGTTAGACAAATAAATATTTAAATACTAATAATATGTATATTTAACAAACTTGAAAAACCATAATTATATGCATATATCTTAATTAAAAGTATTAAACTCCAAATTATAATAATAGTAAAACAAAACCCAATATATCCAAGAAAAAGAAACGTACGATCGCACTAGGGTGTTACATCAACAATGTGAATTATGGTTTTGTTATCACAGAAGAGTGTAGTCGGAAGAGAAGAAGGAACTCTAAGACCTGTCAAAAGGGAGGTAAGCCATACCAACTCAGCTACTGTATGCGCCATAGATCTATACTCAGCCTCTGCAGAAGAACGAGTAACTACATTTTGCTCTTACTTTTCCATGTAACCAAGTTTCATCCCAAAAAGATACAATAGTCACCCGTGGAATGACGATCATCAACGGATCCAGCAAAGTCAGCATCCGCAAAGGCTGTTCACTAGGGAGCACGGGTAAAATAGATGAATCAAGGTCTGAGAAGGTAAGTGTGGAACAGGAATAAAAGTGGTGGGCCCATAACCCACGGGTCCCAGGATCATAACCTGGCTCCGATACCGTGAAGAAATCCAGATGAGAATATTTTATCGGCTCAAGAAAAATAATATTCCATACAACTTTATATAGAGTTTTAGATAATCTCTTCTAACAAACATATAATAACCAATCAAATCGATTAACAAAATATAACAACTGAATATATATTTATAACAATATTCATAACACATAGGATGCTGATCTCAAGCAATTTAAGTTCTAGCAACAACTAACACAACCAAACCAACTCGAGAGCAGTACTACTCATCGCTCTATATTTGGCTTCTGCATTTGAAGTAGACACAACGGTTTACTTTTTATTCTTCCATGTAACAAGATTTTCACCCACAAATGTGCAATATCCTGTAGTAGACCTTCTATCCGATTTTGATCCAGCCCAATCTGCATCATTGTAGGCCTCAATGTGAAGATGCCTATTTGATTTGTAAAGCACACATCTTCTTAGAGAACCTTTTAAATACTTCAAAATGCGAAGTGCTGCATCCCTATGTGAGACTCCAGGAGCCTTCATAAATTGACTAAGTAGATTGAATGGATATGTAATATCCGGCCTAGTGATTATTAGATACATTAGTTTACCAATCAGTCTTCTATATTTACCGGGATTATTTAATAACTGATTGTCGACTGAAGTAAGCTTGTGATTAGGATCCATCGGAGTATTCCCTGCATTTGCTCCTAACATACCTACTTAGTGTAGTAAATCAAGCACAAACTGCCGTTGGTACAGATTTATCCCTTTCTTTGACCTCGACACCTATATTTCCAGGTAATAATGAAGATCGCCTAGGTCTTTAGTCTGGAAGCTAGTTTGTAAATGTTTCTTCACCTTGTCAATCCCATCGCTATCACGACCCGTTATAACTATATCATCAACATAAACAACTAAGTAGATGCTACAATTTGGAGTGAACTTGACAAAGACAAAACGATCTGAGTGGCAACGATTAAAGCCATTACTTATAACAATCTTGATAAACTTTTCAAACCAAACTCGTGGGGATTGTTTTAAGTCTATAAATAGGCTTCTTCAGGAGACGAACTTTCTTCGTGCACTCCCCCCGAGCAACATATCCAGGATGGTTGCTCCATGTATACTTCAAGCAAAATCTCCATGAAAAACGCATTCTTAATATCCAATTGGTGAAGCTGCCAATTCTTATTTGCTGCAATAGAGATAAGAACACGAATAGAATTTAGTTTAGCAACACGAGAGAAGGTTTCTTTGTAGTCAATATCTCAGAGCCTGAGTATATCCTTTTGCTACTAAACGAGCTTTAAACCTCTCAATGGTTCCATCTGGATTATATTTAATTGTATACACCCAATGACAACCAACCATACGCTTTCCAACAGATAATGTAAGCTAATTCCGATGTCATATTTTTATAAAGAGCAGACATTTCGACATCCATGGCAGTTTTCCATTGTGGATCAACAAGTGCATCAAATAAGGAATATGGTATATAAGTATTGGTGAGACTCGTAGTAAAGTTACAAAAGTTGGAGGATAAGTTATCATAGAAAACAAAATTAGATATGAGGTGATTAGCGCATGCCCTTTTCCTTTTATGAATGATAACAAGAACATCAAGATCAATAAAGTCTTTGCGAACTAAATGTGGCATATCAAGATGAACAAGTGATGGAACCTAGTATGCTGATTAGGAATTGTACCTTGTTGTGGGACAATCGAAGTAGTAGTATTGTGAGGGGCGGATCTGAAGTTGGAGAAGTAGTCCGAGACAGAGTTGAATCAGGAGCATGAACAATTTTCCTTCTTACATAGTACTTTAGCTTTGTAGGTATGGAAGTGGTGAATTGTCCATAGAATCAGAAGTAGGGAACAGATTGTTCTCATCTAGTGGGGCATCATCTATTTCAGAAAGGATAGGAAGTACAACAGGTTGTGAAGAGGTGCATGGAATATTCGGAGAATGGACAAAAAAAATATCAAGCAAAGTATAGTCATGTGAGATAGCAGGAAAATATGAGTTGCTTTCGAAGAAAGTTACATCTGCAGAGGCATTTGCGAGTAGGTGGATGATAACATCTATAACTTTTTTGTGAACCTGAGTACCCAACAAAGACACATTTTACAGCACGAGGATCCAATTTTCCTTGATTTGGAGATAAGTTGTGAACAAAACAAATAGATCTAAAGACTTTAAGTGGTAAAACATGTAAAGATTTATACGGATGCAAAGTAGAGAATTGACCTTTGCCTTGAAGAACAGAAGATGGTAGGCTATTAGTTAGATAACAAGCAGTAACATCTGCCCAGAACTGTTTGGGTATGTTCATTTGAAACAGTAGAGCTCTTGAAACATCAAATAGATGTCGGTTCTTTCTCTCAGCAACGACATTTTGCTGAGGTGTATAGACACATGATGTTTGACGAGTAATACCATTATTAGTGAGATATGAGATAAAAGATTCAGATTTGAATTCAGTAGCATTATCTGTGCAAAGGACCTTAATATATGTATCAAATTGATTTTGAACAAATTTATGAAATGATCGAAAGATAAATAAGATTTGAGTCCTATCTTTGAGTAAGTAGAGCCATGTCATACGTAAAAAATCATCACTAAAGAGAATAAAATATTTATTTCCATTAGAACATAAAACTTTTATTGGACCCCACATCAGCGTGCACTAAAGAAAATGGACGAGACTCTTTAAGACTAGAACTAACAGGAAATGTAGCCCAAATGTGCTTATTTGACAAATTTCACAATCTAAACTAGAGAGAGAAGACATACGGAATTAAAGACTTCAAACTTGACAATGATGAATGTCCTAAACGATAGTGCCACTGCAATGGTGTGATTGTAGCTTTGAAGGCTTTCACATTTCTGCTAGAAGGATTTGTTCCATCAAAATAATAAAGATTGCCTTATCAACTCGATGTCCAAGGATTCTCCTCGACTTTAGATCCTGAAATGTAAAATATTTCGGCAAAAAGGTTACACTATAATTTAAATCTTAAGATAGTTTACTTACATACAATAGACTATATGGTATAGATGGTACTAAAAGTGTAGAAGACAAATGAACCGTGGGTGTTAAGTGAATAGAACCTATACCAGAAATAGGAGTAGTTGTACCATTAGCAAGGGTTACAAAGGACTTAGATAAAGAATGAAAACTAGAAAAGTGATTAGAGTTTGCAGACATGTGATCATTAGCATCAGACATGTGATCATTAGCACCGGAATCAAGGATCCAAGAAGAAAAGTGAGACTTAAAAAACAAACCGATAGTATTACCTGATGTCACTGCCATGGCTGCCTGTGGATGATTCTTTAACAACCTCGCATAATCATCTTTGGAAATAGTCATATTACCTGCAGTTGGCTGTGATTGTGGTTGTGGCTAAGGATTATAAGTGATGTCATCAAAAAGGAAGTCACATGATTTGCCCAGGGACTCCAATAATTTGCCAACAATTTTCAACGTCATGATTGTTGCGGCCACACTTTGTACAATATCTACTAGTCGCTTGTGTATGACCTCTGTCGGCTTCTACCCCTCTCTGAATCTTTGCCTCTGCCATGACCTCTAATATATTGACCACGACCTCTATTATTAAAGCCATAACCAACTTGTCCAACCAGACCATGATCATTATTTGAAGGTCATTACTATTCGTAGAGGTAGGAACTCGTCGGACTCTTGCATGTGCTGAATTTAGCGTAGGAAACTCTGGACTTGCTAGTATCTGGGTTCTTACATGTTGATATTCAGGCCCAAGTCCAGATAGGAACTTGGCTAGTTTGAAATCTTCTCTTTGCCTGTGCATTACATCGAAATTAAGTTGTAACGGCTGATGAAAATTAAGTTCTTCCTGCTTACCATGCAAGATGCTATAATATTCAGCTACAAACTTGCCTCCTTGTTGCAATTTGAAAATTTCTTCGTATAAATCAAAAATTCTGATAACATTCTTCTTTGCTGAGTACATTTCATGAAGAGTGTTCTAGATTTCTTTGGCTGTGGTGAGAAACACCACATTGGTGCTGACTTGTGGCTCCATAGAACACCATAGCCAAGTGACAATTTGATAATTTTCAACGTTCCCGTTGCTGAAATTAGGATTGGATTTAGCTGGCTGCTTTTCAGTTAAGTATTGGATCTTCCTTTTGGTAGTGAGGAAGACCTTTACTGCTTGCAACCATGGGAGGTAGTTGTTGCCATTTAGTTTTGGCAAAGGTTATCGTGGAGTTGTGGTTGGTTGTCACAACTTCAGCAACATTTGCGGCAGTATTCTTTTCGTCCGCCATGATGCAATAATTGAAGATGGGTTGTAAATAAGTAGTGTTGAATTTGTGGTATGGAACAAAAGGGAAATAGAGGTGTCACGGTATCAAACGCTCTGATACCATGAAACTGAAGAAAAAGAGATGGTTCCATGTATAGAAAATGGAGGGGATTAACTTAATCTACATCCTCACAAGCAACCTTTACTTTTATAAATCCAATACAGTTCAAAGTAACTAATTGTACAGCTAATTAGAAACAACTAAAACAATAAAATAACAAATTAGATACAACTAATGATCTACTAGTTATAATAGGATATATGCTTGTTATAACAAGAGATCACTTTGTTAAGATATGCATCTAACAAGGTTTTTGTACGTACCCCATCCCCCCAATCCTTTAAAACACCCCCACTTTCCACCCCTTCTCAAAAACTCGGTGAGAGAGAGGATGCGGAATATACATTGCCACGGTTGGAATTTCCTACAACGGCTGGACATGGCAATGCTTTATTTTTGGGTTTCTCATTTTACCTTTTTTTAATTCAAGTGCAATTAATGCATGTAGTTGCAAGATAATCATGCATTTGGATCAAATGATGGTATCGTGCAATCTCATCCGCCAATGTAGGAATTTCCAACAGTGTCACTTTACACTTTATGCTCCTTTTCTCTCCCTCTCTCTCTCTCTCTAGACACACAAACACACTACAATCCGTTGACTTGTTACCAATCATACCCATTAGTTAGATATGATGGAATATTCTTAGAAGACTCTTTTAACACCGTTGTAATAATAGCATCAATTTATTATATTACCATTGTACTCTTATCTGATTACCAATCCTTATTTACTCTTCAAATTTTCTATATATTTCCTTTAAAAATAATTCTGAGTAATATTGCCATATTAGATTTATTGAAAAATAAAGGAAAATAATTTGTAATATAGGGTTTTTTGTATTTACCCCCTGCAATCAATTGTATTTACTAGTCCTATCAGCACCCTATGTAGCATCATGCATAGTAAGTAAGATTTTTCCTGATATATACCCCCATTCTAATCTTTATATTTGTAAATACCACCTTAAAATCTTAAAAAAATTAATGTAACACACCTTTTCGTTGATATTTGGTCCAAACTCAGTTTTGAGATGCAATGATTAGCTTTTCTTTGGCTATTTATTTAGTACATACTACATAGAAGGAAAATGAGTATTAAAGCCAGTTTGTTTCAAAATTTTTAATCATTTGTTAGCAATTATATCTAAGAATAATTATCTTTTCAAAATTTTATTAATTGTATTAGTTTATACTAATTTATCGTTTTATTATCCATCTCGCTATAGCATATTCATTTCACTTAAATTCAACCCTAATTATGAAGTTTTGAGTGGTTAGTTTGCAGATTAAGTTTGGTTAAAAATAAGCAACAAGATATATCACTGAAAATAAAGTATAAAATTTAAAACTATAAGATCAAACTAATTGACTTAGCATTTACTAAGTTAATATCCTCTTTATGTACTACCACCATAAGAACAAGGGATTTTTGAACCATCATGTGTTTGAGGGGAGCATTTATAACTACAAAGATTACATGGGGTATGCATAAAGATGAAAATTTTAGGAGGTATATACAAAAACTGTAATTTAATGTACGAGAAGCCTTGTCAACTTAGGAACAGAAAATTTCAATATATAGGAATGTTATTCTATTTGTGTATAAAGAGTGGTTTAAAGGAGAAGAAAGGTCACCAAAAAACTCCTCCAGGGTTGAAAAGAAGAGATCAAGGGGATTCCCCTCAAATAGCCGCAAAGAATAAATCAATCATAATCTCATGATCTGACAATAAGCTACTTAAAGTAATTTTCTAACGTAACCTAATAGGAGATAACTGATGCAACGACAAAAGATCAATAGGGTTTACTTGCAACAGCTTAAAGGATTACAAGAAGATATATACTAGTTCAAGTTTGCCGGGGGGTGGGGTGGGGTGTATATGGAAATAAGAAAGGTTTTTTTTTTGTGTGTGTATACTGTATACAAAACACCTTATTTAAATTTCTAGCTTTGTTCTTTAACGCTTTATCGAGATCAAGGAACACAACTAATTTCTTTTTGTTGCACACGCTTAAGGTGTGTAATGAATAACACAGGTTTTCTTCCTACCTCGTGTGTTTGCATTTTGCACCAACACTTTGTCTCTCTTTCTACTAAACGTGGACTATGATTTGCATACTTGCATGACTCTTTTCGTATGGCTCGTTATCTGAGGCCAGCACTCATGTCTTTTTCTGACAAGTACTAACCACTGACTATGATTTGCATACCTGCATGACACTTCTTTGTATGAATCCAACATCTATCCACAAAATTTTTTTTGTGACATTTTTTACTTTTGGACATTTGTCGGACACTATACCAACACAATTTGACAATTGACACTTAAATGGTTATGGCGATAAAAAATAGCAGTGGATATTGCGTAAAGATCTTATGGAGTGAAAATGATTTTGGAGCAATGTCATGACAATTTGTAGAGGTGAATAGTGTTTGCGTATTTTAAAGAAAAGTTGACCTTTTGATAATTGTAAAAGTGGATCAAACAACTGTTAAGTTGTAGAGAAAGTCTGACCATAGTCACTAGACAATACAACTTGATAGTATGAGACATAGGTGGTAGAGACACTGAACTGAGGCGTGTACAGTAAAGTGAAGAGGCATGTGCCTATGCAGTTAAGAACCAAGGGTTAGTTTCTTGATTCTTGTTTTGCATTAGTCTGAAGTATTCATTTCGTGCCTTTTGTATAAAAGTGCCATCTGAAGTTCAACCAAGAGAGTGTTTTATAGTTGTGAAAGAAAACCGAAGGATGGTGGTTTTCTTGACCATTATCATAACTATTTGGCTTTATTCTATTCGCTGCATGAGTCCCATTTATTTTCAAATTTTGATATATCCATGCATATTGGTTAGAAACTGTGTTTGAAGCATGGTTTATTGAAAATATTGTCCTTGTTTGCATGTTTTATTCAGTGATGGCCAAGGTTTCAAGATATTAGATATTTTTTTTTTTATAAATTGGACCCTAAACATGTGTATTTTGAAAAAAAAATAACCCAAAACTTTATATTTTTAAAAACAACCTTTAAAACCTCTTCGTTAACTAAACGTGCCGTTCTATACAATTTAACTGGGATAGTGATGGGTTAAGGTGAACCATAACTAACAAGCTACAATTATACCCTCATCATCAACCTTCTCAAAATTCCAAAAATTGAAATGCTCTCATTCTTCTCTACACCTTTAATTCTTTATGGCTTCCTCCTCACCATCTTTTCTCTATTAAATCTTAATAAATCTATGAAAACCGGTTACCTTTTTTTTACCAATCATCATCATCTTCTTATTTTTCATAAAATCCACCATCTTTTCTCTGTTAAATCTTATCAAATCTATGAAAACCGGTTATCTCTTTTTACCACTCATCACTCTCAACAACTTCAATTCCTAAAATTTCATCATTGGGCTAACTACTCTATCCATAGAATCTAATGAGATCGAAATCACTTTGGGTATACTTGCATGATCAAGTCAATGTGAATTGTTTTGAGTATGTTAGGCTTCTTTAATTTGTTGTAAAGTAATGCACGACTGAGAGAAGGAATTTGATGTACATAGTGTAACTTATGTTGAGGTTTATGAGAGGAGGGAAACTGATAGAGGAAAAGTACATGAGTTTTGAAGGGGCAAACATGTTATTTTACATCACTTAACGACTTTATTTAACGGTGTGAAGAATGCCATTAACTGGAGGGGCCAATATAGTTTAATTAACAGTTTTGGAGGTGGTTTTAAAACATATGAAGTTTTAGGGGTCTATATAAAAAAAACCCAATTAAATATCAGGTGTTCATATGTGGCATCCTTTAGATATTTCACGCATACAAATATTTCTAACAGTAGGGTGGTTGTAGTATCTAGATATCATTAATCATACTAGTATCTTATATTAGGGATGTTCATGGATCAGATATGGATCGAATATAGGTAATACCTATATACGTATCCGGCAGTTCTAGATGGATTGAAATATGGATACAAATAGTTATCGGAAATGAAATAACTATTCATATTTAGAAGTCCTATACGGATACGGATATGAAATAAATATTGGAAAAAATACTCAATAAAAACAAAAAATTATTACTTTTGATATTGAATACGAATACAAGAGCGGTTATAGGTTTTATCATATTCGTATTTGGTGGTTATTGACGGATGCGGATACAGATTCGAATTGTCATCGGAAATGAATAACAATATCCGTATTTAATAAAAATCGGATACGAATATGGAGTCAGCTCAGATCATTCGTATTTGTTTACATCCTAGCTTACATGTGCAATGCACGCATGTATTTGACATATTTGCATAGAAAATAAATTTCCACCAAACTAAAAGGCCGCATAAATGGTTTGATAATCATACTCTATGTAGTATGGGTTCAGATACGGATACGTGATACGATATGGATTTGTGGATTCTTAATTTTCCATAAACCCAGGATACGAGATACGTTTTTATATTGATTTTAAATTAACTAAATATGAATGTATATTAAGGTATATATACCAATATATAATAATATAAATAAATAATGGTATTATGTTAAATATTAAATGCACTTTCAAACTTTTGAGTGTCTTTATTTTCAAGAGAAAGAGAGGATGTGTCGATTTGAGAGAGGTTGGTGAGACATTCACAAGTTCCGAGCAAATCCGAAAGACTCTGAGAGTTTCCGAGAGTTTCAGACTGATACGTGATCGGAAACGATTTGTGAGGCATATATAAGTATCCGTGCTTCATAGATCATACTAATAAGTGATTGGATTTTATTTGATTTAAATATCTAAATGTGTCCACAAAATAATATTATTTGATTTAAATACCTAAATCTGGAAGCACGACATTAAGGCAAAATGTTTCCACAATAATATTAAATTCACAGATTAAAATATTTGAAAAGAAAATAGAAGAAAACACATCTTAATTTATGTAGACATAAATCAAATCTTCAAGAGACAAGATTAAATACAATATACGTCTTTCGATCTTGTTATCATGATTCCTCAAACATAAATACCATGAAATAAAGAAGAAAATTAAAATTGTGCTCAAAGTAATCATCTTAAAAATAAATTTAAAAAATCTAATAATGAAAAGAAGTCATCATTCTAGAACTTGTTAGTAAGAAGAATAATGAGAGAAATTAAGAGGCATTTATTTGGCTCCAACAATTATTTTCTTCTTTGTTCCCAAATCTTTTTCCTCTTATTTTTTTATTTAGTTCAAAACAATATCTCTTAGTTTAGTGGCGGTGATTTTAACCCATGATCTAAGGTAGTTTTTACTCGATAAGTAGGTATTGTTTCAATCGGTTTTATACCTTTTTGTTTTTTGGTTTATTTGTTTCATTTTTCTTTTCTTTTTGGCCTTGGTGTATATTTTCAGCTTTTTCCATAAAAATGACTTGTGGCTCTCAATGGATGCTAGCTAGAGGAAATAAAATAAAAATTTGGGACCCTCAAGAGTTTTAGTTATAACAATAGAGAGAGAGAGATAAAAGCTACTTGCGAGTCCTTCAAAAAGCAAATTTATGTATGCCTCGTGCAATAAATAATAACAGATAAGCAAACAGATAGTGTGATGTACTGTGTATGCAGATGACTATAGGAGCATACCTCATGTTAGAACTTTGTTCTCCAATGTGAGTCATGGGTTCGATTTCTGTGTGTAAATTGGCAGAATTTGAGGGGGAAAAGATAATTGCTATCATTTCAACATAAATCTTATAGTACATTTCGCATAAGGAAACTGGCTTGTAACCATTAAGCAAACTGGCTTGTAACCACTAAGCAAAACGTTGTAAATCTCGATGGTTTTACTTGTTACAGATAGAAAGGCAAACACAGACGAGCTAACTTTATAATTGTTCAGGTTAAAATGGCTGAGGATGGGGTAAAGCGAGCAACTGGCGTGAGCCCCATGTTCCCGACAATATGCGATATATCTTCTCTCAGCATACCCTTCACCGGGAGCCCATCTGATGCGTCCTCCGACTCCTCTCTTCTCCTCTCCGACGACC
This sequence comes from Agapanthus africanus, assembly GCA_030015575.1. Lineage (NCBI taxonomy): Eukaryota > Viridiplantae > Streptophyta > Magnoliopsida > Asparagales > Amaryllidaceae > Agapanthus > Agapanthus africanus. The sequence goes on along the minus strand of CM057338.1, from coordinate 805,870,854 downwards.
CTAACCTCTTCTTTCAGGCCCCACCTCACGACCGCAGAAACTCTGCGATCACACATGTGGCAAGCTTGGAGCACCTTCAGAACAGAATCATCGGGTCCCCTGGCTCGTGGGACACGGAAATATCTGCCGACAAGAAACATTAGCAGGTCTAAGAGCTTATTGTTATGTCTACCTGACTAATCATCCTAATTCCTGTTTATCAGTATATATAATTTACTCATGTTTGAATTATACTTAAACTGCCTACGTGTGCTGTACGGATTTCCATGTATTTGTTTTCATCGCCTTTTTATTTGGGTGTTTTTAATGACGTTTGTGAATGTATAATTGAAGAGTAAAGAACCGCGGAATCTCCGTGCTGTTTGAAGTCAACCTTCTTGCTGTATTATTTTACTCTTCCCCGTAACTTTAACATGATGCACGTAAAGGGCTCATCCTTTTAACAGAGCTTAAAGCTAACATTAAATGCGGCAAGTATGGAGATCTTATCATATAAGATCTCTAGGGCATGTGGCCACATGCACTGTTGTTGCCTAATGTTCCTGGTTTAGCAATCAAGAAGTTGATTTTGCCATCATGTATTATGCTTGCTTATGTTGCAATTGCCTTTTTTTTTAAATATATTTTTTTTGCGTTGTTGGATGAAACTGAAGGATTTAGACTAGAATTAGTGTGGTGAAATGTCAAGGAAAAAAAATAATGATGTGACTGATGTTGCACTTGGCGCTGTTCAGCCAACGGGCTCCATGACAGTGAGCCTACTATACGTTTGGCCCCTTAGATAAGATTGCAATCTATCTCTGCAAGTTGTGTGCCATGTTTCTTTTTGGATGCTTTCTCGTTTCTTCGGCAAATTTTTGGAGGAAGAAGACGTGAAAGAATATAATATCATAGTGAGCATATAGCGGTCAGAATGTCTGCTTCAATCTCTATAAAAAATAGTGTGCTCCAAAGTTTGTGACTTTGTTTTCTATATCCTCTCTAAGATCGTGACTTGTGCATTTTTCACAACCGTAGGCTTTATTCCATGAACTATACAGGAGAATGAATTGTGAGTTGTTTTTGTTGGTTTGCTTGAGATATTATTCTATGTACTGAGGGGCAGTTTGATTGTTTGTAGTTGGAAAAACAATGCATTTACAACTATATTATTTTGTTTGGTTAAAATGTAGTTGCAACACAATAATAAACTTTTCTGGTTTTTTTTTCCAACTCCTGTAGTTGCAAACATGCTCGATTTGGGTGCGGTTATTGCTACATAATTTTTAATATAATTTAGTTTTCCAATTTTAAATTGAATTAGCAACTGTTTAAGCCCAAACACTTGATTTTATAATTCTGTATAGTTGAATCGTATGGGGATTCAACCCCATCCAACCAAACAGCCCCTGAGTGTAATTGTAATAGCGCTCCGTCAAAAAGAAGAAGGAAAAGAAGCAATGAAAATTTTTAAACTCTCTAGGCAGTTTTATGGGATTCACATTTTTTTACTTTTCTATGAATTGGCATGTATGTAGAGATTCTTTTCACCGATTATTCTATTTTTTTTTAACTGAAAAAGCAGTACAAATACACTACTCAATAATTATATAAATAGAACAAAAGTTTCGATATGTACAAAAAACAAAAAGCAAAGCAAAATAAAACAATGTATTGAAATTTGACTAAAAGATAGCGAGTGAAGTACAAAGAGTGGACCAATTGTCTTACTTAACCTTGACTCAAAATCAAATGCCCAATACAAACAAACTAAAGCCCAGGCACGCAAAAAAAGGTTAATTGCCGATACACCCCTTAACCCCTAGAAGTATCATAATAAGCACTTTACCCTTTCCGATTGAATTTTTTTTTAATTCTCATTGTATTCCTTTCCCCTTCCCTTTTGAGCATATATAACTCATAACACTAATAATCAAGTGGAATAAAAAATCAAGAAAACAATAATAAAATAAAATTGAAAAATATTCTTCTTTGATTTCTTTTTTGCCTCTCTTGAAATTAATGGAAAGAATATGTAGACATCAAATTTTTAGATTGTGGCAAGAAACTAAAGTATCTTTTAACATAATGGAAAAAAGTTTGGAAATGTAATGAAAGAACAGACAACATCAAGTTTTTAGGTTAGGGCTAAATTATTGGTATAAATGTTGGTATTTACGATTAAAGATTGGTTTTTTAGAGTAGAAGAGAAGAAGAAAGAGGTAAAATGGGTATTAAGAAAATATTTATTAAATAGGGGTTATAAATGCTTATTAAAATAGTTCAAGAGGTATAAGCGCTCAACCCCAAATAGTTCAGGGTGTCTATCTGCAAGTAACCCAAAAAATATAAATAAATAAACATACGAAGTTTTGAACCGAAAATGCAACATTCCTCAGTTGGAGAAGTTACTAAAAAGAGGAGATTCATAGTCTCTCCATTTTCATTCTTCTTTATTCTCTGCAACCGCTTGCTCATCCATGAAAAAATATAATAATTCAAAGTAATAGGCTATTTTACTTTTGAACTATCCAAAAATAGTTTTACAGTGAGCTCCACCATATGACCGAATAAATTTCAAACAAAATGGTTCTAAAAATACAGTTCAAGAGAAAACCTATTGCCAGAACAAGTGTAAACCAAGATATTTAAATTCCAACAACCAATTTTTGATGTAAAGGAAAATCATCTTAAAACTAACTCAAAAATAAGGAAAGCTTAGACATTTTCGTTTTCTCTCTGTTTGTCAATGTGCCTAATTTTATCGATAAGAAAGGAAACCATTACTCTATTTTCACATGCAACAATGATTATTTTTAATTTTTTTTATTTTACTCGTCAAATAATTCTTTTCACATGCAACAATAAGATCAATATGAGTGTGAAAGATATGTATAGAGATGGGATTCAATCTATAATGAAATCAAAACTAGAATTAAAGCCTGCACATTACATCTTCACATGCTTGCAGCAATGAAAGCAAAGCCTTACAATTTAGCCTAATTAAACAAACCCAAACACCAAAAAGGCTTATTAAACAAGGGGAGAAAATCAAACCCAAATTAAAATTACGTACATTAATTCAATCTCACCAAATTTTCAACTCTTGATTAGTTTCCCCCAAAAACTAAAAGAACTCAACACATAAACCCCTCCTATTTTACACAATTAAAAGAAGTCATATGTCCTCGTTCTTATGCCAATCAAAAACTATTTCCCCCAACTCCTTTTCCAAATCTCCCCAACTAATAATCCCCTCATTATCTTTCGCATTGCCACCATCAACTTTCACCTCCACCAAAACTATCAGCGACGCGACCTCCGACACCTCGAAGTTCAACACCGACCCCCATTTCCCTCTACCGACGGCCCCGCCTTTTTTCTTCTCGACTATATACCCGAATTTCGCGCCAACCTCCTCGATTTTTTGAATGATCTCTTCTACACTCGATTTCGAAGTAAATCTCCTTTCTTCTCTTCTCTTTCCGTCCTCGAACAAACCTGATAAATCCAACCCGGACGACAAAGAAATGATGTCGAACGCATTCATCGAGCAAGTAGGAGCCAAATCGAATTGAGAGTCTTCTTTCGGCGGCACGTAAGCTAATAAATCTAAATTCGAGTCCAAACTATAAGCTCTCCTTAGCCATGTGAGCTCCATTACTCCTTCCATTGTGATTCTTGTCGTGGGGTTTGGGTCTAAGAGCTTGTATATAACTTGCTTCGCCGACGAAGAGAACCATGGCGGGAAATGGTAGTCTCTTTTGTGGATTTTCTTGTACATGGCTACGAGATTAGAATCGCTGAAGGGGAGAAACCCGGCAAGAAGCACGTAGAGAATTACTCCGCATGACCATGCATCCGCTTTAGCTCCGTCGTATCCTTTACGACGTATAACCTATCTTGGGGAAAAAGGAAAAATAATTAATCAAATAAAATGAGTTGTATCCACTAATTGGGAAGTATGGGATGCCATTAAATGTGCTAGCATGGTTCCATTAATAGAACCATTAAAGTACGTACATTTATATTCATACTTATTTGCTAAACATGGATTTTACATATGACAAAAAAAATATTCTCAAAACAATTCCTTTTTCTCTGTATAAATTTTTAAATTTTTTTTTTGTATATAACTATTTTTTACAAGTCTCTGCACATACAAAAGTTGGGGGGAAAACATCAATTTATGATGGCTAATTGTACAGAAACACTAATTTAATCTTAATCCTGTTATTTTTTAAATGCTTGTATACCCAAAAAAATGTTGCAAAATTTTCCGTTTTAGAGAGAAAAATAAGGCTACATAATACATAAATATACAAACACACCACATTAAAAATATTCAAATGCGGCGAATTTCAATTCCAATCCCAAAACAATCAAATTCACCTCCATAAATTGCAATATATTAGTTTAAAAAAAAATTAAAACTTATCTATTTAAAATCTAAGTTCTAATCAAGCTAGGTCTGCAGTCTCAGGAGGCGTTTGGTGTACCTCAGGTGCGGTATACGCGGGCGTCCCGCATGCCGTATGCAGCAATCCATCCCCCCTCTGCTGATCAGGCAATGCCGACAGGCCGAAGTCCGACAGCTTCAAATTCCCATCTTTATCCAATAGCAAATTCTCCGGCTTCACATCCCTATGCGAAACCCCATGCCCGTGGCAAAACCTCAATGCCGACACCAACTGCTGGAAGTACCGACGGGCCACAGGCTCTTTCAGCTTTCCCTGACGGGTCAAAAGTGAAAAGAGCTCCCCTCCTTTTGCATGCTCCATTATTAGATAGATTTTCGACTTCGTCGCCATCACCTCATGGAGTTGGAGGATGTTGGGGTGGCGGCTGAGCTGGCGCATGGCCGAGATCTCGTTGAGTATCAGAGACGACAAGGGCGTCTTCGTGATCTCCGGCTTCGAGAGGACCTTGATGGCCACGGAGGCGTTGTCGGGGATGGAGCGGGCATGGTAGACCTTGGCGAAGGTGCCGCGGCCGAGGAGGCGGCCGAGCTCGTATTTGTTGAGGAGGATGTTAGGGTTGTTTTTGGTGGTGGTGGTGCTCATGGTGAGAGCTCTCTCTCTCTCTCTCGAGATCTCTACTTCTCTCTCTCTCTCTACTTCTCTCTCTCTCTCTCCTCTCCTCTTTGGCACTCTATATTTTTCTCTCTTGGGATCGGGGGAGGGGGTGGTGATTGGTTAATAAAAGGGGAGGGGTTTTTGTTGTTTAGTATTAGGGTTTGTCAAGGGTTGTTGTTTAGGTATTTAATTTGTGAGTTTCTAATAGTAGAGATCACTTTTAAGTCGAGAGATTTTATTTTTTTCTACGCACCAACATGATTTCTACTTATCTTAATACCCACATGTGATTTTTTAACTTATCTTCATTTTTACTACTAATACATGTTGATAATAGATAGATCTGGGTTTGATATACCATAAATATCATGATTGTACATGGAGCCTGCAATGTGCGTTTTGGTAACAATAGAAGGATTCCGAGTCCCTGCTATTACCGGCACAATAGCATCCGTCATATTGTCATGAACGGTCCAGATTCATCCAAAATCTGGATAAATGGCCGAGATTAGAGTAAAACAGATGACTTTTGGTACTGGTGTATCCAACGTACTTTGCACGTAGGATGTGTGACCCAGATCCTAACAGAGTATCCTGCTATTATTTTTTAATAGTATGCACTCTCCATCCCAAATTAATACATCTCATAAATATCTTGTTCACATCGATTTTTAAAGCTCGGTATCCGTCGATATCTTTTTAAATACCAAAATTTATAATATATGAAATATTTTTACTTATCTTTGTAAGGTTATTATATTAAATAGTTTTCATTAACCATTTATAATTTTTTTTCAGTATAGATGTACATGATCCCAATATGGGTTGATATACTGGCCTATACGGTCTAAAACCTTTTAGTTATTAATTAATTTACTTTTTGGCACAAATGGTACTTTAAGTTGATATTTTTCTTCATTTTGTTACAATAAGAACCACGCTAAATAGATATAGGTTGCAGGAGGGGTTAGTCAATAAGAAAAAAATGTCAAACTGGAACTTATTGTGACAGTGAAATCATTATGTTAGTCATTAGAGCTAAAACTAAGAGCTTAAATTTGGTGTTAGTCAAAAACAAATCTGAGGTTGAAACTAAAAAATATGACCCAACAAAAACTTTTCTGTATATAGAACATGAAGTTTCATCAAATTACTCCATCCTTTCGAGTGGAACAAAACGAAAAGAACACCCTCCACCCCCACCACACACACACGCGAAACTCTCTAATTTCTTTCTTTTCTCTCTTTTTCCATCTATCAACTTCTCAGATTTAGTTGAATCCGCATAAAGTCGTGCTATCTATCATCAAATTTAACTAAAATTTGAAAAATGAAAAAAGACTTTACTTTGCGTAGATAATCAATCTCCTCAACCAAAGGTCCATTAAAGAAATAATTCGGCCCGTCAAGAGTATTAACAAGACAAAAGGCTCAGAAAAGCGGGTTGGATGGATAGATTGGGTTCGGCCTGCTAGATCAAGACTTGACTCCCAAGCAGCCATGAGCAATAAAGGATCATTCAAAGACAGTGAAAAAGGGAACTTAACAAAATCAATCAAAAACCCTAAAATAGAAATTAGCTTTAGTTTCTTCTCCGGCTGCTATGACCGCGGATTTAGTAGATAACTGATCTCCGATCTCAACCACCATCGAGGCTCTGCTTGGATCGAGAAGTCCATCCCTCGACAGGTAATGCATCTTTCGTGTCTGATCTGCCACCGGTAATACTAGATGGGATGACCTTCGGCCCTAGCACTATCGTACAACCAATCCATGGCAGATTGTACCAGTGTGGACATGGCCAATGAGCCCAGAGAGCAGGACCAGAGTAGGTCCATCGCCAAGGGTGATCCATGTAAGTCGACGTCACCTACCCCACGGGTTTGCGGGGAGGCGGAACGGGTAAAAAACGATTTTTTCTTACAAGGTAATATCGACTTGAACTCTAGGATCTTAGTTAAACCATAACTAACAAAGTAACTAGAGATTTTATCTACTATGTAAGAAGATTATACCTAGAGTTTCAAGTTCTTCTTGTCTTCTCGCTGTCCTCCTTCACAGCACGAGCTCCTTGGAGTGGAAATGGATTGCACCTCTTTGACGGCTTCTCAAAGTCGTAGAAGATCTACTCGAGAGTTCCAATTTTGAGCTAAATCTTCAAGTTGAGGCAAGTAGATCACTTGGTGTGCTAAACTATGTAACCTAGAATGAGTAGAGTATGATTTCGGGTAGCTTAGTCTCACTAACCCTTGATTCTCAACACATGAGACACTAGAGTTTTTGAGAGGAAGAAGGAGAGAGGGAACTTGAGTAAAAAAAATGTTTTTGATAAATGATAATTCTTAATGGAATGGCTAGCTTGACATGACCATAAGCATGACACAATAAAATATCTCATCAAAATATCTAGATCTCAAAATATCTCACAAAAATATCTAAAGTCAAAAGGTCAATCCAAGTCAAATGGTCAACCCAAGTAGCCATGCCACAAAATTATTATTTACCAAAAATAACAAATACTTTTCTCCACCTCATATTTGTTTTGATCAAGTCAATGGTCAAAACCCTAACGAGGTGTCTCCGTCTATACCCCCTCTCATCCGTATATACATATCCGCATCCGCGTTCCGAGAAACACGGATACAAAGAGACGAAACTAATCCAATAATCAAATACTAGGATCCGGCTTAAACCAAAGCACATTAGTATTGTCCGCTTGAACATCACACGCATACAAGTATACGTATGTGAACGAACCCTGTCGTAAAACCATATGACCTTTACATCGTTTCGCCCGAAGCTGGGAAACCCTCTGTGTGAGACTCTAAAGACTCGACGGTACTCTGGCAGTGGGTTTAACCACAAGCACGTCAGCGGCACTGTAAGTGCACGGCGGCGCCCCGGCCGTCAATCCGACACCGGAATGTGGAAACGAAACTTTTACGAAACTTGTAAACCGGCACCACCGCGCACTTTAAATCCGGATCGAGCCATTAACCCAACTCTAACAAACTAGAAAATGGGAAGGAAGCTATACTGAGCGATCCGTGTCCTTCGGTCTTCGGCCTCCACTCCGATCTCCTCGCGGAATCTCCAGTCTTCATCTCCTCGTCGGAACATGCACCACATCGCCGGGTTCTTTTACGGGCTCCCACCTCTGGACCGAGGCAACTCGGGCACGAAGTTGGCGAGTCGACGTGTCCAAGAAATGCTGTAGATGAAGTGTAGAATGTATTGTCTCTTTAGGGTTTATGAAGTTGCCATTGATATGGAGGTGGTGAAAGAACTTTTTGGAGAAGGATGGTGTATTATTTTTGCAAGCATGAAATGAGAGATAAATAATTCCCACACCAAAAATGAACCTACCCCCTTCACCCTCTAATGAGGCCGGCCAAAAATGTGTAGGGAATTTTCAAGAGGGGTGAGCACAAGAAAGGATTGTGGTAACCATAAGAAATGTGAGGATAATGAGGAGAAAAGGTTACACCCATTTCTAATCAAATCTAATCTCATTAATGCAAATGAATTGATCCAAAAGGAATCTAATAATGCTACACCCATCATAATGCCTCAATATACAAGAAATCCCCTCCACAATTGCTAATTTGCAAACTTGCAAATTAGCCCCTCCCAACACAAAAATCCGGCCGTGAAGGAACAAAGGAAAACTGGCCGAAACGGAATGCAAACTGGCAACTTCAGAAAACTGATCCCGTAATAAATTACAGGAAAACCCCGTGACTGTATATACATACCCGCATTTGTATTCCCACTGAATACAAATACAAGGAGACAAAATCTATACTGTACAATACTAGGATCCGGCTTAAACCAAAGCCCGCTAGTATTATCCGTCCGATCATGATCCGTGCAATACCGCACATATCTGATCGAACCCTGCCATATCTTCATACGGCCTCTACAGCGTTTCGCCCGAAACTTGAGAAACTGGTCTGTGGGGGACTTTAAAGACTCGTCAATATTTTGGTTGTGGATTTAACCACTAGCACGTCAGAGATATTAGCCTATACGTAACGGGATACCAGGTATTGATCAAAAGGGATATCGATGAGCGAACTCATCCTGACACCCTACTGAGCCTGTCAGTGACAATATCCGTACAGTCCGGTCCGTTCGTCTATGAGCATCGCATGGCGGGCCTAGGGGGTTGGTAAAACTCAGACCCCCAAAAGCGGTACAAGTCGTGTCGGAGTGTAGCCCAGAACACCCTGAGATACTACTGGAATACCTACCAGTAAATCTCCTGTCTTGGCCAAGAACTTCGTGTTAGTTATATGTATGCCCTAGAGGCCATTACTGTACATACGATGTATATTGTAGTGGATGCTAGGACATATATAGGGAGGACTTTCTTGCTCGACATGATAGTATGCTATCTGGTTGTACTTTATCTTAACATGTACTCAGATTGTCTCTATGTTACATGTTGATAAAGCCCTTAGGATATGTACTCGACTACTGGGACTATGATGAGATCATACTAGTGGGGCCACGGTAGTCGATGAGTACATCCTATAACTGTTCCTAGTCGAGGGTGTATCGAGACAGGGCATCGATACACCAGTGTAGACTAGCGTATACGCATCTTGACCCATATGATGGGCGATGGATGATCCCATATCCATCGGTGTTTGACATCAAGGATGGTGTACGGGTGCTCAGTGGAGACTGGGTACACTGGACGGACTCGCCGAGAACTCCCAGATGGTATTATACCATACGTCAGATGGCAGTTCTCCGGTGACACTGGTACAGAGTAGTCTGTTGACCTGAGATCGTCATAGAGTCTTGTGTGGTTCCCACTGTGCTTTGATTTCCATCATACCACGTCCAAGAGGGCGTGCAAAAAGGTGGCTTTTGGGTACAGTCCCGAATCACATGGAGGCAATGAGCGATAGGAGGGGATTCGTCTCTCCCGGTATAGGGAGTTGATGTTGTGCTGTGTTCGATTGGCTATAACCGGAAATCCCTGGCCAGGGTTGCTGAGATTTACTGGTAAGTGTTATCAGTAGTTTCTCAAACTGTTATGGACCTCATATCGACACGACTTATCGAGCTACTGGGGTCTGACGTTTACCACCCCTAGGCGAGATATGCGACATATCAGACGACGAGACCGGACTGTACGGGAGTGTTACTGTTTGGATTCGCAGGAGAATGTACAGGCTTGCTTGTTAATTTTCTGAGCGCTCAATACCTGGGTAGCTGTTACGTTTAGCTGACCGCTTGCAGCTTGTGGGTGTTTGATATGATCATCACCTACTGCCGGCGTATTGACGATTCTTTAGAGTCCTACACAGAGGTTTCTTGACTCAGGCAAAACGGAGTAGGGGCACATATGTGATATGTGCGGGACCGAGGATAATGCGATATGTGATACCGTATTCTATTCTCGCGATATTTGATATCAGCTGGGTCATCGGATCAAGTGTTGATTCGATGAATCGGTACGGATAAATATTAGCCGGTTATATGCGATATATCCGGATTGTCGGATCAAGTGTTGATTCGATAATTTAATGTATAATAATATATATGATATATTAAATTGCATTAACTAATATTTGCTCACTAAAAGATTCTTTTTCTCACTCGGGTAATACATTGATATATATGCGATATATGCTAAATGTATTATTTTATTTTGTTACGATAAATATTATATATGTGATATATAATATTATAACATGATATGATAACAAATGCAACTTGTTTAGTGGAGTTTAAACATGATTAGGGTTTGGATTAGGGTTAAGCTTTCTAGATGTTTCTAGAAGCTTTTCTTTTTGTCATGATAAAGATATTTTCAAGTGAGTCATGCTTTAACCCAACCCAAACCCTAACCCTAGTTAATTCTCTACAAAGGTTAACTTGACCATGGTTGCATAATTCTATCATATTATTCTTTTCCTATTCATCACAAAAGGATTCTAATATTATTCATCTTCTTCCTCCTTGATTCTTTCATGAAAAAGCTTACTAGTTTTTCAAAAGGTGATGAATAAATATGAGAAAAAGATAAATAAAGAGAACAAAAAATCCTACTTCATCATTCTCATCTTCCCTTGCCATTTAGATGAGGGTGTTCACATCATTTCATGAGTGTTAGCTTGTGTTAAAGAAACTTTAAGGTAGATCATCTTAGTATCGAAGATCGGAAGCAAAGATTACGTCTTTCTCTTCGTGGAACCTCTCGAGAGTCCGGATCCCGATGATCGCAGCGAAGGGACCACAACACGGAGCATATGAAGTGAAGGACCGGATCTACAAAGGTTGTAATCTCTCTCTCTTAGTGTTAAAGTGTTTAGCATGCTTGTTTTCGCCTAATCTCTAGTTTAAAGTTCCGTATTCGGGTTGTTCGGCACGGCTAAATTTTAAATCGGGCATGGTTGATGCCTCGTAGACCCTTGTGCGCATGTCTAGCAACCCTACACTTCGTGTAATGGCTCTCCTAGACACAGCGCGACCTCACCCCCAATACCGGGAGAGACGAACCCCTGCAGATCCGCTCACTTCCTCCATGTGGCTCGGGACTGTACCCAACTAAAACCTGTTTGCACGTCTCCTTTGAGCGTGGTAGGGTAGTAATCAAAGTACAGTGGGAACTCACACGAGACAAATGACGATCTCAGGTCGATGAACTAACCTGTACACATGTCACCAGGGAACTGCTATCCGACGTCAGGTATAAGACCAACTAGCAGGTTCCCGGCGAGTCCTGTCCGGTATACTCATAACCCAATGAGCACCTGTATACATCTTAGGTGAACCAACTGACACCAGTGGCTTGTGAGACCGGCCACCGCCCCTCGTCGGGGTCTCGACTGTATACACTAGTCTACTCTGGAGAATCGATGTCCTGTCTCGAAACTCCCACGAAACTCCCACGACTAGGGACCTTTTAAGGATGTGCTTATAGACCCCAGCTCCCACGTATATGATCGCCATCATACTGCTGGCCATCAAGCAAGAATCCTAAGGGCTCTATCAACGTGCAATAGTGACTTGTAAGGTCACCTAAAGTAGTACACGATGATAAAGATAAACCAGATAGCATACTATCATCTTGAGTAAGTGTCCTACCGGCATTGGTCCTCCCTCAATCATTGTAATCACGTGCCTGTGATCCAATAATTGATTCTAAGGGCACTATATCCAACAATCTCCCACTTGCACTCAAGGCTAATTATTGCGATGTCGCATACTCTGTTAGTTATATGTATGCCCTAGAGGCCATTACTATACATAGGATGTATATTGTAGTGGATGCTGGGACATATATAGGGAGGACCTTCTTGCTCGACATGATAGTATGCTATCTGGTTACTCTTTACCTTAACATGTACACTGATTATCTCTCTGTTACACGTTGGTAAAGTCCTTAGGATGTGTACTTGACTACCTGGACTATGATGCAGATCATACTAGTGGGGACATGGTAGTCCATAAGTACATCCTTCAAGGTCCCTAGTCATGGGTGTGTCGAGACAGGGCATCGATATACCAGAGTAGACTAGCGTATACCTTCTCGACCTATACAGATGGGCGATGGATGATCCCATATCCATTGGTGTTTGACATCAGAGATGATATACGGGTGCTCAGTGGAGACTGGGTACACTGGACGGACTCGCCGAGAACTCCCAGATGGTATTATACCTTACGTCAGATAGCAGTTCTCTGGTGACACTGGTACAGAGTAGTCTGTTGACCCGAGATCGTCATAGAGTCTTGTGTGGTTCCCACTGTGCTTTGATTTCCACCTTACCACGTCCAAGAGGGCGTGCAAAACGGTGGTTTTTGGGTACAGTCCCGAATCACATGGAGGCAATGAGCGATAGGAGGGGATTCGTCTCTCCCGGTATAGGGAGTTGATGTTGCGCTGTGTTCGATTGGCTATAACCGGAAATCCCTGATCAGGGTTGCTGAGATTTACTGGTAAGTGTTACTAGTAGTATCTCGAATTGTTATAGACCTCATATCGACACGACTTATCAAGCTATTGGGGTCTGACGTTTACCACCCCTAGGCGAGATATGCGACATATCAGACTGTACGGTAAGTGTTACTGGTTGGATTCACAGGAGTGTGAGCGGGCTTGCTCGTCGATCTTCTGATCGCTCAATATCCGGGTGGCCGTTACGTTTAGCAGACCGCTTGCGGCTTGTGGGTGTTTGATATGATCATCACCTGCTGCCGGCGTATTGACGAGTCTTTAGAGTCCTACACAGAGGTTTCCTGGCTCAAGCGAAACGAAATAGGAGCGCATATGAGATATGTGCGGGACCGAGAATAATGCGTGTATGTGATACCGTATTCTATTCTCGCGATGAATGTATCGATATGGTTGTATGCGATATAACCTAGTTATCGAATCAAGGATTGATTCGATAAGCCGATACATTGGATATTAGTCGGTCACATGCGATATGACCGGATCGTTAAATCAAGTGTTGATTTAATGATTTAATGCATAATTATATATTTGATATATTACTTTGCATTAACTAGTATTGGTTTACTTTAAATGAATTTTCTCACTTGCATTGCACAAGTTGTATATGTGATATACTTTTGTGCACTTGATTGTATCATGTTTGATGATACATGCTAACTTGGTTAAGTGTATGATTAAACCATGGTTAGTTAATGGTTAGGGTTTCATTTGATTTATTTATGTATTTATTTATTTGGTTTTGACATAAGCATAAAGAGAAAATGGTGGCTTTCTTTGTTTGTATATTGAAGCTTCATGAAGCTTTGACTAAGTGACCATTTTGTCTCATGCTTAACCCTAACCATTCCACTTAACCATAGTCCTCTCTCTACACTTAACCATGATTATAGTTATGATAAGAATAATCTATTTTCCTTTTTCTCATTATTCTTATGATAATTATCTTCTTCTTCTTCTTCTTCTTCAAAGAAGAAAACCTTTCTTCCATCAATGGTGGATTGATGAAAAGAGTGAGAAATCCAATTCTAAAGTGAACCCACCTCCTATTTCTTCATCCTCTACCTCTTGCCAAGTAGTATAGGGTGTTTTCTTCACAAGTTTCATGACTTGGTGAAGTGGGAGCTTGATCTTGTGATGCCTCGACGTAGATCATCTTCGGCATCGTAGTCGATGACCTAGCCCGCCCATTTCTCCGATGAAGCCAACGCTAGAGCCCGGGATTCTATTTGGACAGCGAGGAGACTTCATCATGGAGCTATGGAGGTGGAGAACCGGATCTACAAAGGTTGTATTTCCGTTCTTTTAGTTAATTTGTTAACTAGTTGCTTGTTTCGCCTAAAATTCTAGTTAACGATCCGTATTAGGGTTTCTCGGCACTTGTAAAATTTGAAATTGGCATGGTTGATGCCTTGTGAGACCTCGTTAGCGTGCCTAGGAACCCTACAGTGGTATCAGAGCCTAGCTAGAGCCTTAGGCGATGCGTAGACGAAGTTTGAAACCCGAACGAACCCGAAACCCTAAAATTTCACGCTCTCTGGACTTTTTTCAAAAACTGGGTTTTTTCCAGATTAAAAATGCTTAAAAAATTCAGAAGGGAATTATAAGAATTACGGTGCAAAATTTGACAAAAGATACTTCAAGAGTGCGGCGGAACCGCGGCATAAGCCTAGATTATGCGGCGGTTCCGCGGCAATAGTGTGACGTCACCCTCCCAATTTTGCACAGTAACTTCCTTTATTCAGTGCTGAGTTCTCTGGGTATTTTTAAATATTATTCAAGAGTTGAATTTTCTGGGGTTGTTTTGGGGATTCGTTTATTCGATCGGATTGTCAAACTCTGTCTATGTGTTTTTCCGGATAATTTTTGAATATGTTAAAAAGTTCGACCGGATATAAATACCCAATTTTTACCCTGTCGGGAAATTTCCAAGTGTTGGATTTTTCCGTAGTTTAATGACGTTCTAAGTAGTGCAAGTAACGCGATGGTCCCTCTAGAAGACAACAAACCTTAACTCGATTATGTGACCTTCTTGAACTGCCCTTTGAACCTTCGGGTTTGGGGCAGTACGGCGTGCCACATGTGAGGCGTTGGCTTGACCCTTCTACGGCTGGACCGTTGGTACTGAGGCATGAACTGAATGTTTTTAAAACTTATTTCATGTGTTGATCTGTATCGGGAAAACTTGGGCGTTCGATTGTTCGATCGGAAAGTTTAACATTTTCTATCTTATTCGGAATGTGATACAATATTTGGAATTCACAAGTAGTTATGAGATAACTGAATGAATGTTATAAATCTAGTAGTTTAGTCTCACTTGATCGGTTGCCACGGAATTTTGATGTGATCAAAAGTCCGTCGCAATCACGTAGCGTACGCGGATACTCGCCGGGTAAACTTAATAGACAGCTACACCCCTAGGCCCCGACCAAGTGACTATAGGAGAACCCCGTCGCTGAAAGCATCCGTCCGGGTGCTCGCGGTAGCGGTGTTCCGCCTTGGTGCACTTCGTCGACGGTATCGGGGGTGCGGCTGTCTACTGAAGTTTGCGACGAGCATTCGATCAGAATGTCGGGAATCCTGTTAAATTGCCCGACTTGATATTGAAAAGAGTTTTCGATAATGAGACTAAAATGCGGGGTTTATAATTGTTAGGCATGCGATGTCTAAGGAATTCAATTGATTGGGCATGCGATGTCTATGAAGGTTGCGGATTCCAACTGTTGTAGTTTTACACTTTCTTTTCTGCGACCGTAAGTGTAATATGTGATATCGCCGGTTTCGTTACTATATGTCAACGACAATTGGGATGCGCATATTTACTTACGATGATGACATGTGATGTTATGTGTTGCTGGATATGTTATATTGGATCGTCGTGTTTGAATAGCCGGGGTTTTTTATGTGAGATGAGTGTTTTTCATTTTCATTCATGTAAAAACTTGTATGTAATATTCTTTTATTGGGGCACTTCCAGGTTGCGGAAGATGTCACCCTCTGTATATTATTTACTTTTCCGCACTAGGATAGACCCAAGGAGGAGGGCACAAGTAACCGGGTTCTGGAGTCCAGTGGGAGACCAACTCGAGGAGTCGAGTCCGGGTCTCCTAACTCTAGAATTGGTAGGGTTGCCTGCCGCTCTCGTAGGGGTCTAGGGGTGTGGGTTTGGCTATTCATCACGACCGTGGAATCCGTGTTTTATACTGGCTCGTATTGAAAACACGGACGTCCTAGTATATCCAATATTTCATATGATTCTTCTGCTGCGTTATCTGTGATGTGATCATGTGATGTTCTGTGATAGATACTGTATATAGTATATATGATATATTATATAGATGTTACTTATGTTTTACACCCGCGCTAGCCCTGCCCCGCTCTGCCGTTAGTTACCTAACCTAACGGTGCACGAGGGGACATCGAGGCGAATGCGGATGGCATAAGTGTACGTCGTATTTATCTGTGATGTTTAGGTACTTAAATGATGGGACTTCATTAATATGATTAATGAAAGAAAAGAAACCTAAAGATGTTATAGAATCGAATTTCAAAATAAAAAGGTAGCTACAGTTCTTGCTTTGCACAGCGGTATATATGATATATCCTGCACTTTATTCGATGAGGAAAGGACCGAGATCCCTTCACCGGGAGTGACTCCTTTAGCAATAACTGGCAGATGCTACACACTCGGTTTGTCTTTTGATTGCTTTTAAGAGTTTTTGCTTTGAACAGTGATATACATGATATATCCCGCACCTCATTCGACGAGGAAAGGACCGATGATCCCTTCACCGGGAGTGACTCCTTTAGCAAAACTAGAAAAGCCTCAAAAGCACTCCATTTCAAAATCATTTGATTCTACAACGATATCAAGTTCATTACGCAATAGGTTTTCAGAAAAACCTGTCGTAGCCCTCCGTCATTTCAGATAAGTACTAGTTAGTATTCGTGCTGCGGTAGTTTGGCCTCCGTCAAGGCGTAGTGTACGGTAGCTAACTAGTGCTTATCTGCTAGCATATGATGCGATTGGATTAGGGTATTCGTACGGCGTTGTTTGGCCTCCGTCAAGGGTCGTGCGGGTGGGTTTAATTCAATCAGGAAATGACGGGTTGAACTTGACTAGCGGACTATGGGTAGTTTGGCCTCCGTCAAGGTCATAGGACGCTAGGGGCAAAATTATCGGGAATTTCAAGTGTTGAAATTTGCAATGAGATGCATACCTTCTATGAGATAGTTAGATCCCGATACCCGCTGCGAGTAATTGTTACTCCTGGGAGAGTTTTACACATTACAATTAGCCGATCAAGTAGGTGTCTAGAAAGGTGTTAACGAGGTTACGCCTCTGGGAAAACGAGGTTTACATTAATTAGGTTCGTGCAAAAGCACGGGGAACCTCCCTCAAAGTACCGACACTGGCCTGGCTGAAAGATTGGCGAACTTGTAGTGTGTAATTAATCCCGGCTAGTCTTTCCTTTTTGGGTTTGAAGGAAGATTTGATTAAAAGCAGTGGGAGCCATCCTGATTAGATAAAATAATAACCAATCTATTCTTGCAAGAGCGCACGCTGAGTGTTTTCTTCTCTCTCTCTCCAGGTAGCGACCATATCACGCTTTAATCAAGATAATAATACGGATTATTGACCGAACCCGCTTGTTATACTGAGCTGGGGAACGTTGGTCCCGCTCCAACTTATAATTGTTATAAGACAGAGCAGGAAATTGGGGATTACCAGAATTCCCGTGCCGCCCAAACGAAGAGAGTGCATGCTGATGCATCATCTTCGGGTGTGTTCATTATATAGAACTGTTTCTCAGTGTCCTTTACGTCCTGGGTATATGATACCGGATCAGGATCCCGCATATGTAATATGTTACATGGGCTACAGATAGGTAAAGAACTGAGAACGGGTGATAAGTTTCATGAGGCAGAAAACGGGGCAAGAGTTGCAGCCAAGTCTGTTGGTTACTGTCACCCTGTATTACCAATACATTGATTCTGAACGAATGTTATTAGATACCGAACCTGATATACAAAATCATATCAATCTCTTTATTAGTAAAGAAAGGATATAACTTTGTATTGTTGGATAATGTTTTGAACATTTCCTATATCAAAAGTTGATCGGTTCAGGCACGTTATCTAAAAGCATTGATGTTCTAAATCAAACTACAGTTCTTTAATATACGGAACACACACAAGAGGAAGAGTTCAGAAATGAACGAATCCTTCTTGAGGTATTGTAGACTAGGTCATATCAATGCGACCCAACTAGCTAAGTTGCACATAGATGCATATTTAAATCAGTTTGAATTTACATCTTATGAAACTTGCCAGTCATGTCACAAAGACACAATGACCATAGCCCTGTTTACTGGAAACAGAGAAAGAGTTAGTAAACTCTTGGGACGATACATGTTGATGTATATAGGTCCCCTGTTTACACATGCCAAGACCGGTTCTTTGTACTTCATTACATTCTCTGATGATCTTTCGAGATTCAGACCTATGTTCCTGTTGAAACACAAGTCCGAACCTTTTGAGATATTCACAGAATATAAGTTAGAAGTAGAGAACCGAATACGGGTAAAAGTATTATGTCCTATGATGAAATCAAGGAGGAGAATACTTGAGCACGGAATTCCTGGACTATTCTAAAGGAGAATGAGATTCTCTCTCAGCATTACTCCTCCGTATACACCATAGCACGATGGTATATCGGGGCGGAGCAATAGCACCCTATGTGATATGGTGTGCTCTATGATGAGTACTACTGTGTTTTCTATTTCCTTTTGGGAGTTATGCACTTGAGAAGCTGCATACCAATTGAATTGGGTTCCAATCAAATCAGTTGCCTACCACTTCATATTTGATATGATAAGGGAGGAGCCCATCTCTTAAGTTAGTTAAGATTTGGGGTTGTCCAGCCTATGTCTGAAAAGCAAAATCCGGACAAGCTCGAGGCAAGGTCTGTAATGTAGAACTGGAAAGATTCCAGCTATACAAAACAACAGCAGATGATTTGGTAGAACCAAAGGATTCAATAGTTACCAACGAACCTCAGCCTCTCCGCCGATCTAGTAAGGTTCCTCACCCGCCTGAGAGATACTTCGGTTTCTCTATGACAGTGGGAGCGAGGATTGCATCATAAGATGATGACCCAACTAGTTTCGAGCTGGCCATCAGGAGCGGGACTCTGTAAGAATGGCTGGATGCTTAGTGATATGAGATGGAATCCTTATACACCAACAAAGTATGGACTTTGGTTGCGATATCTGAAGGGTTAAATCCCCATCAGGAGCAAGTATATCTTGAGAAGATTACTTGGTGTAGATGGAAAAGTTGAGACTTTCAAAGCTAGACTTGTTAAAGCTTTTCGTCATCGACCAGGCGTGGATAATGGTGAAACCTTTTCAAGTGGCTATGCTTAAGTCCATCCAGATCCTACTTGCCACGGCTACATACCATGACTACGATATCTGGCGGTTGGGTGTCATGACTGCTTTTCTAAATGATGTTTTAGAAGAGAACGTCTATAAGTACACAGCCAGAGGGCTTCGTAGACAGTGGGAGCAGCGGAAACGTGTACAAGATGTTTTATAGGATAAAGCAGGCATCGCGGAGTTGGAACATCTGTTTTGATGTGTTATTCAAAGAGTTTGACATCATCAAAATGGTAGATGAACCTTGTATAAACAAAAAAGGTAGTAGGGAGTATAGTGACGATCCTCGTAGAGTACGTGGATGACATGCTCTTGATAGGGAAGGAGTTTCCTATGCTACGCTCGGTCAATCTCCGCTTATCACAATGATTCTCCATATAGGATCAAAGTTATACCTCCTAAATCCTGGGTTTTGGATCTATGAGATAGATCTAATTGGATGTTAGCATTCTCACTAGTTGTAGTGAGACGGTATCAATCGACCCTGGGGAGAATCACTGGAAGGGTTCCAGTGTGATAAGGACGACTGAAAGTCAGTCACAGGCATTGTCTTTACCCTCAGTAAAGGGACGGTATGTTGGAAGAGTTCCAAGCTAGATACCGTGGCATACTAGACGATAAAGGCTGGATACATCGCTACTTAAGATGCTACCAAAGTGGCTGTCTGGGTGTATATTTGTTCATGAGATGAACTTAGTTCCTCCCATTGTGTGACAATGGAGTTGTGGCTTATGCCAAGGAACGTCCGTCCCATCAGTGATCCAGACATATTCTAAGGCAGTATCGCCTGATCATGGAGATGGCTGATCTCCAGGGTGATCAGGGTTAGGAGAGTAGACTCAGAGGACAGCACGGCGGATCCACTCACAAAGGCCTTTTCCCAGAGAGAGACTTTTATGGGATGGTTGAGTATGAGATACTGCAACCACTGCTATCAGATGGCCCTAGTGCAAGTGGGAGATTGTTAGTTATATGTATGCCCTAGAGGCCATTACTATACATTGGATGTATATTGTAGTAGATGCTGGGACATATATAGGGAGGACCTTCTTGCTCGACATGATAGTATGCTATCTGGTTACTCTTTACCTTAACATGTATACCGATTGTCTCTCTGTTACACGTTGGTAAAGCCCTTAGGATGTGTACTTGACTACCTGGACTATGATGCGGATCATACTAGTGGGGACATGGTAGTTCATAAGTACATCCTTCAAGGTCCCTAGTCGTGGGTGTGTCGAGACAGGGCATCGATATACCAGAGTAGACTAGCGTATACCTTCTTGACCCATACAGATGGGTGATGGATGATCCCATATCCATTGGTGTTTGACATCAGAGATGATATACGGGTGCTCAGTGGAGACTGGGTACACTGGACGGACTCGCCGAGAACTCCCAGATGGTATTATACCTTACGTCAGATGGCAGTTCTCTGGTGACACTGGTACAGAGTAGTCTGTTGACCCGAGATCGTCATAGAGTCTTGTGTGGTTTCCACTGTGCTTTGATTTCCACCTTACCACGTCCAAGAGGGCGTGCAAAACGGTGGTTTTTGGGTACAGTCCCGAATCACATGGAGGCAATGAGCGATAGGAGGGGATTCGTCTCTCCCGGTATAGGGAGTTGATGTTGCGCTGTGTTCGATTGGCTATAACCGGAAATCCCTGGCCAGGGTTGCTGAGATTTACTGGTAAGTGTTACCAGTAGTATCTCGAATTGTTATAGACCTCATATCGACACGACTTATCAAGCTATTGGGGTCTGACGTTTACCACCCTTAGGCGAGATATGCGACATATCAGACGATCAGACCGGACTGTACGGTAAGTGTTACTGGTTGGATTCACAGGAGTGTGAGCGGGCTTGCTCGTCGATCTTCTGATCGCTCAATACCCGGGTGGCCGTTACGTTTAGCAGACCGCTTGCGGCTTGTGGGTGTTTGATATGATCATCACCTGCTGCCGGCGTATTGACGAGTCTTTAGAGTCCTACACAGAGGTTTCCTGGCTCAAGTGAAACGAAATAGGAGCGCATATGAGATATGTGTGGGACCGAGAATAATGCGTGTATGTGATACCGTATTCTATTCTCGGGATGAATGTATCGATATGGTTGTATGCGATATAACCTAGTTATCGAATCAAGGATTGATTCGATATGCCGATACATTGGATATTAGTCGGTCACATGCGATATGACCGGATCGTTAAATCAAGTGTTGATTTAATGATTTAATGCATAATTATATATTTGATATATTACTTTGCATTAACTAGTATTGGTTCACTTTAAATGAATTTTCTCACTTGCATTGCACAAGTTGTATATGTGATATACTTTTGTGCACTTGATTGTATCATGTTTGATGATACATGCTAACTTGGTTAAGTGTGTGATTAAACCATGGTTAGTTAATGGTTAGGGTTTCATTTGATTTATTTATGTATTTATTTATTTGGTTTTGACATAAGCATAAAGAGAAAATGGTGGCTTTCTTTGTTTGTATATTGAAGCTTCATGAAGCTTTGACTAAGTGATCATTTTGTCTCATGCTTAACCCTAACCATTCCACTTAACCATAGTCCTCTCTCTACACTTAACCATGGTTATAGTTATGATAAGAATAATCTATTTTCCTTTTTCTCATTATTCTTATGATAATTATCTTCTTCTTCTTCTTCTTCTTCAAAGAAGAAACCTTTCTTCCATCAATGGTGGATTGATGAAATGAGTGAGAAATCCAATTCTAAAGTGAACCCACCTCCTATTTCTTCATCCTCTACCTCTTGCCAAGTAGTATAGGGTGTTTTCTTCACAAGTTTCATGACTTGGTGAATTGGGAGCTTGATCTTGTGATGCCTCGACGTAGATCATCTTCGGCATCGTAGTCGATGACCTAGCCCGCCCATTTCTCCGATGAAGCCGACGCTAGAGCCCGGGATTCTATTTGGACAGCGAGGAGACTTCATCATGGAGCTATGGAGGTGGAGAACCGGATCTACAAAGGTTGTATTTCCGTTCTTTTAGTTAATTTGTTAACTAGTTGCTTGTTTCGCCTAAAATTCTAGTTAACGATCCGTATTAGGGTTTCTCGGCACTTGTAAAATTTGAAATTGGCATGGTTGATGCCTTATGAGACCTCGTTAGCGTGCCTAGGAACCCTACATACTCACAGCCCGTGTGATACCGAACACCTAACTCCTCTACTAATCAGTCTCACAAAACTTGTTTGCAAAACTATTGCGTTCGAGGAATAGCCTCAGTGAGTGGATCCGCTTTGATGTGTCTTTCTATATCTCTCTATATCTCAAGTTCGCGGAGAAAGCCATCTCCCGAAATGAGCAATACCTGTCTTAGAATATGTTCGGATGTCTGATGGGACCTAGTTCATAAATGAACTCCAAATCCAAACTTCTAGACTGTATCGTCAACTGAACTTAATCAGTATCCTGCGCCATACGTCCCTCAGTATCCGCCTGGACCTCCTGTGCAAAATACTGCCCCTCGTCAGAGGGAAAACCATAACTCTAACAGTCACTCTGTCATCCAGGTCACCTTGGAAGCCTGGAATGATAACCGTCTCCTAAAGGAGGCTGTCGTTATCAAATCCTTAGAACACGCACTTATGTTCTAAAGCTGCTTCCTAATGTTTCTCCAGGATTGGATTAATATCATCTTATTGCATCTATTGCAGAAACAACATCTAGTGTGGTACTTGACATCTCATGATTGACTCAATTGCCTAAGCAAGTGATCTGCCAATCATGCACATCTCTCTCTACTTTAGTCTATAAGACACCTTTAGAGAGGGTGACTCCATTACCTGCAGGTACACTACTGTGCCAGGAGTCATCCATTCTAAAACACCTTTAGAATGCTGTCTAAGTACCTAGATTGGGAAACTACCCAAATCTAGATCTAAAACCATAGATCTAGTAAACAGAATGTCTGATATGTTAGTGTATATGCCCTAGAGGCCATTACTGTATCATACTAGTTTGTATATTACTTGATGGAAGCTTGGGATATTCACAGTTGTATATACAATCTTGCTCGAAATGGTAGTATGCTACTTGGTTTGTCTCTGCTTTAATATGTGCATGTGTTTCTTTTAGCATATCGCTGTTATACATATTAGTAGAGCCCTTAGGATCTTTGCTTGATTACCAGCGTTGTGATGGCGCTCACACTTGTGGGAGCTGGGTGATCTATAAGCACATCCTTATACAGGACCCTAGTCGTTGGACTATCGAGACAGGGCATCGATACTCCAGAGTAGACTAGTGTATGCGCTTCTCATCCCAGCGTGGGAGACGGTCTGTCCCACAGCCGTCAGTACGTCGTACTTGAGATAGTATGCGGGTGCTCGTTAGGTTACGAGTACACTGGACAGGACTCGTCGGGAACTGTTGGTTAGTATTATACCTATCGTCAGTTATCAGTTCCCAGGTGACATGAGTACAGCTTAGTCCGCTGACTTGACACTATCACTTCGCCTCGAGTGTGTTCCCACTGCACTTTGATTGCTACCCTACCACGGCTCAAAGGAGTCGTGCAAACAGGTAGTTTTTGGGTGCAGTCCCGAAGCACTTGGAGGCAGTGACGGTTAGACAGGATTCGTCTCTCCCGGTATTGGGGGTTGACATCGCGCTGTGTCCAGGAGAGCCATTACACGAGTAGTCCCTGGCCAGGGCAAGCGAGATATACTGGTAGGTTTCCAGTGTTATCTCAGGGTGTTCTGGGCTACACTCCGACACGACTTGTACCGCTATTAGGGGACTGACGTTCACCGCCCCCTAGGCCCGCCATGCGATGTATCAGACGAACAGACCGGACTGTACGGAGATTGTCACATACAGGCTCAGTAGGAGTTCGGATGGGGTTCACCACGTCAGTCTTCTTATCGACATCTACCTGGGAACCGTTACGTACAGCTAGTGCCGCTTGCGGTCTGTGGTTAAACCCACTGCCAGCATAGTGTCGAGTCTTTAGAGTCCCACACAGAGAGCTATTCGCCTTTAGGCAAAATGAGTAGAGGTCGCATGGTTTTGCGACAGGGTTCGTTCACATTCGCGCACTTGTGCACGTTTGCTGTCCGGACAGTTTTTACTAGCGGGCTTTGGTTTAAGCCGGATCCTAGTATATGATTTGGGATTGGTTTTTCTCATTGTATTCGTGTTCCTCGGATCACGAATGCGGGTGCGTATGCACAGTTGCTTGAGATTGAGGGAGAGGACCTTGATTAGGGTTAATGGCCATTGTCATTTTATTAACCCTAATACTTATGTGTGTGTTATAGTTAATTGATAATTAGTTTAATAATTGTGCATGGTTATGGTTGTTGACCATTTGACCTCCTTGACTTGTTGACCTATGTTGACACTTTGACCATCATCATTTCTTTTGGAAGATGCTTTTTGATCCTTGCAAATTGAAATGATAATGGTCATGTCATGATTAGCCATGACAATTATCTAGCTAATTATTTAATTAAAATAATATACACATATTAGTGAGAATGGTTCACATTTTATTCTCATTCTATCATTTCCTTTCTCTCTCTTGTTCTTGCTCTCCCTCAAGCTCTCTCCCTCTCATGTGTTGAGAAACACTTGAGCTTGAGAAAAACCCTCTCTTGATCATCTTTACTCTCATCTAGGGTTCAAGAACTAGCACTTCTTGCACCCTAGTTACTTCTAGCTTGGAGTTGAAGCCAAAGGTTGAGGCTTTCGGGTGGATCTTTCTTCGACGTGAGAAGACGACCAAGGTGACCTCCTTCCACCACTCCAAGGAGCAAGGAGAGAAGGACTTAAAGCCCAAGGTATAACCTTTCTAGCACTTAGCTAGTTACTAGTTAGCTTTAGCAAGTTTTTGTTTAGCAAAGATCCTTCTAGTTCTAGTCCATGTTGCCTAAGCTCATAAAAATCCGATTTTTATTCCGTTTTCCGCCTCCCCGCAAGCACCGGGATGGGCAACGTGGACTTACAGTGGTATCAGAGCCTAACTAAACATAAACTAGCTAGGTAGTGAAGTGTGTCGAAGTTCGAAACGGAAAAATCGAAAAACCAAAATACCAAAACCCTAGTTTTCTGTTAAAATTTTTTCTGGTCAAAATAAAATTTGTTATACTCCAAAAATCATCTCAGGGTTTTGTGAAGAAAGCCACCAAAAACGATCCAAAGATTCGACCAAAGAGCCGCGGTTCCGCGGCAATAGCAAGCTATTGCCGCGCAACCGCGGCCATCTTGGCTCCTCTCTGGGTCGAGTTTGGTGTAATATATTTCTGGCTTGGTTTTAGGATTTTTAAGATGGTTTATATGTGCCCAGATTTTCCAGAATAGAAATTTATTTTTGGGGGCCTATAAATCCGTATTTTTTTCGAACTTCAATACACTTTGACTATAAGGGTTATATCTGTGATGTTTGTATGTATTGAACGTCGGCTAATCGCTATATGTCGATTAGTCGGAGTTGTACATATCTGTGATCTGTGATTGATACTGGTTTGTGTATATGAATGGGTTGGATTGTCGCGGATGAATAGTCGGGGTGGATGTGAGATGAGTGTTGCTTTTTCTTTCATTCATTGTAATATGTAAATTGATGTAATATTATTATTTGTTTGGCCGCACAACCGGGTCGGGGTTGTAGCCGTCATTGTATAATTCTTTTTACTGTTTTTGCTCCTAGGATAGACCCATGGAGGGGTGCACAAACTACCGGGTATCTCGAAGTGCCGAGTGGCCTACTCACGGTGGTGAGGGAGGTTGCTTCACTTCGGGTACTTGGCGGGTGGTTTGCCGCACCCGTAGGGGTCTTGGGTGGGGTATTTGGCTATTCACCGCGACCGTGTAATCCGCTTTTCGTTGCAGGCTCGAACGGATTGCGGATTCCTAGTATATCCAATGTATTCATCTGTGATCTGTAATGTCTATCATTGCTATATATTTATATATGATAACTATTTAGGCGTTGCTTATGTTTTACAGCCGCGCTAGCCCAGCCCCCGCTCTGTCGTTAGTTAAGTAACCTAACAGGTGATGACGGGGCCCCGTGGCGAATGCGAATGGCATAAGCGTACGTCATATTTTGGTTGTTATCTGCAATGGTAGGATTAAATGGTGGGACGCATTAAAAGAACTAATGCAAGAAAATAAACCAAGTAAAAGTCGATTGGAACACTTTGAAAACCACTCGGTTCTTTTCAAAACCAAACTTTTAAACGCGGAGCTTGAACCACTCCTTTTAAAAGCTATCTCGTTCCATCGATTATATCAAGTTCACTACGTTCACGGTTTCGCCAAAACCATCCGTAGCCCTCCATCATTTCAATTAAATATTCGGTAGTATTCAAGCTATGTATTTTGACCTCACGCCAAGGCATAGTAATTGGTAGCTGCCGGATATTTATCTGTTGCATAGATAGAATGCGTTGGTTTGAGACAGTCGTACTGCTATTTTGGCCTACGTCAAGGGTAAGTACGGGTGGGTTCAAATTAACCAGGATAATGATGGGAAGAACTTGACATGTGACTTATGACATTTTGACCTCACGCCAAGGTCATAAGAGCATGGGGCAAAAATCCATATCGGGAGTTTCATAAGTACTGAAACTTGCTAGCGCTGCATACCATTTGGAGTGTGATAATTCTGGTAGGATTCCTTCGGTTTTATCACGCGATGATATTTGGATCCCGATCCTACTGTGAGTATATGCTACTCCTCGGGAAAACTCTCACTTAACGATCAATGCTATAAACTTAGTAGGTGTCTAGAAAGGTGTTAGCGGGGCTACGCCCACAGGGAAAAGAGGTTACTTAATTAAGGAACTTCGCAAAAGCGTTGGAAAACCTCCCTCGAAGTACCGACACTGGCCTGGCTGAACGGTTAAGCAAATATTGTACGGTGAGATTGATCCTGACTAATCCTTTCTTTACGGTTTGAGAAGGGATTCGAGAGACAGTGGGAGCCATCCAGTTTAGACAAATTAAAAACCACTCTAAACTTGCAAGAGCATCATGCTAAAGTGTTTCTTTTCTCTCTCCTAATTGCAGCGACCATTCAACATGACCGGACTTAAGTTATTACTAGATAAAAACATATTGACAGGGCCTAACTACAAAGATTGGCTCAGGAATGTCAAGATGGCAATCACTTACGACAAGCTGGGGTATCTCCTTACCACCAAAGCTCCCCCTGTCCCAGGTCCCAAAACCAGTGTCGTAGATAGGGAAATCTACAAGACCTGGGAAATAGATTGCGCGAAGGCCAAATGCCTCGTACTTGCCTCGATGGACAACGAACATTAGAGGAGGCACGAGAATATGGACCTAGAGTCCATATTTCTTCATACAAAAGAACTGTATGGAGAGCAGTCTCGTATCGCAAGATACGAAGTGTCGAAGAAGTTGTTTTCGGCAAGGTTGGCCGTCGGATCATCGGTAGCGGAACACGTGCTTAAGATGATTGGCTACATTGAGGAGCTCGCGGACCTTGGGACCACGTTGGAGAATGAACTCTATACTGATTTGATTCTCCAGTCCCTTCCTTCCACTTACGCCCAGTTTATTCTTAACTTCAACATGCAAGGAAAGGAGGTTGAACTTTCCGAACTTTTGAACATGTTGAGGAGTGCTGAGGGCACCCTACAGAAGGGTAGGGAGACATACACTTTGTTTGTAGGAGGATCTTCCTCTATTAGGTCCAGGGCGAAAGCCAAGGGCAAGAAGAAGAAAGCCCCCGCCAAACCAAGAGGCGGTGTCAGTAAAGTGGATACGAAGGGAAAAGGAAAAGCAACAAAGGTAGCGGGAAAGCTGGTAGGGAAGGAAGAATGCTTCTATTGTCACAAAAGTGGTCACTGGAAACAGGATTGCAAGGCTTGGAAGGCCAGAACACAGGATTTGAAGCGAGTTGCAGCTTCAGCTTCAGGTGTGTATGTTATTGAAAACTGTCTATCAATAAACTCTACATCCTGGGTATTGGATACCGGATCAGGATCTCATATCTGTAATTCTTTGCAAGCGTTGAGAAAGCGTAGAGTTTCGAAGGCAGGTGACATGACCCTCAGAGTTGCAAACGGTGCTAGCATGGATGCTGAGGCCGTGGGGGACTATCATCTGGGATTGTCGGATGGACACTTTTTGGTTTTACGTAGTTGTTATTATGTACCAAATGCAACCTGTAATATCATTTCTGTATCTTTATTATCTAAAGAAGGTTATGAATTTGCATTTGTAAGTAATGTAGTGAACATTCACCTTAATCAAGTTTTGATTGGGTCAGGTACATTGAACAACGGTATATACGTATTGAACCAGCCACAGATTTTCAATGTCCAGAATACACACAAAAGAAAGTCTCCAGAAATCGATAAAACTTTCTTATGGCATTGTAGACTGGGTCACATCAATGAGAGAAGGTTGACTAAGTTACATGCAGAAGGATATTTGGATTCGTTCGAATATCAATCGTATGCAACTTGTCAATCCTGTCTCAAAGGAAAGATGACAAAGACTCCGTTCACTGGACACGGAATAAGAGCGAGCGAGCTCTTGGGACTCGTACACAGCGACGTGTGCGGTCCAATGTCTACACATGCACGAAGCGGTTATTCATACTTCATTACTTTTACGGATGACTTTTCAAGGTACGGTTATGTCTTCTTAATGAAACATAAATCCGAGGCTTTTGATAAGTTCCAAGAATATAAGAATGAAGTAGAAAAATAAATAGGCAAAAGTATTAAGGCACTGAGATCTGATCGAGGTGGTGAATACTTGAGTGCCGAGTTCTTGGGTTACTTAAAAGAGAATGGAATTCTCTCTCAGCTTACTCCTCCATACACTCCACAACATAACGGTGTATCGGAGAGACGGAACCGAACCCTATTGGATATGGTACGGTCCATGATGAGTAACGCTGAGTTGCCGTGATCGTTCTGGGGATATGCGCTAGAAATAGCTGCATACCTTTTGAACCGTGTTCCCACTAAGACTGTGCCAACCACATCATATGAGTTATGGAGTGGGAAGAAACCCTATCTTCAATTCTTGAAGATTTGGGGATGTCCAGCTTATGTCAAAAAGCAGCATGCGGACAAACTAGAGGCACGCTCAGTACTGTGCAAGTTTGTGGGATACCCAAAGAACTCCAGGGGGTATCTTTTCTATTACGCAGAGGAACAAAAAGTCCTTGTTTCTCGTAATGCCCATTTTCTGGAACACCAGTTCATAAAAAAGGAAATAAGTGGGAGCGCAATAGAACTGGAAGAAATTCCAGAACCACAAGCTATTACTGAAAGCTTAGTAGAACCAGAGGGTTCGAAAGATCAAGACATTCTCATGCCACTCCGCAGGAGTAGTAGGCAGTCTCATCCGCCCGAGATATACTACGGTTTTCTCATTGACGGGGATAGAGAGGATTGCATCATAGAGTTTGATGAGCCTACTAGCTTCCAGCAAGCCATTCAGAGCGTCGACTCGGTAAAATGGCTGGATGCAATGCGGACCGAAATGGAGTCCATGTACACCAACAAAGTATGGACGTTGGACATTGCTCCAGATGGGGTAAAACCCGTAGGATGCAAGTGGATCTTCAAAAGGAAGATTGGTGTAGATGGACAGGTTGAGACCTATAAAGCTAGACTGGTAGCAAAGGGTTTTCATCAGCGACCTGGTTTGGACTATGACGAAACTTTTTCTCCAGTAGCTATGCTGAAATCCATTCGGATCCTTCTTGCCATTGCTGCCTTCCACGATTATGAGATTTGGCAGATGGACGTAAAGACAGCTTTTCTAAATGGACATTTAGAGGAGTGTGTCTATATGGATCAGCCAGAGGGTTTCATTCAGAGTGGGAGCAGCGGAAAGGTGTGCAAGTTGCTTAAGTCCATTTATGGACTAAAGCAGGCATCGCGGAGTTGGAACATCTATTTTGATGAGACGGTCAAGGAATTTGGCTTTATCAAAAATCCAGATGAACCATGCATCTATTGTAGATTTGTAGCGAGAACAGTAGTATTCCTCGTTTTATACGTGGATGACATTCTCTTAATAGGAAATGACATTCCTATGCTACAATCTGTCAAGGGGTTCTTGTCACACAGGTTCTCCATGAAAGACCTGGGTGATGCCTCATACATTCTGGGTATCCGGATCTACCGTGATAGATCCAAGAGGATATTAGGACTTTCGAAGTCCAGGTACATCGACACCATACTGAAGAGATTCAGCATGGAAGATTCCAAGCGCGGTAATCTACCGGTTTGTCACGGGATCACCCTTTCCAAAGAGATGTCTCCCAAGATTGATTTGGAGAGGGATCGCATATCTATTATACCCTACGCTTCTGCGGTAGGCTCTATAATGTATGCGATGTTGTGTACCAGACCGGATGTGGCTTATGCACTGAGTGTGGTAAGCAGGTATTCGTCAAACCCTGGGGAGAAACATTGGATAGCAGTAAAGAACATTCTCAAGTACCTGAGAAGGACTAAGGAGATGTTCTTGGTGTATGGCGGAAAAGACCTGCAGATTGAGGCCTTTGCTGACTCCAGCTTCCAGAGTGACAAGGATGATTCCAAGTCCATGTCGGGTTTTGTCTTTACCCTCAATGGAGGGGCGGTGTGTTGGAAGAGCTCCAAACAGGAAACCGTTGCTGACTCGACTATGGAAGCGGAATACATCGCTGCATCTGATGCCGCAAAAGAAGCTGTCTGGATGAGGAAGTTCTTGAGAGAAATTCAGGTGGTTTCGTCCATTGTTGACCCAATACCTCTGTATTGCGACAACAACGGGGCTATAGCTTTAGCGAAGGAACCCAGGTCCCATCAGAAATCCAGACACATCTTAAGGCGGTATCACCTGATCAGGGAGATCGTAGATCTCCAGGAGATCGAGGTCCGGAGAGTTGCATCAGAGGATAACACTGCAGATCCATTCACCAAGGCCTTGCCCCAGACTCAGTTCGAGCGGCTGATCGAGATGATAGGTCTTCGATACGCCAGTATATGGCCTTAGTGCAAGTGGGAGATTGTTAGTGTATATGCCCAAGAGGCCATTACTGTATCATACTAGTTTGTATATTACTTGATGGAAGCTTGGGATATTCACAGTTGTATATACAATCTTGCTCGAAATGGTAGTATGCTACTTGGTTTGTCTCTGCTTTAATATGTGCATGTGTTTCTTTTAGCATATCGCTGTTATACATATTAGTAGAGCCCTTAGGATCTTTGCTTGATTAACAGCGTTGTGATGGCGCTCACACTCGTGGGAGCTGGGTGATCTATAAGCACATCCTTATACAGGTCCCTAGTCGTTGGACTATCGAGACAGGGCATCGATATTCCGGAGTAGACTAGCGTATGCGCTTCTCATCCTAGCGTGGGAGACGGTCTGTCCCACAGCCGTCAGTAGGTCGTACTTGAGATAGTATGCGGGTGCTCGTTAGGTTACGAGTACACTGGACAGGACTCGTCGGGAACTGTTGGTTGGTATTATACCTATCGTCAGTTATCAGTTCCCAGGTGACATGAGTACAGCTTAGTCCACTGACTTGACACTATCACTTCGCCTCGAGTGTGTTCCCACTGCACTTTGATTGCTACCCTACCACGGCTCAAAGGAGTCGTGCAAACAGGTAGTTTTTGGGTGCAGTCCCGAAGCACTTGGAGGCAGTGACGGTTAGACAGGATTCGTCTCTCCCGGTATTGGGGGTTGACATCGCGCTGTGTCCAGGAGAGCCATTACACGAGTAGTCCCTGGCCAGGGCAAGCGAGATATACTGGTAGGTTTCCAGTGTTATCTCAGAG